>CM062820.1:822807505-823140005 GCA_031772625.1 Pinus tabuliformis | reverse complement strand
GTTGGATAATTCTTCTTTGTCATTCTTCCCTCTCCTCCTCCCTCATTCCTTTTCCATCTACTATCCTATGGTTCTTTTCTGCAACGCACCTAGTCTCTTTTTTTTTGGAAAAATGTACACTAAATCAATGTATCAACATTAAGAAATTAATGGTTGGATATAATTTTTTATAATGGTTGGTAATGTTTGATTACATGTCTCATCTCCTCCATTTTCTTGGTAAAATTCTGTTGTAGGATTGACATTATTACATCCCGTATCTAGACCACTCTCCTATAGAATTGGTGAGCACCATGGTCGGGTACCTAGGTGTCTTGGTAGATGTGAATGTGTCCATAGGATGATAAATGACCCAGTCCTTACATCAAGTTTGATGTTTGACCTTGGAGTACAATAGGTTCCCAATAAACCTATACTAATTACCCGTGTTTGGCCTAAAGGTATGGTTGGTTCCCAATTAGTATATTGCTCCTAATCATAGTCTCAAGTGAATGGAGTATCATGATATGATAGGTTTAATCCAAGATCTCTCCATAGACCTATATGCTTCATCTTCTCTAATTATGTTTTGGTTAATGACTATTATTTTATGAATAATGTAAGATTGAGATTAATAAATATCGTATCTAGACGATTCACATAGAGACCTAGTTATACCATGGTTGGGTACCTAGGTATCTTTTTAGATGGAAATGTGTCCATAGGATGACCAATAGTTAAGTCCTAGTTGATGTTTCACCTACAAGTAGTTCTCAATCAACTTATACTAGTGTTTGGCCAAAAGGAATGATTGGTTCCCAGCTAGTATATTGCTTTAAATCATAGTAGTACAAGAAAATGATATGATAACTATCATTCCTAAAACAAAACAAAAAACTTTGAACTTACATGGAAAATTAAGCCAAACTTTTATGCAACCTTAATTCTCATACAAATTCCCTAAAAATAAATTTTAACAACATATTTGGCACATCCAATAATCATAGTAATGGGGCACTTTATGGACTCCCATGATCGTTATGTCACAGCCATTGCTACCATATCATATTTTGACAAAAAATAAAAAATGTTGATCAATTTCTCTAACATGTCGGTTCGAAAAATTTGCTCAAACAGAGTTGGGAAAATCCCCTTTTAGGTGACCATATGGAAATGTTTATAAAACATGTTTCTATCTAAAATATATTTTGGAAGCTAGTTTCTAATCCAAGGTTATTTTGTCAATTTGGGTATCAAATGAAAAAGTTATGGTCAAAACACTAGCTATCAAACATGAAATTCAAGAACATAATTGGAATAATCAATTTTTGGATGCCTAAATGGATAGATATTTTAAAATTGTTTCTACAGTATATTATTATATGAATATAGTTTACAATGAAATTTGAATCACTCCATTTTGATATCATACAAGAAATTTATGCATGAAATACTAACTACGTATCCTAAATTTGCACTACTTCATACTTTGTTCCCTGATTTGTTCACTCGCATATTTGATTGATCAATTATTTTTGCCTTTAAAACATATTTCTACTAGATATAGATACATGAATATACTTTTATTTCCAATTGGAATTAGATCAATCTTCCATTAAATGAAAAAGTTACACTAAAATAGTTATTATTAGTTTAGGAAGGAGATAAAAAACAACTATGTCATACAGGTTGTTCCATAGCATGTTTGGCACATCATTTAATGGAATTTTAAAATCTTATTTATATTAGAGATACATTAATGAATATAGTTTCATATCCAATTAGAATAATTTCAATCTGTCAACAAACACAAAAGGTACACCTAAAATGGTAATTTTTGGTCTATGCGGGAATTTGAAAACAACTCCATTATGTGGGATTTGACATAACATCTCATGAAATATTAAAAACATGTTTCTATTGGATATATACCTTTAAATATAATTTCAATTTGATTTGGAATCACTTTAATTGAACATAAGATGAAAAGGTTATTACCAAAACATCGTTGGGTAGTCTGGTTGGCCAAAACTCCTCAATAGTGAAAATTTTGAATTTCTTCGTCTGAAATTTTTTATAGTTACCACTGGAATTTATGAGAAGCCCTTTAGGTGGAGCCACACATATATATATTCAATTGGGGTGGTGTCATAGACATATTTGGGCACTGCAACCCCAAACTCATATGTCCATAAACTAAGGGATCTTTAGTCCCTAAAAGTGTTGTTTCACACCCTAAAGGATCATGGTCAACTGATTACATCATTTCCCAGAAGTTCCACCTGAAAAACTACTCAGAACTGGCCAAACTGGACCATACTGACTGCTCCATGGACAAGGTGCGATGCATACTGGCTGCAACACTGGCCATGTGCGATGCATATTAAAATGGCCTTCTATGGGGTGCGATGAGCGAGAATAGACAAATGGCAGAGACGGTTTGCTAAGTGGATGATCATGGAATCTTCAAGAAACTTCTCCTGTGACACTTGCCTCTCTGAATTCGCCCAGGGATGAATAAGAGATCAATAAAATATCCAAGTGGAATCAAGAACTATTAGTGAAATGACACTAATCAAAAACCCAAAGCTGACTCACACCCTTGCAAGACATCTATAAATGGATCCCTCATCTGAGAGATCTAGAGGCTGGAATTTTGTATGTTGTAAGGAAGTGTTGTTGGTTTGTTGGTGAGAAGAGACATTGCATTGTTGGGTGATTTGCTTGTTCATGAGGTGAAGAGGACTTCTACACTGGGAGGATGATGTTGGATCAGACAACTGGGTTGTAATCCTCTCTTACACTACTATTAATAAATTTCTTTGAGTTTTCCTCCATATAATCGTGTATTTGTGAATATTATTTTTTATGAATGCAATTGTATGGTCAATGTGTTTCCGATTCCGCATTGTTTATGATGTTTTAGATGGAGATGTTTTAATGGTTTGATGTTACTTTGACTCTACAGGTACTCTTTGAAGCGATACAAGTAGGAGAGGAGTGGAAAATTCTATCAAGGGAAAGGGAAATCAAGCTAGGATCAAAGCAGAAGATCCAAGTTGGTCCTTTTTTCTTCCCTCTAATCTATCACACTTAAAGGAACTCTCGAAAGGCTTTCATTGTTTGTTTCCAAGATAGCTACCCATCTTAGTAGGACTAGCAGTTCGAATCGACACTAGTTTTCCCTGAAACAGGGGGGGGAATATTATGTTAATCACTTAGTTGGAGATAAATACTAAGTGGGGTGGAATAAAGCACAGTGGGAGAGAAAGGTGTGCTTTAAAGAAAAAGAAAAGAAAGTTTTTGAAAGAAACTAAAACAAAAAGGCCTAGACAAAAGTTTGGTAGACCTTAAAGCAAGACGTTGCTATATGTTGGGAATAAATCTATAAAATAAACCACTTAGGAATGAAAGGGGTTGTTGATTCCAAACGGAAAGAAGTTTGAGCTCGAGGGGACTGTTAGAGACAATTCATGGCTGGTTGGAATGTGCTTGGTTCCTAAATATTTACTCAAGTGACTGGTTACGATAATATGATTGTGATTATGTTATTTATATGCTAAATTATTTACTCTTTAATGTCTATTTATTATTAATAATTCTATTAAAATTCTATTGAATTTGTTAAATTATATAAAGGATCATGATGGTTGTTAATTAGAGTAAATTGTTTTGAATAGTAACTGTGCATACAATATACAGAATAATTATTATAAATGGAATTGATGTAATATTATGTTTAAATACATATTGAAAAATTATCTCAAGTTTATTCATTCAATTAAATCATAGTTTTTGTTGAAATTATATGCCTACAAGAGCTAAATTTTATTAGATATGAGGGAGATGGATATAAATTCCTAATAAGAAAACATGGATAGTAAAAATGGTATAGAATCTAAAGTTACGAATAGAATCACACGAGCATAAATCTACGTATATGATTGCCTATGTATCCTTTTTTATTAATTCAAGCAGATTGTCTAGTTGTAAAGTTCTATGATTAATTTATAGGAAAATTTTGAGGTGGGTTGGAAAGAATGAGAAAAACTGTAGATTGTAAAAAAATGATATTTAAACGTTTAGACAGCATAAATACAAAATAAATTATTGAATAAAATAATACTAATAGAAGACACGAGAGGAAATTAACTCAACCCAATAACCCTATTGTGGGGTTGATTGAAGAACTCGCTTTTATGGATATATATATATATATATATATATATATATATATATATATATATATATATATATATATATATATACAATATCATATCCCTATAATATATATTAGTCTAAAAATATTCCTAACTAGTGGGTGATACCATCAAGCAATATCCAAGAGACATGTCTGGGAAGGAGTAATGCAATTTTAGTAAAATAGCAATGGAATAAATATACCTAAATAATTTCTTAAGAAAATACTATTAGTCATTAAGTTTATGATGTTACTCAAGGGGTTAATGGTATTAATCGCAAAACTTATTTCAGTTGTAATCCAAGTTGATTATAAATGAGTTAAATTACATGAAAAATTATGACTATATACAATTGTGCGATGAAGCTTTGATTGAAGTAAAGACAAGAATCTAAGTACATAATCTAAAATACAATTATAAACAAAACTAGAAATTTTAGTCATTAGAAGTAAGTTGCAATCTATAGTAACTAAACAATATGCTACAATTTTGGTTATAATCATATGCTCCAAGAACGATGAATAAGAGATACTTTAGTAGAGGTCGTAGCAGTTCTTCCGCACTTCATATCAAGATTTTAATCTCCTAAAATTAATTGAGAGAATATACAAATGGTGCATAGACAGAATAATCAATAGAAGTTGTATATGAACAAAAATTGCACTAAATCATATAAAAATGATTTAACACAAGTTTGAGTAGCCATGACCTACTCAACAGAAATGTAATGGAGCTAGTGTTCCAAAATTATATCAAATTATCATAAAATATGAATATGTGAAAATTATGTTGGATGGGAAATGATAGACCATTACCCCAAACTAGTCATAGATGAAACAAAACTATAGGAAACATTAATGCAAGGGTGTGGCTAGTGTGCAGCTCCAACCTGTGTAGGAGAACATCGGGATCAAACTTGGTGTCGCCTTTTACATCCATAATGTGTTGAATGGAAAACACATAAGGAAGTTCTTGAACCCATGCAAGGGTTGAAGAATAAGGAATTGTTACTCTGAACATGAAATATTAAGGAAAAATGATAGTTATAATTGGAAAATGTGTGTCAATTACAACATACCTAAGTTAAAAGGATCATCATGAGAAATAGAGTATTAATCACCCAACAGGGTTAAACCCTTTAGTAAGTACAAAATTCTAGAGATGAAAAAAATAAAAATAAATAAATAATAGTAAGTTCCAATTATAAACTTGAAGGAGGAGTCTCATAAAAAGAAGGTCTTATGAGAAGACAAAAGAAATTACATTTATAGCTACTTATAAAGTTTAGGGTCGAAAACCCTGAATTTTGTCCCCTTAACTTTCCTCTCCAAGATCTAATAAAAGGGGAATTAGAGGAAGAGAAATTCAGTGTCAAAAATACTTGGAGAAGAAACCTGCATAAATTGGGAATTTCGAGTCCTAAGACCATAATAACCTTGGAGCAAGAGAAATCGCCTGAAAAACAAGGACACAAAAGACCCTTCGAAAACCTCAAACAATTTTTACAAGAAAGTAATCGAACAAAACCTCGACCTAGTGGATTCTTGGTATTCAAGTAGAAAAAACCTCATCCCTACAAAAGAAAAAAAATGATAATAATTAGAAATCTCAATGGTATATTTTAGGAAAATAAAAAGAAATTAAAAACCATAACTCCAGGAAATAACAAGCGAATATACTTTGAGCATAAATGTGAACTTACAAAGAAACAAATTTATAACAAATAAGCTTGGGAGTTTTACCAAATTCAACTATGTGTCAATGGAAGAAAAAATAGTAACAAAAATTCCCAATGGTTGGAGTGCTTCAAAAGAACATTTGTAAGATGCAAGGAATATAATTTTGGAAAAAGCGACGACCTGGCCATTACAAATAAAACAAAAATTCAAATGAGCATGATGAACTATAGGGTAGGGTTTTCATTCTTTGGAAAACCCAAATCTATTTTTTCTTCGTTAGATTTGAAGATGAGATCATGACCGTCAAAAGTGTGTATGAGCAAGGAGCCATGTGAAATTCATGTGTTATTAGTGCATGACATATGCCAACTTTTTCCAAGTTGTAAATTATGGGCCAGGTCATAAATCATATGGTCGGAAATATATATTATGCCAAAAAAGAAAAATTAATAGCACGACAAGGGTTGACACTACAATGTATAGAATGGAGTTATTCGTGCACCAACAGTTTAAACGGGAATAAAGGTTTTATATTTTCGTGTACTAACAAATGAATAGTTACCTAGTTTATACAAAAAATAATTTCATCCATATTTTGTTGGAATAAGGAATTACTGAGAGGAAGGGATGAATCAGTAAGGCATTCACATGCACATAAAATCCATCACATGAGCAACATACAAATTTGACATAGATATTTTTACGTGGAAATCAAAAGGGAAAAAACAACCAATCTATTTGTTGTTATGATGTAAATTAAGCACCTACTTAATTACATCAATAATTTGTGAGCACCCACTCATAGCAGGCACCAACTCCCTTAATATAAAAAGCTACTACTTGCCAATAGGCACCCACCTCTTAAGAATGCAAGCCACTACCTGCTCTATCCACTGTTCTACTTTTCATACAATTTTCAAACCGAAAACAAAGGCAAATGAATATACATAGAAAACCAAATCTAGTCTACTCCATTATCATTTCCCTTCCTTCAGCTCCCCAATTCTCCTTCAAAGTGTGCTCTCTACTGACTCAACTAGCTTACCTTCACTCGGTGACACTTAGCTCAATCACACACCCACAACACTGCACTTTGTGACACACTACAATACTACATTCCCCCAATTTTCATAACTCCTCTCCATTGTTTTGTTCCTCTCCTATGCTGTGATCGATGTTGTATTTTCAACACAGTGCCTAGAAGTGTATCCATGTTGTTGTCCCATCAGACTGCAAGACCAGTGTTGTTTCATTAAACTCTGAGAGTGCAATCCAATTATAGTTGCATCACAATTAATGAAAATAATGAACCCAAAATAGTAAGGCTCTTTCATGTTGTTGTAGCTTGTGTTCTCAGTCACGCCAACTGATTTGATGCATAGGATGGGCATCTGAAGTCAATTATGCAGGTAGGATTAGTTCACTCAATGTCTGGGGTTCTTTAGTGAGGCTCACTCTGTGCTTCACTCTACCCGAGTGTGTACTCCTAAAAAGCTCTCCATTCTCCTATTACATCCCAACACCTGTCCACTATAACTGTATTAAATTTGAGAATGGGCTTTAGTGATTCTGCCAAGCTGAGAATTAATTCTCAGTCCACCTGCATACTCAAAATATCTCCTCCATTTAAATTTTTCTTGTACAATCAACATTGATTTCTTGAGCTCGCTCTAATCTCCATTACTCTGATTTATCTCTTCATGGCATGAGGATAACTTCATGTTCGATTGTGCCAGACGACATTAGTATGCGATAGGTCGAGGTCCTTGTTTCCATGTATCTCGGTTTTCCTTCCAATGTTAGTCAGGAGGTTGGGAGTCAACCCCACTTTGCTTGCTTATATGCTCACATTTTTCCTCGACCCCCCAAATTGCTTATAGGCCTAAATTTAATCCTTTTCCGCTACTCTGGACCCATTTTATCGATTTCAATGTCGAAGACCAAATAAATTGGCACAACGATGTTTTGGAACATCATCATTGTTATGCTTCTATACCAATAGGTGTCATATTTCATGATTGACTTGATTAGCTCTGCAATATGTTCATACATTTTCTTGTTGTAAAGGTTTTCCATATGTTCAAAAAATCAAAAAAATTAACAAAATGTAAAGAGGGTATACCCTAAAAGAAGAATAAAAGGGTAAAAAATAAATGGTCAAAACAAAAAATGAATAGAAATGAACCCCAAATAAAAAAGACCAAGAAAGTGTGCAAGTCCAAATGCCACTACTATTTCATTTTTCTGTAAATAAAGCGTCATGTACAGCTTGTTGAACTTTTTACCACAATTGATGAATGGCCAAATAGCTTAATCTTGGCTAGTTCATGTTTGAATTTCCTGTTTTAGAGATAGAGAATAAAAATCTGTCCAAACTGTTTAATCTTGGCAGATAAGTAGATAGGTAGAGAAGCTAAGGAGCTCAACTGTTTAATCTGAGCCCTTGGAAGAAATAAGGGCCAACTTAGATAGGCTTATCAAGCAAAGAAAAGAAAATTGATGAGGGTTTTCCAGTCCAAGTGCACCTAAACAAAAAGAAGAAAAAATGTTAGGCATAGTAGGCTGGGTAGGCAGTTTTGGTGTTGCAGAATAAGACTTGTGATTGATTTTGTCTCTCAAGTTGTTAATCTTACCTCTATCACAGGTACCATGGCAGTTTTATATTTTGGAGCAACTCAAGCCAAGCATGACTTACTCCCCTCATGTTTTCCTTGAAATCATTTACTGAATTCCTCAAGGCTGTTAAAATCTGCTTAATATCCTTAAAGTCACTCATTCCATTTCATAAATGGCCTAAGTGAATTCCTACTTTACTTAGAAAAATGGCCATAGTCCTTGTATAAACTCCTTTTCCCCCTAAGCCTAAGTTTTTAAAACATTTTAACTTAGCGCTTTTTCATCACATCTCTCATATTAACTATTAATATTATTGTATAGCTCCCTATACTTGTTCCCCTTTCCCATATTGTATAAATCTATATAAAAACCCTCATTACTAAATATCCCGCGGTTTTATTATAAACCATATGTCACTGTACAAATGGGAGTTATTGGTTTATTTGAAACCTTTAATAGCCTTACCACGCAAATAAAGGAATAATTAACCTTCCAGGTTAATTATAGCCAAAACCCGACAACCAATAAAATTGCTCCCGAAACCATTAAAACCGTGGTTAATTACATCGGTCCCACCGCTTAAAGTACACGCCATCTTAAGAGAGCGCCCATCGTCTGATCTCGGCCCTCGCATCCGACAGATGTAGATCTATATCGCACCCCCCTCCATCGCTGAAAGTTAACGCCTGGGAGGCTGGGGTTTTTCTCCCGTACAGTGGACACACGTCACACTCCCGTGCTGCTCGCGGCCCCCCCGTCCAAAACCACTTTAGCCCATAAGCAGTGCGAGGTAAACCACTTACCACCCCCCGCTAAATGACAAGATGTCCCATCATGCTGACATCATCCACTCAATAAATGCCAAAAATACCCGCCAAATCGAATTTCGTTAAAAAATGACGAAATATCATTTTCGTTGTAATTCTCTTTGTTCATGCTCCCATGCAAAATAACGACTGGAGCCACTGTACCAGCTTTTCAACCACCACCCGACTGAAGAGACCACAGTAACACGCTCTGCAATCCGTCATCCGACCTACAGTTACTCAATTTGCCTCCTTAATCCAGGTATTTATCCATTTTACTGGCAACCCTGTAAATTTCAGTTCTTCGCTGAAAATTCTGCCTGTGAAAACCAAATTCAAGTAAAAAATAGTCTGCAACTGCCATAAAGGGACACCAAAACCGTTGTTTAGTCCATCCTTTCCACAGAAAGCCCAAATTCCAGTTTGAATACACAAGAACCAAACATGGAAGCCCCCATAGCCCTGAATTTGCACGCCCATGAACGCACCTCATAAAGACTTAAATTATCTACCCTTGGTCGATAGAGATTCCAAATAAAAGACTTATCTGGTGACAGGAATCATCTTTAGACCTTCTACCAAATTAGAGATAGTTATCTAAGCAACATTAATATTTTTTGACTGTGGGAATCAAACCTTCCCATGTACTTCCTTCCCTCAGTCCATGTTTTCCCAGACATCATTCACCAATGTTGTTCTAGCTATGACCCTGTCCACAGAGCAGTTATGTCACCTTCACACACTGTCCTTTTTTCCATAACTACTGAATCCATCAATGAGATGATACATTTCCATTCCACTGAGCCCCTTGCTCCTCTTTCCATGGGATTTTTGCTTGAACAAGCTTCTCAATCGCCTAACTCAGAGATAACTCGTATTGCTCAGATGTTCATGAAACCAAACTGCCAGCCCCAAGGCCCACCTCCCTATTTACATACCTGGTTCACTGAGACTGGAAAACTCATTCTTGACATGGTATCCTTGATCTTGGGATTTAAGTCCAGTGAATATGTGGATGATATCACCCTGGTTCTATTATCTATCTTTACTCCAGGACAGCCCCCTACTGTCAAGTATGACTATGCCACTTTTATTGCCAACAAAATCCATGACCAATTCCTGAATTTGGATAGAGAAGGAGTTTTCAAATACACTTCTTTTATATACCATCTGTTGTTATATTATCAGCCAGACAACTTTCCATTTCCCATTAGGAAATTAGACTCAAAAGGAAATCGGAGGTCTGTGATCTTTTGGAGCTCAGTCTTCCATAACTGTGACTCCCCTTATACCTATAGTGAATTCATTGACTTATTTGTACACCCTGCCTCCACTCTGTTGATAGGAGCTCCTCCTCCTAGGATTACTGGTGACATGAAGAAGATTTTGCAACTTTCCAAACAGTACAGGATAGGTGACTGGTACCTCTACCAGAATCACACAGAAATCAGAATGTATGGATGTGAACTTTGCCCTTTCAAGTTGCCTAGATATGTGCCCATGAGGTTATTTGCATTAGAATATTTCAGGCAGATCATCTATGCAGACTTAACCCACTTTTGTAATGTAAAGAAGAAGGCTCAGCTGAGAATCAAAAACCAGTTAGGCCCTTATGTCATCAATTCTAGGGATGCATGGGAAGATGCTGAAAAGATCTTAGAAGACCACCTTAAATTGAAGAAGAGTTTTCAGTGGGTTCCATATGACCCATGTAGTTTCATAAGTGACAGAAGGGTAAGAAATAGGCTATCAATGTATGTACATCACAAGATCCCAGAAATTGAACAGTATGCAAATCAGGAAGAATGGATAGAAGGGACATTAATAGAGGAAATTAGTTAGGAAAAGATGGAAAAAGTTATGAAAGATATTGAAAAAAACCCTTAACCTGGAATCTTTTGGACATGTATCTTTCAACCTGCCTCAACAATCAGGAGTTGGAACATCCTCTACTAGAACTTCTCAGCGGCCTGCACAGAAAACTAGCACATCAGTCACAAGCACTTCAAAGGGTAAAGAGGTAGATACCACAGAGCATCCTATAATGACAGATCAACCAGCAACGTCAAAAGAATAGAATCAGGGGAAAATTCCTCCAACCCAAACTAGAGCACCAGAAATTCCAGCACTACAAACTCCTCTAAATGAGGAAAGAAGCAAAAAGAGAGACAGGGAAGAGGCCACACCTATCAGTGGACCTGTTGAACAACCAGGAGCAAAGAGACAAAGACTGAATCCTCTATCAAAAGAGGAAATTATTGAATAAACGATAGACAGTCTAAGAGGTGAGAGGGTGGTCATCCAACAGACTTTCCCAGTGATAGAAACATCAACTAGCTCCCATAGGCAGGAGCTAGAAAGGCAGCATAGTGTAGAGGTGTCGTCCACTAGGCCACAAAGAAAACATGCCTCAGACATTAAGAAAACTTTCACAGAGATAAAGGCCAGGAATAATCCCGTTAGAATTGAGATCTATAATCAATACTTGAAAATGGCCCCCTCAACCCAGCAAAGATTGATGTCTGCCTATGACATTAAAGAAGGCAAAATGTTAATGAGTTATTTTAAGCCAAAGGTACAGCAACCCCAATCAGCAGCAGATTACATTAGAACAAACTTGGAGCTCCTAGCCAAAGACATTCATCCACTGGACCAAATTGAACTTCACAAACAAACTGGGGAAATGGTTTATTCCACACTAACTGGCAAAGCAATGTTGGCCCACTAGTTACAAAGTTCCTTAGACAACACAACAGCTCAGTTGCATTGGGAGAAAGATTCTTCTCTGGCCAAGGATAACAAAATCAAATCCTTAGAAGAGATCATCATGGAACTGGGACATGACCCCAAAGATGTTAAAGGCATAAAGGCACTAATCAAGAAGAAGGAAGAGGACATTGTTGCCCTGAGGAAACAGTTGAAGCTACCTCCTTCAAGGCACCCTCGGACTGCAGAAATCATAGAGAAGAAATCAGAGGAAGACATGATGGACCTACTCATGAAACTCAATGAAAGATTAACTGATATAGAGCAGGCACTCGAAAAAGCATTAAAAGAGAAGCAAGGAGAGTCGACCTCCCAGCCACCTGAGGTAATCCCTACAATCACAACTGCAGTCCCCTCAACAATTGGATCAGCATTGGCCCCAAATGTCCCAGCAATCACAACAGAGGTAATCACAGGTACATCATCAGCAGGAGCAGCACCAGGCAACAGTCTTAATATGAGCACAGAAGAATCGATAAAGGCCATGGAAGAATTGAGACTCCAAGTGTCAAAATTGAAACGAGTGAAAGAGAAATTGGAAAAATTAGAAAAGAGTTATGATAAATCCAAAATAAGTGTGGCAGAGAAAATAAGAGAGGTTAAAGCATTAGAGAATAAAGTGAGAACATTAGAGAAGGATCTCACTATGGATAAGCCTCTGGCAGAAATCAAAGGAATTCTTTGGACCAACATTAATCAATCCCTAAATAATGTTTGGCCATCTATCCAAAGTATTTATGAGCAGATTGACTTAGTGAATGCAACACATGGATAAATTCAAAATAAATAGCTTTATTAGGACAAATGCCTAATCAAGCCAACCGGCTCATACAATTTTTGAATAACAGAAATAGGGAACAACTGGAACAACTCGGCATCCCAGATAGGACAGGCACCATTTTGGAAATCAAAAGAGTTCTAACCAAGAGAACTTTAATGTAGAATTTGGAAAGAAGATGCCAGGATATGCAAGTAGAAATTAATTCTTTCATGGAAAGGTTTACAGTTTTGAAGGATAAAGGACTACCAAGTCTTTTAGGAAATAATGACCGGCTTATGAAACACACAGATTATGTACATAAGTTGAACAAATATGTTGCTGATCAAGTTAGTTCATCAAAAAGTGCTTCAGGAGTAAAAGCACTCCCCACAGGCCAAATTCTCTATGATAACTTAGAGAACTTATTCTATATTGAGCATGAGGTAAAACATTTGTTTCAGCTCCAGCCTAATTTTTTAAGATATACAGAAGTTGATGAAACCCAGAGGAAACTTCAGAAGCATAAATTGCCAGAGCAACAATGGTGGGAAGACATGTTGGGGATTTTGTAAATATTTCTTAAGTAAAATGTAGATTTCGGGCTATTTTTCCGTGATAATATAAATAGAGATAAATGAGGCTCAAGCGGGTCGAAGTATATCTGATCAGGGTCAAATAATGTCTAACAAATACGGAGTAGCTAGCACAGAATATCAGTGGAAGACAGCTGTAAACCGACTCGCAGAGCCTGCATCCAACACATCCGACAAAGACAGAGCAGCCAGCACGGCATCAATTTATCTTTTCCCTGTTTTCGAGACTGTTTGTCTCTATCTTTGTAAAAAAGGGATTAGTCATCACTAGATATTATCTCCATCAGATATTTTGTAAGATATTTTGTATAAGTACCCCCCCAAACGAAGTATTTGGGGTTGGTGGGTATTCATAGATTTTGTTGTAATATTGAAACTTTGGAATAAAAAAGCTGTTGGAACCATCTGTTGTCTGGCCTACTGGATGAGGAATTGATGCAGAAGACTTGTCACAGAATCCTTGAATCAAACTCTGGATCAATAAGTCCTTTATATCTCATGTTTTACAATTTTCTTGTTTGTTATATCATCTGTGTTTCATAATCTGAATGGTAAAGAAAAGGATTAATTCAGAATTTGCTTAAACTGCACTCTGTCTTCAGTCTTTATTATTCTCTGTGTTTTCTTAAGAATTAATATAAGAAGCGAATTCTTAATTTCTCCTCCTTCCTGGTTCTTTCATGTTTTCTATTTGCTAAGGAATTCTTAACTGCTCCTTAATAGTAAACATACATTTTCCCTCTTTCAATATGTTGAAGGATTCTTAACTGCCCTTCACCCAATTGAGTCCATTCCATCTGATTCCAACGTGTAGTTGTCCCATGTTTGACTACCTTGCTCTGTGATACCATCCTCTGTTAAGAAACCAAATCCAGAAAGCCATCCTTCTTTGACTCCATCATGCCAAATGGACTGAAATATTCAGTTTGCCTCACTATTCTATTGAACCTCACCATCCAAATCCGAAACAAAACCTTTGAACTTCATAACTAGCCTAACATATTTCAAAACAAAGCTAAATCATAAAGAGAGAGCCCTCTCTAGATGCAGATTGGCTAGAATCTGTATCTAAAAGATTGGTCTATGGTTACCTCGGTCGTATTCCTTTTCTTACAACTTTGGGAACAACCTGAGTGATAATAATCATCTTATGTCATGCTGACATCATCTAGGCCACTTGGTACATTCTACCTGGTGACACGTGTCACCTAGATTTGGCCCATTTGGCTACCCAATAATGTTGAATCTTCCTGCTACGTGGCCTCCATACTTTCACATCACATTAACATCATCTGCCATGATGCCTATACCGAGTTCTACATAGGTCGAGGGTCAAGAGTTGGGGTGTTCTCCTACCAATACTTCTGCATGACTCTGACCTTCGACAATGTGCATGACTCTGACCTTCGACAATGTCAGACTTCCAAATTAGATATGGTCCCACATAGGGCGGGGGTCAAGGGATCAATATGTTCTCCTGCAAGCTCTTCTATGTAGCCCTGCCCTCCGACCTGGCCCGACTTCCAACTAGGCCCAATTTGGTTCAAAATCTGCCTAAGTCCTTAGGAATGAACTTCTCTATCTGAAAACTTCAACTACTTGTAACTCTTGCACCAGAAGGCATTTTCCAGGCTTCAGCGTGCCATTGGAAAGCTCTTCCAGAAAACTAGCTGATGAATTTGTTTCCAGATACATATAAGTTGGTCTCCTGAGACATAATATCCTCCAAACTTTGGTACTTCCAACCACCATAATCATCTTTTTATGGATTCTCCAATAATCGTACTACTATGATAATTCTTTATAGAACATTGTAGCAACCATGGGACTCCCCCTAAACAACATGCTCACATCAATGCTAACATCTATTTCTTCTTCCCTCAATGCTAGTCTAGTTGACATCAATGCCAACATACCAAGTGCCACCAACCAAGCAGACAATGCCAATTGTGCAACAATCTCCCCATTTTGAATTGATGGAAACAATATAAGCTCCTCCTGAAACCATGCATGGCCTTTTTCATTGTTGTTCTTCTCCTAAGCACTAGCAATCTTCCCCCCTTTAGCATCAATGGAAAATAATGTTATTGAAAACTCCCCCTGAACCATTGCAGCTTACTCTTCAATTGATCCCACATGTTGAGTAGTTTCCAACACACATTATAATTGAGTCATTTGGGAGGAGGATTCACAACCCCTATTTTTTGTCTGAGATACTCAAAGGGTTCTCTTTCCAGTGGCTTAGTAAATATGTCTACAAGTTGGTCTTTAGTGGCCACATATTCAAGTCAAACAATGTTAGTTGCAACCCACTCTCTTAAGAAATGGAAATTTATAAGGATGTGCTTGGCCTTTGAGTGCATGACAGGATTCTTATAGATACTGATGGCACTAGTATTATCACACATGATTGGAATGGGATCAGTCAACTTTACCTTAATTTCCTTCAAGGTATGCTTCATCCATAGAATTTGTAAGAGGCAAGTGCCAGCTACAATATACTCTGCTTCAGCAGTTGATAAATAAATGGAGTTTTGTTTCTTGCTAACCCAAGACACTAAGAAGTTTCCCAAAAACATTGTTGCACCATAGGTGATCTTCCCGTCATTAATATTTCCTTCCCATTCATCATCAGTATATGCCTTCAACTTAAACTCTCTGATTTTAGCATACCATAGTCCATGATTTATTGTCCCTTGAATATATTTGAAAATCCTTTTGATAGTGATGACATGAATTTCATGAGGGCGGGCTTGAAATTTAGCCACAAGACCCATTGTGTATGATGTCTAGTCTCGAAGTTGTGAGATAAAACAAGCTTCCTATCATTGATTTGTAGTTAGTATGATTTTCCTGTGTTCTCTCATCTTATTTACATAATTTGTAGCTTGTAACCATGGGTGTGATAACTGGCTTGAAATATTCCAACCCAAACTTCTTCAGAGTTTCTCGTAGGTATTTAGATTGGGAGATAAATACCCCATTTTTATTGATAAAATTTCAATCCTAAGAAGAAGGACAATTCTCCTATCATGGATGTCTCGAACTATGTCTACATACAGTTTTCAAATTGATGTCCCAATTATTTCAAGTCGCTCCCAAATATTATTTCATCCACATACACTACTACAACTAGTAGATGATCATCCTCATATTTTATATACATATTATTGTCTATAGTGCCTTTCTTAAATCCTTGTTGTTGAAGGTATCGATCCAGTCTTGCATACCAGTCTCTGAGAGTCTATTTCAGTGAGTGTGAATCCTTCTGGTTGCTCAATGTAAATTTCTTCTTCAAGATCTTCATTTATAAATTCTGACTTCACACCCATCTAATATACCTTGATGTTTTTATGACTTGGAAAGGAAAAAAACATTCTAATAACTTCCAGTCTAGCTACTAGTGAAAATCTTTCCTCGAAATATATCCCCTCTATCTAGGCATACCCTTTGCATATTAATCAAGCCTTGTTCCTAATTACTTGACCCTTCAAATTTAGCTTATTTTCGAAAACCCATTTGTACTTATGACATTTTTCTCTTTGGGTCTTGGAACAAGCTCCTAAATGTCATTCTTCTCAATTTGATCAAGTTCTTCATTCATAGCTCTCACCCAGGACTTGTCCTCACTTGCCTGACTAAGATTTTTAGGCTCAACCTAAGATAGCAGAGCAAGATTTTCACAACTTGAACTACCAACAAATTTCCTCCTGGTTTGAACACCAAGTCTTTGATCTCCAAGAATTTGAATCTCGGGATGTTCTTACTGTACATACCTGGAAGTTGTTTTGGGCCTTGGAGTCATGCTTGCTTCCACGTCTTCATTATTTGATTTTATTTCATCATGATCTGAGGACCTGATGTCTAAACTCTCTTCTCCATATGAGTTCATGTTTCCTTTGGAGGAATCGATTTGTGAAGCTATTTCATCTACTACTACATCAATGCAATCCTCAATCCTCTTTGTGCTTTCATTCTAATATTTGTATCTTTTACTTCGAGCAGAGTACCCGGGTAAAATACCCTCATCAGCACATGAATCAAAATTTCCAGGATTTTTATCATTCATTTTGATAAAGCATTTGCTCCCAAACACCTTGTAGTGTTTAACTAATGCAGGTCTTCCCTTCCATAACTCATAGGGAGTTTTATCACTATTAGGCCTGAGTTGTGTTTTGTTTGATAGGTACATTTTTGTTTGTGATGCTTCCTCCCAGAAGATGTGAGGTACATCTTCTTCATCCATCATAGCTCTGGCCATCTCCTTAATTGTTATGTTCTTTCTCTCAACTACTCCATTTCGTTGTGGAGTTAGAGCCACATAATATTGCCTCCTTATGCCATGCTCTTCACATAATTATTCAAACTCTCTTGAAGTGTGTTCTTCTCCTCTGTTTGATGTTAAGAATTTTATATTTAGATATTTCTCATTTTCTAATTGAGCTTTAATTTTTTTTAAATGTTTAAACACTTCTAATTTTTCTTTTAAGAGCATGATCCAAGTAGCCCTAGTAAAATCATCAATAAGCAGCATAAAATACCTTTCTCCTCTTGGGATTTTTTCTTTAGTTTGGTCACAAATATTTGTGTGAATTAGCTCTAGTGATCTAGATGAAGAGAAATCCTTTGTCTTGAAATGATTCCGAGTCTTCTTACCAAATTGACATGACTTGTAGATTGAACTATCAGGGTTTGACAGTGTTGTCATTCTTCTCACAGCTCCTAGCTTGCTGACTCTTATCAAAATATCAAAATTCATATGACCAAGTCTACTGTGCCATAACTGGGCTTCATTCGTCTTGCTCAAATAGCATCTTACTTTGGAGTCATCAAACACATATACATTATTGGATTTTTGACTATTTTTCCCACCATCTTTCCGTTTTCTTCATTTCGGATCTCACATTCCTTGGATCGGAAGGTCGCATTATAGCCATTATCACACTTTTGTCTTACACTAAGCAACTTGTGCTTTATACATTCTACATACAACACATTTTGGGCTTTAGAATTTTGATCAATGCCGATTATTCCCTTACCCTTAATTCTTGTTGGGGCATTTCTGCCGAAAGTGACATTATTCCCTCTGTCCTTTTATTTTAGCAATAGAAATTCACTCTTATCCCTAGTCATATGCTTGGAATAACCAATATCCACATACCATTTGTTCTCTTGATTATGTGTTGATAGAGAAATTCCACATTGCATGTTCTTTCTAGATTTCTGTTTCCAATTCTCCTTATCTTTTTGAAAAGTCTACTGCCAAGTGTTCTAGGAATTAGATGGGTACTCAAACCTTCTTTTGCACTCACTTACCTTGTGCCCAAAATTATTACATTTGAAACATTAAACATCACTCATTATGGGAGAGAAGGTATTTTGATTTCTGAGAGGAGAGTTTTGAGATATAAAAGTATGATACTTATTATATCTGAAATTTTCATCTCTTTCAACCTTAATCCTTCTATAATCAACATCCTTATGCCCAAAGATGTGACATTTATAACAATGACCATAAAATAAATGAGAGTAATTGAAATTAGAAATTTCATGAGTTTTTGCATGATGGTACCTCTATTGGTTGGTTGATTCATTCATTCTCTATTGGTGTGGCTCCTTGGTGTGGATGGAGTTATTATTCCAGTGATGGGATCCTCTATGGCTTGCTACCTTTTTATCTTCATTGATTCTTTCTTAATACATATTTTCATAGCTCTGAGGTTCCTCAAATACTACGAACCTAAAGTTCATCTTTCCCATAGAAGATTCCTCTGGTCTGGAGTATCCTATGCATGTTTTGTTTCCTAAAGACCTTTGATTGTTGAGAATTTGATCTAGCTTTCTTGTTCCTTCTGCAATTTTTGTATTTATACCTTTCTCGGTCTTCACTTTCTCAAGATCTGTTCTCAGAGAGATGACCTTTGCCTCGAAACTCTAATAGTTCTCTTCCCACTCATGGATCAAATCTTGAAGAATGTATTCCTTTCGTTTAGCTTCTTATAAGTTGACTTTCAAGGAAAAAATTTCATCTCTTAATTTTTTTGACACCATTTCCTTCTTTACCTTGAACAATTCCTTTATTCTCTTCTTCTAATTTCTCACATGTTCCTTGTTTTTATTCTAGTAGAAGGGCTAAACTATATTTTCTTTTAATCGCTTATTCAATTTTTCTTTTGATAAACAAACTCCTCATTGCTTGAGTTGTACATACCTTCTTTAGCACGTTGCAACTGTTCTTTTAGTTTCTTTTTCTTTATCCTAGCTTTCTTTGACTCATCAATAGCGTGTTCCCCTTCAAAGTCCATTACTCCTGCTTATTCTTATTCCTCTTTAGAGTCAGTAATATTTTATTTCTTGGAGTTTGTTCCAAATCCCATGAGTAAATGCTCATCTGAATCATCTTTTGAAGAGTTTTAATTATTTGACTATGGTGTTGATCTATCCTCTTTAGAGTAGAGCCCCTTTTTCTCATAGAACTTTTTCTTCTGATGTTTTTGAGATTTGTTTCTAAACTTTTGATCATCTTCATTTTTCTGTCCTTTCTTTGTAAGGGAACTTGGACGAAAAATGTCCAAATCTTCCACGGTCAAAGAATTTAAAGGGAAACTTCCCTTTATATTTTCCTGAGCCACACTTTAGTTTCTTGGCAAATTGAGCTAGCTCTTCATCAAATTCACAGCTAAAGCAATCTTGATGATATTTGTGCTTCTTGTCCTTCTTGGACACTTTGAACGCTTCCTCCTTGGGTTCATACTTCTCTCTTCCCACTCTCATCTCATAGGTTGTGAGAGTATCAAGCAATTGATCCATCTTGATATTTTTTAAATCGGCCATCTCTTCAACAGTAGATACTTTGGCATTAAATCTAATGGGTAGGGATCTTACGACCTTTTGAACAATCATATATTCCTCTACTTCTTCACTAAATCCTCTAATAATATTGGTTAGTTAATCAACTTTGAGGAAGTATTCTGCTATGATTTCTTCTTCACTCATTTTTAAGCTTTCAAACCTTATTATGAGGGTTTTAAGTTTGACCTGCTTGACTCTATCATCTGCTTCATGACTCTGATTGAGCTTCACACAGACTTCCAGTGCATAACCTTTACAAGTTCGAATTGACTAAGGCCAAAGAGAATGGAATTCTTGGATTTAACATTATTTCCATATATTTTCTTACCATCTGCATGAGTGGGAGTGACGTCAGGGACATCATAATCTACTAGTACAAAGCTCCAAACATCTACTCCTAGGGACATAAGATAGGCTTCCATCCTAACTTTCTAGAAGGCGTGGTTTGTCTCATCAAAGACTGGTATCTTGCTTCAGTAATCATATTGACTCTCCTACCTAGACGCAATTCCTTGTATATCTACCTTCCAGTAGTTAGAATATTCTTGAAGGAACTTGGCTATTATATCAATTCTTGGAATAAGGAATTACTGGGGGGAGGGGGTTAATCGGTAATTGTGAGTTTCTTTAAAATTTTAAGTATAAGTCTTTGATTCTTTTCACCACGGTCAGTTACTTGTGAGAGATTTCATACACAATAAAAATGAAAAAAAATATAAGGTATTCACATACACATACAATCCATCGCATGAGAAACATACACATTTAGCACAGGTATTTTTACGTGGAAACCCAAAGGGAAAAACCACCAATTTGTTGGTTGTTATGATGTAAATTAAGAACCTACTTAATTACATCAATTTTTTTGTGAGCACCAACTCACAGGAGGCACCATCCCCCTTAAGATAGCAAGCCACTATTTACCAAGAGGCACCCACCTCTTAAAATGCAGGAAATTACTTGCTCAAGACACTTTTCTATTGTTCATACAATTTTGAAACTGAAAACAGAAGCGAATGAATATACATAGAAAAACGAATTTGGTCTACTCCAGTATTAATTCCCTTCCTTGATCTCCCCAGTTCTCCTTTGAACTGTGCTCTCTATTGACTCAACCAGCTTAGGTCTCGACCCTATGACACACCTTCACTCAGTGACACTTAGCTTAATCACACACCCACAACACTACACTCTATGACACACCACAATACTACATTCCCCTAATTTTCAAAAATGCTCTCCACTATTTTGTTCCTCTCTTGTACTGTGATCGATGTTGTCTCTGCAACACGGTCCCTAGAAGTGTACTTCTGCATGGTTATCCATGTTGTTGTTCCATCAAACTGCAAGACCATTGTTATTACATTAATCTCTAAGAATCGAATCCAACTGTAGCTGCATCAGAATTAATGTAAAGAATGAACTCGGAATAGCAAGGCTCTTTCATTTTGTTGTATCTTGTGTTCTCAGTCACGCCAATTGATTTGATGTACAGGGTGGGCATTTGCAGTCAATTCTACAGGTAGGATCAATCACTCAATGTTTGGGGTTCTTTAGTGAGTCTCACTTTGTGCTTCACTCTGCCCGAGTGCGTACTCCTGAAAGGCTCTCCATTTTCCTATTACATCCCAACAACTGTGTTGAGAAAAATACTTGGGGGCGAGGGGGGTGAATCAGTATTTTAAAAAACTCACAATAATAATTTTCTTTTCTAAAATATGTACGCGACTTTACGGAACCCAACTCACGTATGTATGTGATTGTCGTAAAAGAAACTAGCGTATGCTTAGTAAACTTGTAAAACAAATAATTCTTTATTTGTTAAACTTAAACCAGAATGTAAGAGATTAGGCAGGGATTTGATAAGCCATAAGCAGGTGTAGTAAGAAGAGCATAAAGTATCACACATAAGCAACACACATGAACACCATGACTTAAGTTTGAAACCCAATGTGGGAGAAAACCATCATTTTTGTAGACTCATGCCAGTACGCAGGAACCCACCTGCTGAAGGCTACAACCTTCACTCATTCTCTATCTCCTACTGTAAGGGAGATCCAACCCCCTGATCTGATTACCAGCTACTACTGGCAGGAAGCTTCGACTTCCTCACCGAAGGCTCCAACCCTTAGCAACATTCATGGACCACGTTTCATAAAATCAACTGAAGAAAATACTAACTTAATTCAAACATAATAGTGAGATCATTGGAACCAGAACACATAACTAAACTTAGAATACTGCAAAAACACACAGAATCAATTGAAACCATGATCATTCATATGCCAACATGTATACGCTACTTCACGTAAGGCAGCTCGCATGTATACACACTTTTCTATAGAGAAACCTGCATACAAACTCAATATACTAAAAAAATTATAATTCTAAATCAGACAGAGTTGACCAGAGTTATTTTGAAATATCATGTTAGCTTACAAGACGCTCATACAGTTAGCAGCATCAATAATCTTTTTAACCAATCAACATGTAACCAAATTCAACTTCATCATTCAATTAGTTCTACTTCAGACATATCACTCAACCCAGATCAAAATGAGGACATCATTGACAGATAGAAGAGATACAGCAGTACTGATTAGTTTGATCTGTCATTTATGAAAAAAAACCCTTTCTTTATATACGCAACTTTGAAGAAATGAACTCATGTGTATACGCGACTTCATCGAGACCAACCTGCATACAGATTTGCAAATTTTGACCTAAAATTGTGTATCTCTTTAGAACTTCAGAAAGACACAAATCATAATATTGAGAGATAAAAAAGAATGCGACAATACTTAGATCTAGTCAATCCATGAGTAGATCATACAATGGAAGATCATTTTAGGTCTCATGATCCTCATCCATCATTGTATTCATCAGTGCATAATTATTTCATATATATGTGTCAATTATGTCCCTTACAATGCAAATATACTTTAGATTGAAGTATTCATCAAAAATCACTTCACATGCACATGTAACACTTTGATCTTCACTTCCTTATATAGTTTAGCCTTTTTCATTAACACGGGTCAAAACCATACTCCAACCAATGGTTTTCTTAGACAGGATCAAAACAATCGTTGTTGGATTCAATACCATAGGGCAATACCATGGTAAGTACCTTTGGTATTTAGAATACCATGGTGCGGAAATTGTACTCGCCTTTGCTTCTTTAAACACATGTGTATACGTGACTTGGCCTTGACAAACCCCTGTATAGATCTTCAAATATTCACCTGTATCAAAATTATGATTTTGATCTGTAAACCTTTGTCCCATCATTTTTTTTTTTTGTTCCATCACTCTGTCACCTATGAATTGACCTGTGGAGCCATCTAGTTACCATATACTTGTTCTGTTGTAAGTGAGTTGTCATTGAGGACAACACATGCATCATAATGCCAACAACCTATCCACTAAAACTTTATTAAACTTGAGAATGGGCTCTAGCGATTCTGCCAAGCTAAGAATTAGTTCTCAATCCACCTGCATACTCAAAATATCTCCTCCATTTAAAGTTTTTTTGTATAATCAATATTGATTTCTTAAGCTCGGTCTAATCTCCATTACTCTAATTTATCTCTTCATGGTGTGAGAAGAACTTCAGGTTTGACTGTGTCAGACAGCATTAATATGTGACAAGTCAAGGTCCTCGTTTCCTTGTGACTCAATTTTCCTTCCAATTTCGGTCGAGAGGTCAGGATTCAGCCCCACTATGTTTTCTTATATGCTTTCATTTTTCCTCGACCCCTCGACTTGCTTATAGGCCCAACTTAAATCCTTTTCTTCTGCTATGGGCCTGTTTTATCGATTTCAATGTTTAATACCAAATAAACAAAAAAATATTCACAAAACATCCCCTTGGTGCAAACTTCAAGGTTCTGCCACATCATCATCTTATGTCATGCTGACATCATCTAGGCCACGTGGCACCTTCTATATGGTGACACGTGTCACCTAGATTTGGCCCATTAGGCTACCCAAGAATGTTGAATCTGCCTACCATGTGTCCTCTGTATTGTCACGTCACATTGATGTCATCTGCCACGATGCATGTATCGAGTCCCACATAGGTCGGGGGTCGGGAGTCGAGGCGTTCTCCTATCAATTCTTCTGCGTGACCCCAATCTCCGTCAAGGCCCGACTTCCAACTTAGAGATGGTTCCACACAGGTCGGGGGTTGTGGGCTTGGGATTTCCTTCCGTCATCTCTGCTACATGGCCCCAACCTCCGACTTGGCCTGAACTAGTTCAAAATATGCATGTCCTGAGGAATGAACTTCTCTATATTCAAACTTCAACTACCTGTAACTCCTACACTAGAAGGCCTTTTCTGGACTTCAACATACCATTAGAAAGCTCTTCTAGAACACTATCTAATGAAGTCATTTCCAGATACATCTAAGTTGATCTCCTGAGACATAATCTCCTCCAAACTCTGGGACTTCCAACCATCATAATCATATTTTTATGGCTTCTCCACTAAGTCTACTACTATGATGATTCTTTACAGAACATTGTAGCAACCATGGTACTCCCCTTGAACAACATGCTCACATCAATGCTAACATCCGCTGCTTATGACGTCAATGTTAGTCTGGTTGGCATCAATGTCAACATACCAAGTGCCACCAACCAATGATACAATGCCAATTGTCCAACATATTTTTCCATGAGAAATGGTTAATATAAGTATCATTACTAGTACACAATATACAAATAAACCTTGAGTATATGTATATAGGAAAAGGAAAATTATGCATCGGTTTATGCATGAAGTTTGCCTAGTCTTTGTGGAACAAAGTAGGTATTCTTTATATAGTGTATAAATAATCAAAATTTGAAGCATTATTTTGTAACCATATTAATAGTAAGGTAAGGAGATAGTAACTCAAGAGAAGAAGTGGGTTACTTCGAACTTTTCGATGACATTGAGTAAATATAGTATAAAAGGAAAAAAAATAGTGGGTAGGTGACGTATGTTACAATATTTCAGAGGTCAAAGTCAATGGTCAATAGTAGTCAAAAGTTCCTAGAAAACCTTGACTACTCCACAAAAAAACTCAACCTCCAAAGATCAAAATTATGCAAGTAAAAAATCCAAGTCAAACTTGGTCAACAACCACCCAAACTAAAAGTCAACACAAAATTTCAGAATTTGCCTTTATTCCTTGTCACATGTGAGCTTGATTACCTTGCTTCAAACCTCTATGAACCAATCACAAGAGGAGAGAGAAGAGAAGATGAGTGGATGTGATGTCCAAAAGAGGTTGCCTTAATGTGTATTTATATGAGACTTTGTAGACGCAATTGTGATTTTAGGCCAACCTAAACTTTTGTGTACTTGTTAGTTTTTCATTAAAAATAATATTTTTCCTTGACCAAATTAAATTCTTTGAAATGAAACAAGGGTCTTCTTTGGATGAGGAAGGTTGTCCAAAGGAGGGAATTTTTCCTTGAGCTATGAAATTAACACTCCCTCTCAGCTAGGGAGAAATTTCTTACTGCATCATAAATCTCATATCATCACTAAATCAAGTCATGTCTCATCTCTGATCATCTCTAATCATATGATGAACACTCGAATATAACGAATATTTGACATCATGGGGGAGCTCAAGCTACCACCCTCTATCCAAGGACAATAGGCAAGATACTACTTATCATGAGGTAAGGATCAAAACTATCCTTTTGTCCACTAATATTACCACCTTGACCCTCAAGAGTCAAGTGGTAGAACACCTGCGTCCACTACCTTGGGGGAGATACACACTTACCATACGAGGTAAGGATTAGACACAGTTAAGGAACTTGGGGAGATACACACTTACCATGAGATAAGGATCATACATGCTGAACTATCCTCACCCATTGTCCAGATGGGTTGCAATCCTGATAAGCCCAGCTTGTGGGTAGGATTCATACTAGGTTATACTCGGTAGGGGAGATACACACTTACTGTGAGGTAAGGATTAGACACAACCCTACAACGAAAAATAGGGGAGATACACACTTACCATAAGATAAGTATCAAACACACCTATTGTCCATGATTTCCCTCCACCCCTTCAGCTCTCCAGCTCAATTCCTCTCCCTATGAGCTCAAACAAGGGGGAAGAGCATAGCTTAGTGTTATCAATCAGCTGAGACCCTTACTGAGGAGGGTCACATCCATCAGTACAAGTTTCTCTATGAAGACCAAGAACTTCCCATTTGGAAAATCCTTGGTGAGTATGTTTGTTATATGCTCATCAATCGAAATATGGTGGAGTCTCACAGCTCCTCTCTACAACATGTCTCGTATATAGTGATACATGATCTCAATATTCTTGCACATGTCATGAAACATAGGATTATCTTCTAATTGGATCCCACTCTTCTTGTCACAATATATCACTGTCGTATCCAGGACCTGCTCAAATAGCTCTTCAAAGAGCCTCCTCAACCATACTAGCTCATAGCTATCCATGCTAGAAGCAATATACTCTACCTCAACTATGCTCAAAGCTACGAACTTTTTCTTACCACAACTAAGAAACACCCTGATGTGCTCTTCCTGTTAATAACATTTCCATCTTAGTCAACATCAATGTATCCAAGTGGCTACACATCTCCAGCATTATTTCCCAGACCAAGATTAATCGTCCCATGAAAATATCCCAGGACATGCTTGGCAACAACCCAGTGTGAATGAAGAGGCTCAATCGTGAATCGACTCAAAGTTTTAACTACAAAAATATGTCCAAATGGGTGTTCACGAGGAACACTGAATCCCCAATCAACTATCAATATTCAGAGGAGTTCGCCAAGTCAGGTCCAGCAGTATCTCCACATATATTTTTTAATTTGATCTCTATCAATGTGGCCAAGGACTTGCATTCTACCATTCCAAATATTTCCAATAGCTTCACAACATATTTTCCTTGAGAAAGGAAAATCTCACCGAGTCTTTGCCACACCTTTAAGCCCAGTAAGTAGTGCATCAAACCAAGATCTTTCATTTCAAACTGAGAGACCAAATCCCTCTTATACTCGAGCATCAAAGGATCACTACCTGTTAAGAATAGATTTTCAACATATAAAACCAAAATCAAAGGCATACCTTGGACCACTTTGAAGTAGAGGTTTGGATCAACATTTCTTCTCGTGAATCCAAGTTTCACCACATAATTGTCAATTTGAAAAACCAGGCTATGGGGGCTTGTTTCTCATGTGAGAAAACCTTGTTCACTATAATTTGTCAATTGCGGACTCATTTATGTATATAACATTATAAATTATTATTCAATATTCAGATGATGATTACGAGCCCTTGGGCGATTCTCCTTTATAGGAGTTGATAGGCCACAAGGGATAAAGACATGTATTTTGACATAAATGCCCTTTAATAATTAATTAGGAAACTTAATTTAATTAATTTATTAATTATATATATATATATATATATATATATATATATATATATATATATATATATATATATATATATATAGTTATGAATATTGTATTCATAACATTTCCTCTCCTTTAAATTCTTTGTCCTTAAATCAGAGGCAATGTTGGATGTTGCTGGTGAAAATGTTTTGTCTCCTATGATGAATCTTCTTCTGGTAGTCTCTTCCATTTGATAAGGTATTCTTTAATAGTCTTGGATCATAGTACATTCTCTCTGGTAATGATTATTCCTTCAGGTTCTAATATGATCCTTCCTTCTTCGTCAGCCTCAGTTATCATTGTTTGCGCTGTTTGATTTTGCCCCATTACTTTTTTTGGACTTGATACATGAAATATGTTGTGGATTCAACAAATGTCTAGTAGCTTCAATTGATAAGCCATGCTACTTATTTTATTTTTTTATTTGGTATGGTCCATAATACTTAGCAGATAACTTATTTTTCCCTTGTTGTTTTAATGATAACTACTTATAGGGTTGAAGTATGACGAAAACCCAATGTCCTTATTTCAATTCTCTTTTTGTGCGGTGTTGATCAGCTTGTTGCTTCATTCTATTGTGTACCATTGTTAAAATTTATTTTAACAAGTTAATAGTTATTTGGTTTTATTACAAGTGGTTCCTTCTTGCTTGAACCTTAGAATTGTGCAGCACAAAATCCTTTAACCTGGTTGGTTCATAGCCAGATAGGGCTTGGAAGGGAGTCATTATAGTTGAAGTATAATAGGTGGTATTGTACCATCATTCTACCATGTGTAGCCATTGAGACCATTTTTTTGTATGTCAGTGAAAAAATAACAGAGATATGTTTCCAAACATTTATTTACAATTTTAGTTTGGCCATCTTCCTGGGAGTGATTAGTTAAACTCATGTTGAGAGATATCATGCTTGGTGTGTTAGGCCCCTATAGTACTAGTGTAATCCCGTATTAGTATTGTCATTGTAGCCCCTCATTGTTATTGTTTTGCCCATGTTATACCCAAATTGTTATTATTGTGCCCCATAGAATCCCATTATTGTTATTGTTGTGCCCTTACATTATTATTGTTATGTCGACTTTGACTATATTGTGACCTCTTAGACTCCTATATATAGAAAGGAGGTCTTATCATTTGTATCATCCAAGAATTGCTCATGTGTGTAATGTAAAGGAGGTTTCCCCCTCGAAGAGGCTTATTTTGAAGTCATTTCTATATCTTTTCTTCTATTTGTGAGCCGGTTGCATAACAATTGGTATCAGAGTTTTGGATTCTAGGGTTTCGTACTTCAAACAGGTCATCGTGGAATTTTCGCTATCACTTTTTTTCTACAAAATTTAAAAAGCTAAAATTAAAACTCGTTTCAACCGAAATCTTGATGAACCTCAGGAATGAATTTTAGATCTTGTCTTTCTATATTTTTGGAGATAGGATCGAAGGAAGTTAGGGTTTTTGCAAGCTCCCATGTTATATCTCAAACAGGTGACCTAGGGAAAATCGTCATAAATTTCTCTCTGAGCATCAGATTGAAATTTTATAAAAAGTTACAGAAATAGGATGGAATGTAGTTTTGTTGTGTAGTCGTTTCATGTCTGAAGGTCACAATAGTGACACGTGGTACTTCGTACAAGTTCACTCTATGAAACCAGTCTATAATCAGGTCATCGTGGGATATTTAGAATAACTCTTTATTGGAGAATCTAATCTTGATCAAACTTACGGGGTTGGCACGAGGACTCATAGGGATACCACAGGATGAAATTTTAGACCTTAGAGATCTGCAATTACATAGATACAACCGATTCAATATCGAGCTCCTACAAAGGAAAAAAAGTGTGTAGTCTCTCTAAAATTTTGCATAAGTTTGATTTGAAAAATTAGTTTGAAGGAATTCAAAGGACATAGTGAAGCATAATTATCATTAATTGACACCCCGAAGAAATAAAATGGAAACGCCTAGTAATAACCGTGAAATCTCTAGCATGACTCATGAAGAAGAGGAAGAAATGCAACATGATATATCAAAATTATGAGACCAAGTGCAACAAATTTCACTCTCACAAAATGTTACAGAAGCTAAGATGGATGGTTTAAAGAAAGGCATGGAAGCTAAGATGGATGGTTTAAAGAAAGGCGTGGGAGCTAAGATGGATGGTTTGAGGAATGGCGTGGAACCTAAGATGAATGGTGTGGAATCTAATGGCGTGGAAGCTAATATGGATGGCATGGAAGCTAAGATGGATGGTATAGAAACAAAAATTAAAGGCAACACGGACAATTTGAAGATAGATTTGACAAAGTTGCTACAAGAAATGCTTACTATTGCGAAAGGGTAGTAAATGAAACTCATGATGAGAAAAAAATAAATGTTAATCATGATTTCATAGACTCTAACGTTGGATTGAACACCCACCATGTTCCAAAGATCGATATGACAAAGTTTGATGGCAAGGATCCCGTAACATGGATACTATAGATGGAGCAATATTTCGATCTCCATAATGTGCAAAACAAACAAAAGGTACGCATTGAAACTTTATATTTGGAACCCAATCAGTTTGTATGGTATCGATGGTTTTTCTCTCGTAAACAAATTGTCACTTGGGCAATTTTTACAGAAATGATAGCACATTATGAGGATACAAAAAGAAACACCTTTTTATCCAATTGATAAATCTAAAACAAAAAGGTTCAATGGTGGAGCACATTGAGGACTTCCAAAAATTGAATATAAGGGTAAAAGATATATGAGAGGAGCATAGTATTGATGTTTTCATAACGACATTATAGGATAACATCCAACATGAGGTTCGCATTTGGGAACCTGATTCATTGGAGAAGGAATTTAGGTTGGCAAGAAAAATTGAAAGAAAAATTATGGAAAACAAGGAATCCTACCAATCACAACTATAAAGATGGAAGTGTTGTTGCCCCTAGCCTTCCACAACCTACCAGGTTGACACCACAAAAATTGGAATAAAAAAGACTAAAAAGGCTTTGTTACATTTGTGATAGAAAATACACTAAAGGTCATAAGTGTGCTAAGAAGAAATTATTTTACATAGATTTTGAAGAGGAAGAAGGAAAGAAACAAGAAACATAAAAAGAAGAGGATACACACCAGGAACAAAGCCTAGAGAAAGAAGAAGTGAATCTGACCATATCTTGTAATGCATTGGCCAGAATAACCACTCATCAAGCTATCAAGATAGAAGAACATATCAAGAACAAAATGGTAATAGTCTTGATTGATTCGGGCAATACCCATAATTTTATTCACTGTAAGATAGTGAAGGAATAGAATTACTTCCTACATCCAGCACCAGAGTTTCAAGTGATTGTTGAAAATGGAAGAACCATAAATTACTCTGGAAAGTTCCATAATATCAAGCTATCCATGGGAGAATATGTGTTGAATAGTCTAGTTCTTTCCATTCCAATGGGTGGTGATGATGTTGTACTAGGAGTCCAATGGCTACAATATTTGGGTACGATAGTTTTTAATTTTCAAGAACTTTTCTTGAACTTTTTTCAGAAGGAAAAGAAGTTGAATTAAGAGGTATCACAAGGAAACCGAGAAATATAATCAGCTCTAATTTCTTGACAAAGCTTCTAAAGAAATAACAATGTGGTGTAATTGCACAATTATGATCGCTAGAGGTTCCCACGTCGAAATCATCTATTTCTCCAGTTCTCCAAAAAGTCTTGGACAACCATTCCAAGGTATTTGAGACTCCTAAAGGATTCCCACCTATTCATGATCATGATCATGCTATTCATTTGATTCCAAGAAGTGTTCCTCCAAACATCAGGCCTTACAGATATCCTTATGCCCAAAAGAGTGAAATTGAACGTATGGTTGCAGAAATGCTAAAGGCTGGTATAATTCAACCTAGTCAAATTTCCTAATCTGCTCTAGTAGTATTGTTGCACAAGAAGGATGGATCATGGCGCGTGTTTCTGGATTATAGGGACCTCAACAAGCTCATTATTAAAGATAAATTTCCCATTCCAGTCATTAATGAATTATTGGATGAATTACATGGAGCAATTTACTTCACCAAGTTGGACCTTCATTCAGGATATCAACTAATCAGAATTAAGACTGGAGACATTCTGAAAATAACATTTAGAACTCATGAGGGTCATTATGCATTTTTGGTCATGCCATTTGGCCTTACCAATGCACCTTCTACATTTCAAGGTTTGATGATTTCCATTTTCAAACCCACCCTTAGAAAATTTTGTGTTAGTGTTTTTTGATGATATATTAATCTACAGCAAGTCTTGGAAGGATCATGTTCAACATGTTGATAGAGTGCTCAAACTATTGGAGGAGAAACAATTATATGAAAAAACCTCCAAATGTTTCTTTAGAGTACAAGAGATGGAATATTTCGGTCATATTGTATCTCATGAAGGTGTTAAGGTAGACCCTAGAAAAATCAAAGCCATTAAGGAATGGAAAATCCCCAAATCCATAAAGCATCTGTGAAGATTTCTCAAGTTGACAGGGTATTATCACAATTTTGTTAAGAATTATGGGAGAATAGCAGCGCCTATAACAACATTACTGAAGAAAGATGCATTTTCTTGGACTCCAGAAGCAATGAAATCCTTTGAACATGTTAAAGAGGAAATGTGCCAAGCACCGGTCTTAGCTACACTAGACTTCACAAAAACCTTTATTGTGGAATGTGATGCCTCAAGAAATGGAATTGGAGTTGTTTTAATGCAAGAAGAAAGACCCATTTCTTTCGAAATTCGTCCAATCAAAGGAAAGTATTTACACAAAGCTATTTATGAGAAGGAAATATTGGAAATACTACATGCACTTAAGAAATGGCGACCTTGCCTAATGGGAAGACACTTCAAGGTAGAAACAAATCATGATAGTCTTAAATACTTTTTAGAACAAAGGTTATCTTGAAAAGAGTAGAAAAAATGGGTCACAAATATGTTGGGTTATGACTTTAAATCATCTACAAAAAAGGGAAGCAAAATGTTGTTGCAAATGCACTCTCAAGAAAGGATGATGATGTGGAAGCATTACTTTGCATGATTTCTACTATCCAACCAGATTGGATAAACGAAGCAAGGGATGAATGACGAAGAAGTGTGGGCACTCATTCAAAAGTTACAACAAGACCCCAGTACATCTGATACATTTAGCTGGAAAAATGATTTGTTATGGTACAAAAATCGCTTATACCTCTATAAGAATTCTCAAATCAAACAAAAGATTCTTATGGAATTGAACACCTCTCCCTTAGGAGGGAACCTGGGATTTTTAAAAACTTACCACAGGGTTAAGAAGGAATTTTTTTGGGATGGCCTTAAATCTGATATTCAAAAGTTTGTGGCGGAATGTTTGGTTTTCCAACAAAATAGAGTTGAAACAATTTAGGCCCCGGGTCTATTACAACCTTTATCCATTCCAATTCAACATTGGGAGGAGGTTTCAATGGATTTTATCACAGGTTTACCCAAGTCTGAAGGAAAGAGTGTCATCATGGTGGTAGTTGATAGACTTACCAAGTATGCACACTTTTATGCATTACCTCATCCCTTTAAATCCAGTACAGTTTCTACTGCATTTATGGAAACAATTCAAAAGCTACATGGAAACCCAAAGATTATTATAAGCGACAAAGATCACATTTTCACTGGAAAATTTTGGGCAGAATTATTTTCTTGTCTGGGTACTTAGTTAACTCATAGCTCATTGTATCATCCTTAATCTGAAGGGCAAACTGAGATAGTGAAAAAATGTTTGGAAGGATATATTCGTTGCTTTGTATATGATAAACAAACATAATGGGTTAAATGGTTGCCTCTGGTTGAATGGTGGTTTAACACTTCCTTCCATACTGCGGCAAAAATGACCCCATTTATGGAACTTTATGGATATCATCCACCATCCATCACATCATATTTAAGATAAAATTCTAAGTTTCAAGCAGTGGAAGATCACATCAAGCATCAACAACAAGTTCTCCAACTCTTAAAGGATAACCCCACTTTGTGTTATAGACATTTTTGTGCCTTACAGCATGAAGCATGAAATGTCAATAATCTGAGGGATCCAAAGTCCCTAAACATGTTGTTCCTACCCCTAGAGGAACAAGGTCAGCAAACCACAGCACTAAATATCAGTTCTCCACCTGAAAACACTCAAAAACAAGCTAATTCTGGGTCATGTCAACTGCTCCACTGAGCATCTGCGCTGAATTTCAACTGCTCCACTCTGTACCTGCGCTGAATGTCAACAGTAATGAAGGCTACCTGCGCTGGGCGAGTTTGGCCAAGTGGCACAGTCATTCCTCAAGGTGTCAATGCCCAGGAAGCTTCCAAAATGACACTTGGATCAGGGAATTCGCCTTGTGATGAGTAAGAGGATCTAGATCTCCAAGTGGAAGCAAGAAAATCCAAGTGGACTCAAGAACTGAAGAATAACTAAAGTGGGAGAGGACACTAGTCAGCTCCATGCCAAGCTCAAGCTGACTCATCCTTTCTCCAAAACTCCTATATATAGAGCTCTCTCATGAGGTCTAGGGGGGCTGGAATCTTGTGAATGTAAGGAAGTGCTGTTGGTTTGAGTATAGAACTATTGGGTGATTTGCTTGAAGGAGGTGAAGAGGAGATTTCTTTCTGCTGGGAGGTGTTGCTGGATTGGGCCTCTTATGATTGTAACACTCTCAGAACTTTACTTCTTCCATTAATAAAGCATTTGAGGTTCTTCTATATGCATGTGTCTCAATGGTGTATTGTTATACTTGTGTATTTGATTTATTCTAATCCTTGAATCAATTATGAATGTATGCTTCTTGTAGTTTCCCTCTCTTGCCTTTTTGCAGGATCTTTGTGTAGCTGGGCCAGTAAAAGAGCAAGGAGCTGGGAGCAAGCAGCAAAGAGAGAAGATTGGATCAATCATTAGCGGAAGACAACAGTTAGTGGATCTCTTTCTCCCCTCTCTTACATCTCATAAAGAAGTAATTTCGAATAGCTTTGCTTTGATTGTTGTTGAGGTACTATCACCCTTAGAGTGGGATAGGGTCATTCCGTATTGGATACTTTTCCCAACAATAAATTGGCGACTCCGCTGGGGATCGTATCTTGTTGGTTGTTTGTGTTTTTGCTATTCATTTCATAAACACAGGGAGTACCGAATCGAACTGCATTTGGATCTTTCAAATGCAAAGTAGAGGGCAGCTACTCTAGCTCAGTTTCTGGGCAAGTTTATGATTTGAAGAGCTGATTCACAAGGACTCTAAATAGCTCTTAGTGATAGCTTTTCATCCTCCTTTTCATCCCTTAGTGTGTACTTGACTGATAGCTTCTGATTTGGCCAAAAACTGTGAATTTTTTAGCAATCTGTGACCCGGAAACCAAGAGAAACGAAAGTTTCGTTCTTCAGTGCAGGTTGTGTGCAGGCTGTCTGCATTTCAGCGCAGTTCCCGAAGGGGCTACCTGTGCTGAATGTCAAACTGACAGTGTACTACCTGCGCTGAACCAGTCTTGCCTTGTGCTACTGGGGTTTCCTGCTGTTTCTTGCCCTGTTTTCACCCTTGTTTTTGCAGCCTGTTACCAGTCAATGTACCTATCTGAAACCAACTTTCCTTGCCACTATTCCGCCTCGGTTGTATAAAGAAACTGTATTTGTTCTTTGTGTATTTCTTATATCATTTGCAGTTTCCCATAACGAAAGTGAACTAGTCTTGCTGTGGCCTCTTAGATCTAGACCTGTGATAAGTGTCGTTTTGATCTTAAGAGTTAGTTTGTTTGCTGTTCATAGCTGATTGAGCTTTTGCTTTCGTCATATGGTTTGAGTTTACATATTTCTAGTGTCGAAACAAGTAAATCTTAAGGTGTCTTTTGATTTTGGACAAACTTGTTTGCTTTCACTTGAAATTGAATTCAAAGTTATACAACAGCTTTCTTTTTGTATCGCACAAACATTAAGAAAGAGAAAAGAAATATCTGCATTGTGCATGTGCATTATGACAGTTTGCATGTTGATTTAGGAAAAAGTGCATTAGTGTGTGCTCTATGATCTGTGTGAAAAGATGTTGTCTTTCTTTTCCCTCAGTAGTTAAGATTTTCAAAGTTGAAAGATTGAAAAGCTTGCTTATCATCTTAGACTGCATTTAGGAGTGTTACTATACATCTCGTGGTGATCCATAAAGGCAAACTGCTAAACAAGATCAACCTTAAAATAAATTGAATTTACATAACAACGCATTGAAACATAACGCAAACACATAGAGGTCTAAGCTAGAGACGTGTTCCGGCGTCGTTAAACGTGATATCTTAGCGTTGAGTGGTTGGGTGATTCCTCCACGGTGAAGCGATAAGTATCAATACGGACTTGTGCTCCCACGTACCGTCGCGTATATATTGGGAGACCCCTATAGGAACAAAGCCTTTATCCATAGGAAGCCGTGTCGGCCGCCCTACTGATCGCAATGCAGTGAACACAGCATTCACGAAGATCGACCACCCGTACCGTAAAACGTATTCTGTGGTTTTGCGAAAGGTTTGGCACACCCTCTGCCTAGATCTCCAGAGCAGTTTCTTTTGGCCTTTTTCAAACTCTATAACTGAAAAAGTCCATCCGAGCATTTGTCACTTCGGGCTCGTTAAAACATCGAAGGAGACTAGAGTCATCTTTAGCTTTTTCTCGACTCTTAAAAAGTGAAAAAGCAAGTTGTGTCTAAAGCGTCGTTATAAAATTTATTTTAAACGGAACATAATCACCTCCTATTCATGTGTTGATCTGTAGGTTGAGAACATGGAACGCCCCAACCAAGGAATTCCACATGATGGAAATCCTAGTCCTTTCTCCTCTTGGGGAGAAGTTGGTGCGCCCCACATGGCCACATTGTCACTTCCAGGACTGACAATTGGCCTACCAATTTGGCTATTCTCAACCAATGTAGTTTAGAACACCATGGTTCCTGAACAGTCGAGTCAACAGTTAGATGAGTCTAGAGCTGCCCACCAGCCTTCTACTTCCTATAACTCTTCCTCCAATCCTTCATCTTCGCAGGGTAGAGCCGACAAAAGCCAAGCTCCCATGGAGAAGAAGGAGAAGAAGAAGAGAGAGAAGAAGAAGAAGGAGCCTAAGGCGACTGGGGGCAAGCAAAAGACATCTGACAAAAATCCACACACAGCACAGACCGGGCCTAAATCGCCATGTGTCATATGTAGAGGAGACCACTTCCATAGAGATTGTCCCTGTATTCCCCGGATACTAAGGGACTGGTCCCCTCGGTTGCACAATTCGGGAGCATCAACCTCTGATAGCCATGTTGATTGCTTACCGTCAACCAGCGAAAGTGAAGGTTCAAGACAAAGAGGGGGAGCAAGATTCCCCTGCAGACTGTGTGAAGGCGATCATGCCATCCACCGTTGTCCCTTCTTAGACGAAGCGAAGAGAGTTTTGGAAGATCGCTCGGTTTCACCGTTGAGACTTCCTCCTGGATACAAAAAACTCGTGCCAAGTCCTTCGTTGGTTGAAAATATAGCTGGCCCGCTCAAGTGGTCAGCTGAAGCGTCAGTCATTAAAAATGAACCTACTAAATCCAGACCGGACGAAAGTCCAAAGGTCGAAACGGCAGTTGACCCGGTTCCGCCTTCAGAAGTTTCATCTTCAAATGACACCGTCACTGAAGATTCATCTTCAAATGACACCCTCACTGAAGAGAATAAGGATGACACCATCCAGATTCTTTTCATCAACACAGATTCTGATGACCATCAGGGCAATGTGCCCATTCCTTTATTGCAGGAAGGAACATCGTCAGGGTCATATCCGGCCGTGTATTCGGTCCCACCACCAAGCAACCTGGTTGTGTCCTTTGATTGGAACCAACTAGGCAGACCCCGGTTGCCAGCCAGTATACCATTCAGAATCATTGTCCAAATTTACAGAATGGTAATGGCTGGAACTATCATTGATGAAGGGGCATCTGTGAGTATCCTTTCCTCTATTGCTTGGAAAGCACTGGGTTCCCCGGCGCTTTTGCCTGAGATAAGAAATCTCTCGGGTTTTGATAAAGGAACCAGTCGACCATTAGGGATCCTCCCCAATGTACCTGTTACATTGAAAGGGAAGACCGTTCAAATGAACGTGATGGTCGTTCAAGGACCCTTGGATTATAACCTACTCCTTGGACGAGACTATATATATTGCATGGGAGCTATAGTCTCCTCACTCTCTAGAGTAATGTGTTTTCCACACGAAGGAAGAATGGTAAAGCTCGTAGACCAACTTTCATTTCCGGGATCACGCATCGCAAATAGTCACATACCAACCCTCAATGGTCTATTCACCCAAGAAATGTCTCCACCCCCAGTCCTCCTTCCCGATGAGTGCGAGTGATTCGAAAAGATGGGACTGGAACCCAGGGGGCATGCATCCTGGTCTGCTTCGGGCAGAAAAAACCTTAGGTATAAAATAGAATTTCCGCGGGAGAATATGACTAGTCCGTACCCCGTCCGTAGAGGAAGAGGGGTTGTTCTGGAACAGGATTCTTTTGTCAAGGTTACTTGTTTGACAAAGGTCATTCACCATTGTCTACTTCGGTAGACAGTGTCGAGGAAATGTTTTCGTTTGATGGTGTTAACAAAACAATCTTTGGGTAACCAGAAAGAGGCAAGCCTCACCCTTTAAAACAAATGTTTTATCGGATAAGTAGGGGCAGCCTTGAAATTGTACTTTATACCTGGGGGCATGCAAACCTTTTGGAGTGCAAGCCAAGAGCGGTTATTTATCTGTTTTTTGGATTAGTCGTTTCCTAACTTGCATAAAGAAAGGATGTGGGGCAAAGGTCAAAATTTGCCAAATTAGGAGCATAGCTTCGTGAGATAAAGCTCCATAAAAAATAGCTATCTCACAGGAGACATTTCTTATCTTATGACTGGTATTATCGAGCAGTTTTACCGTGGAATTTATGCTCGTTAAAAAATAGAAAAGCGAAGATCCGAGCAGTTTTAGCACATAGTTCATGCTCGTTAAAAAATAAACATAAGAATGAGCAGTGTTTTGGCGCATTCAAGCTCTTTAAAAAATGAACCCAGTACCGGTAAATAACCATTGTGATCGTAAATTTATTAGCCTTAAAAAGCCTTGGTCGTGTTTTGCACCTGCCACTTCCATTTCATTTGGCCAATCGTTCACCTCCATATGATTGTTTACCCATTTTGAGGAACAGCTGCGAAGAGTGATCTCACCTAGCCATCCTTGTGACACTGCCGTGATTGGAAAATTCCAACCTGTACCTGGAATCTGCTGCTATCCCTGTTTATCACTCGTTCCTCAAAAGACGAGTCTTCTTTGAGCTCTTTTCTCCTGACTCGTAAAATATGAAAAGTTTGCCGAGTTTTGGCCTTCCAACTCGTTAAAAGTGACCGGAAGAGCTATCCCTCTTCTAGATTTTAATCTTTTTGGACCTGAGGGATTATTGCACAAAAAGGTCGAGCGCTTGTTTTATTCAGCTCGTTAAAGTTATCGAAAACTCATCCCTTCTGTATTGTTTTATACTTTTTCGGACTTAGGGGATTAGATGACGAAAAAGGAATTTTGGAGTTGACTTTTTGTACCTTTTCAGACTCTCTAAAAATGAAAAGGACCAAGTTTTCCTTGTCGTTAGACTTGTTAAAATGATTAAATAGCGACAAACTTGTCTTTAGACGAGAACAAGTTTCCCTATCGCTAGGCTCGTTAAAACATAGCGATGGGCTTGCCCGAAGGGCAGGTTATAGAACAAGCATATGTTATCCTCCTCAAGCTTGATAAAAATAAAGAGGTACTGGTCAGAAATGACTGGGGAAAAATTGGGAGAACCTCAAAGCTTTAATGGTAGCAAGTCGCTCTTGAACATGACACTTTGTCCTCTGTATCACATCGGGTTGGGTTGTTTCATTCACCGGTCTCATCACCATGGTCTTCGCCAAACCATCCACATTTGGGGTAATGCTACCGATCCATCACATCAGTGTCGTTATATGTTCAAGAGATGTTGTTCAGAAAGAGTCAACTGTGTCCCATCCACTGCCATACATTATCCTTCATCCACCCATGATCGCCACCCTGAATCATATTTCACAGATTGTTTTCACCTCCACTAAAATCATTAGCTCCGTTCCGTGTCACTGATGTGGGATTCATTAAGGCCCTCCTTTGACGGATCGCTTCTTGTCGACTTCAGCTTATTATCCAAGAAGTTGATCTAGGGACAAACCCCCCAGTACTTTGAAGCTTGCATGCCTCAATGGCAAGTTTCTCACTTCCGGCGACAGGTATACATTAATGACCTTCGACCAGAAGATTTTGCGTGGTGTTCGACGCCAAGTCCTTTATTCACACCACGCGAATTGTACTGCAGTACCTTGAGGGTCATTATCATTATCGGTGATTCCTCTCGCGCTTGTTAACAGTTTACATTATTGACCGGTAATCAAGCGATGTCTTTCCATGTTCGACTTCAGTGCAATTCTCACATGGATCGACTTGTACTTAGAGTGAAGATCGAACGAGTTTGAAGACCCCGGATCTAGTTTCATCCATCCGGGCTGCGATATATATTCAGGAAATATAAAGACATTTGATATGTACATCATTACAGCAGATGATCATCCTACTCAAAGGATGATAATTTCAGCAGAGAATTATCAGTCTACCATCAGACGATCGTCTGTTCCATGTACCAAAATGAATTTATAAAGCTGAGCATGGGAATGCCTGCCTCAGCTAGATCATGAAAGCAGAATGAAATATAATGTATTGTATTGTATTTTATTACAGGTCACCTCTCAGCGATTGAATGAACTTCGGATCCTCCTGATAAAGCATTTCACCCGATAAACGACCTCATACTTTAGGGGGCAACTGTTATAGACATTTTTGTGCCTTACAGCATGAAGCATGAAATGTCAATAATCTGAGGGATCCAAAGTCCCTAAACATGTTGTTCCTACCCCTAGAGGAACAAGGTCAGCAAACCACAACACTAAATATCAGTTCTCCACCTGAAAACACTCAAAAACAAGCTAATTCTGGATCATGTCAACTGCTCCACTGAGCATCTGCGCTGAATGTCAACTGCTCCACTCTGTACCTGCGCTGAATGTCAACAGTAATGAAGGCTACCTGCGCTGGGCGAGTTTGGCCAAGTGGCACAGTCATTCCTCAAGGTGTCAATGCCCAGGAAGCTTCCAAAATGACACTTGGATCAGGGAATTCGCCTTGTGATGAGTAAGAGGATCTAGATCTCCAAGTGGAAGCAAGAAACTCCAAGTGGACTCAAGAACTGAAGAATAACTAAAGTGGGAGAGGACACTAGTCAGCTCCATGCCAAGCTCAAGCTGACTCATCCTTTCTCCAAAACTCCTATATATAGAGCTCTCTCATGAGGTCTAGGGGGGCTGGAATCTTGTGATGTAAGGAAGTGCTGTTGGTTTGAGTATAGAACTATTGGGTGATTTGCTTGAAGGAGGTGAAGAGGAGATTTATTTCTGCTGGGAGGTGTTGCTGGATTGGGCCTCTTATGGTTGTAACACTCTCAGAACTTTACTTCTTCCATTAATAAAGCATTTGAGGTTCTTCTATATGCATGTGTCTCAATGGTGTATTGTTATACTTGTGTATTTGATTTATTCTAATCCTTGAATCAATTATGAATGTATGCTTCTTGTAGTTTCCCTCTCTTGCCTTTTTGCAGGATCTTTGTGTAGCTGGGCCAGTAAAAGAGCAAGGAGCTGGGAGCAAGAAGCAAAGAGAGAAGATTGGATCAATCATTAGCGGAAGACAACGGTTAGTGGATCTCTTTCTCCCCTCTCTTACATCTCATAAAGAAGTAATTTCGAATAGCTTTGCTTTGATTGTTGCTGAGGTACTATCACCCTTAGAGTGGGATAGGGTCATTCCGTATTGGATACTTTTCCCAACAACACTTTGGCACAGAATATAATGAAACAACAAGCAGATCAACATCACAGCGAAAGAAGTTTTGATGTAGGTGACTGGTTATTTCTATGGCCACAACCATATAAACAAATGTCCCTCAAGGAAGCTAAGAAGGATAATAAATGATTACCAAAGTATTATGGTCCGTACAAGGTGTTGCAAAAGATTGGTAATATGGCGTACAAATTGGAGCTTCCTACATCTTCCCGAGTGCACCCAGTTTTCTGTAGGTTTTAACCCCGTACAGAAATTACCTGCATACGAATTCTAAAACACATAAAATAAACAATGCGAGAGCATAACACATAAAACACATATTTATACATGCCGAAGCATCCAATACCATGGACCAAAAACCATCACGTCCAATACCATGGATCGAAAACCATTGTGTCCAAAAAAACATGTGCGAAAATCATGCACAAAACCATAGGTGGGTCCACCCAACCTAACAAAGGGTCCAAAACCAAAATTTTCCAGGGCGCTACCCCGTACCCCAAAAAGTGGGGTTACGGCTACACCTCAAACCCCCTGTGACCCCCCCCCTGCTGCTACACAATCGACACAACGAAGGGGGCCTCCGCCCCCCCTCTAACCCCCTGATTAACTACGTGGGCTAGTCATGGAAAGAATATAACACAACCCAACATTCTCCCACTTGTTGTTTTCTTTCCAAAAGGGGCCAAAAGAGAGCTTAGTCATTTTTCCAGCCCTGAAACACCCATTGTCTCTCTACACGAAGAGAACTTCTCAGAGCTCACAGATTTTGTCAACGCATCTGTAGTATTCTTCAAAGTGTCCACCTTTACCAGCAACACCATTCTGTCTTCTATCATATCCCTCACAAAGTGATACTGAACACCAATGTGCTCTGTCTTTGAATGATGTGCAGGGTTATTTGCCAAGAAAATTTCACTTTGGCTGTCACAGTTTATCCTTATAGCTCCTTGTACTAACCCCATACTTGAACACAATCTCTGCAAACCAAATTTCTTCCTTACTTGCATGAGTGGTTGCCATTTATTCTACCACTGTAGTTGATAGTGTAACTACAGATTGTTTCTTACTCATCCAACTGACTACACCTCCAAATAGGTTAAACACATACCCACTAGTAGATCTTCTCTGGTCCAAATCTCCAACCTAGTCTGCATCAACAAAGCCACGAATATCCACCATTTTGTCCAATCCTCATCTTCCTTGGTAGCATAAACCATAATCACTAGTGCCACACAAATAACTGAAAACCCACTTCACTGTTGTCCAGTGCTCCTTCCCTGGTTTTGACATCAACCTGCTCAATACTCCCACTGCATGTGCAATGTCTGGTCTAGTACAGACCATTGCATACATTAGGCTATCGACTGCACTTGCATATGGAACACGGGACATGTCCTCTTCCACTTCTTGTGTCTTGGGACATTGTTCAACAGATAACCTCACACCTACAGGAATAGGAACCTTCACCGATTTACTGTCGTGCATATTAAACCTCTGCAGTATTGTCTCGACATACTTCCTCTGGTTTAACCAGAGCTTCCTCTTTGCCCGATCTCTTTTAATTTCCATGCCCAAAATATATTTTGCAGCACCAAGATATTTCATGTCGAATTTGGAGGAGAATTGGGTCTTCAAATCCTGGATAATTTCTTTGTCATTTCCAACCAGCAACATATCATCCACATACAAGACCAAATAAATAACACAGTCACGCATTAATTTAAAATACACACAGTGATCTACTTTGTTTCTAGTGAAGCCAAGTCCCTGTATAAATGTATCAAATTTCTGATACCACATCCTTGGTGACTGTTTTAACCCATACAGAGACTTCTTTAACTTGCATACCAATTCTTTCTTACCCTTCATCGCTAAGCCTTCAAGTTGCTTCATGTATATTTCCTCTTCCAGATCCCCGTGAATAAATGTTGTCTTCGCATCCATCTGTTATACCTCAAAATCAAAAGCAGCAGCAACAGATAAAAACAATCTAATAGAAGTTACCTGTGCAACAGGAGAAAAAATATCACCAAAATCAATTCCCGGCACCTGGGAATAACCTTTTGCTACCAACCAAGCTTTGTATTTCTCCACCTTTCCTTCTGCATTTGTCTTCTTCTTGAACACCCATTTGTTGCCAACGGGTTTCCTTCCAGCCGGCAACTCCACCAGATCCCAAGCCTCATTTTTGTGCAAAGATTCCATTTCATCAACCATGACCTCTTTCCAGAGTTTTCCATCCTCTGAATCTACTGCTTCCTTCACAGTTCTGGGATCATCGTCAATAATAGATAAAGCAAAATTTGAACAGAAAGAAGATGGACTATACCTTTCTGGCTGCCTTCTTTCTCGAACTGATCTTCTCACACCTGGAGTTTGTGGCTATTCATCTTCTGATTCCTCCTTTTCTATCGAGTCTGATTCTTCCTCCTTAAGCTCAAACTCTATATTCTTAGGTTCCTTTGGTTGGACTTCATGTTTAATAACATTTTTTACCTCTCTAAACACCACATCTCGGCTGTACACAACCTTCCATGTGATTGGGTTCCAAAGCTTATAACCCTTTAAACCATCTTTATACCCAATAAAGATGCACTTTTCAGATTTACTATCCAACGTGGTTCGTTTCTCCTTTAGAACATGTACATATGCATCACATCCAAATACCCTCAGATGTGAAAGAGAGGGTTTCTTACCAGTCCATACCTCTTGTGGAGTCTTATCCTCCAACGTTGATGAAGGTGACCTGTTGACCAAGTAACATGCAGTATCGACCACCTCTACCCAGAATTCTTGTCCTAACCCGGCACCACTGAGCATGCTTCTTGCCCTTTCCATCAACGTCTTATTCATTCTTTCTGCAACTCCATTTTGCTAAAGTGTATATGGAGTAGCCTTCTGATGTGCTATACCACACTTCTTACAGAATTCTTCAAATTCCTTGCTACAAAACTCTCCACCATTATCTGTCCTCAGCACCTTTATCTTCTTCTCTGTCTGATTTTCCACGCGAGCCTTAAATTCTTTAAACCTGTCAAAGGCTTCGGATTTCTTCTTAAGGAAATATATCCATGTATTCCTTGAGAAGTCATCTATAAATGAGACATAGTACATAGACTTATCCAGTGATGGAACCTTCACAGGCCCAAACACATCACTGTGCACAAGTTCTAATATATGTTTCGCCCTCTTACTACCAGAGGGGAAACTCACCTGATTATGCTTCCCATATACACAATTTTCATAGAAATCAAAATCCAGAGAGCTATTACTCATACCTTCTACCATACCTTTACCATGAAGTATTCAAAGGCCCTTCTCTCCAATATGTCCAAGCGTCTGATGCCATAACATGGTCTTCTCTCCAGAGACCACTAAATTTTCTGCTCCACTTTTAGGAACCACAGAACTATTACACCTATCAATAACAGTGCTACCTTGCAGCTTGTACAGAGTTCCAATTAAAACTCCCTGCATCAATACTAGTGCTCCCCAAACCATTTTGCAGGTATCCTTCTCGAACACTGTTTTTACACCTGCATCATCCAACTTGCTTACAGAAATCAGATTTCTAGCCAACATAGAAATATGCAGAACGCCTGGAAGTGTTCTAACCCTTCCACCTTGCAACTTCAACTTTACCTTTCCGCGACCAACGATTTTAGCCTTCCTGTCGTCCCCCAATAAGACATCACCACCATCATATTTCTCATACTCGCAGAACCACTCTCTATGGGGAGTGAAGTGAAAGGATGCACCTGAGTCATTCAACCATGCCTCATGATCTACATGTGTACTTGAAGAAGCCAAGTCAACATCCCCACCTTCATCTGTGGTGGTTTTCGCCTCATCAGGTCCCTTTCCTTTTTCAGGAGCTTTAGATTTACAGTCCCTTTTGAAGTGGCCTTCCTTTTCGCATTTCCAGCACACCACCTTTACAGGTTTTCCTGGAGATTTATATCTCCCTCTAGATTTAGACCTCCCACTCGATGACTTATTTTTGTTTCTATTTTGGGACCATCCTCGTACAGACAAGGCATCACCATTCTGGCTCTCCATATTTTTCCGTCTCATATCCTCCATCAGCAATGCTAAGACTATTTCATCAAAATGCAAGGCAGTTGCATTGCTACCTATTACAATAACCAGACTATCCCACGAATCTGGTAGAGAACAAAACAAACTGATGCACTTATCTTCATCTGAAATTTTAATATCAACAGATGTTAACTAACTTACCACAGTATTAAATGCATTCAGATGCTCTATCACTGAGTCTCCATATTTCATCCTCAGGTTATACAGCTTTTTCCACAGGAACAGTTTATTCACCAAAGACTTAGATTGGTACAAAGTCCCTAACTTGTCCCACAAAGCCTTTGTTGTAGCTTCCCCTGATACATTCAACAATACTGAATATGATACACACAATCATATTGTGCTCTTTGCCTTCCAATCCAACTTCTTCCATTCTTCATCAGACACTCCCGTTGGTTTAGTACCCAGATCTACCACGATCCATTGATTTTATCCACCAATAGATCCTCCATCTTCAGTTTCCACAACTCAAAGCTTTGACCATTAAATTTCTCGATCTCTATCTTTCCACTGCTTGCCATCTTTTTTCACCACTAGAATCGATCTCGCAAATCTCCCATTGAACAGGGTCTACCAGAGGCCCGAGTGAAACCCCTCAGCAACAAAGGCGTCCCCTTGAAGCCAACACATCTCTGATACCAAATGTAGGTTTTAACCCCGTACAAAAATTACCTGCATACGAATTCTAAAACACAGAAAATAAACAATGCGAGAGGATAACACATAAAACATATATTTATACATGTCGAAGCATCCAATACCATGGATTGAAAACCATCACGTCCAATACCATGGACCGAAAACCATCACGTCCAAAAAAACATGTGCGAAACTCATACACAAAACCATAGGTGGGTCTGCCCAACCTAACATTGGGTCCAAAACCAAAATTTTCCGGCGTGCTGCCCCAAACCCCATAAAGTGGGGTTATGGGTACACCTCAAACCCCCTCTGACCCCCCCCCCCCCCCCCACCGCTACACAATTGACGCAACGAAGGGGGGTTAACTACGTGGGATAGTCATGGAAAGAATATAACACAACCAAACATTTTCCATGTGTCATGCTTAAAGAAGGTTATAGGTGACAAGCTCCCAATTCAAACAATATTTCCAAAACTTGACGAGGGAGGAAAAATTATATTGGAACCTGAAGCAGTCACAGAAATAAGAACATGACAGCTATGAAATCGATCAATTTCATAGTATCTCATCAAGTGGAAGAACTTACCCACTGAAGAATCCACATGGAAGGATGAGAATTTTATACAAAAGCATTCAGAACTACTCAAGCATTGAGGACAACACTATTCTGAAGGAGAGGGGCATGTTAGGCCCCTATAGTACTAGTGTATTCCCTTATTATTATTTTCATTGCAACCCCTTATTATTATTGTTGTGCCCATGTTGTCCCCATATTGTTATTATTGTGCCTCATAGAAGCCCACTATTGTTATTGTTATACCCTTACATTATTATTGTTATGTCATATTTGACTATATTGAGACCCCTTAGACTTGTATATATAGAAAGGAGGACTTTTCATTTGTATCATCCAAGAATTGTTCATTTTTGTAATGTAAAGGAGGTTTCCCCCTCGAAGAGGCTAATTTTGAAGTTGTTTCTCTATATTTTCTTCTATTTGTGAGCTCGTTGCATAACATGGTGGCAGAAATCTTGCCAAAATTTTCCTTTAAATTTTTCATCTCTATCACTGATAATAACCTTGGGAAAACCATGTAGTTTGCAAATGTTTTTACAAAACACTTCTAAAATTTGCTTGGTTGTGTTAGTTTTTCTGATTTCCATGAAGTGGGAATATTTGGTGAGTCTATCTACTACAAAAAAAATATATTGTCCTTACTATTAGACATAGGTTGTCCTTCAATGAAATCCATCGATATTTCCTCCCATTTTTTATTTGGAATATGTAATGGGTGTAGTAAACCAGGAGTTGGAATATTTTCACCCTTATTTCTCTGACAAACATCACATTCAATGACATATTTTTGGATTTCCTTACTCATACCCTTCCAGTAGAATGATTACCAAATGTTGTAGTAGGTTTTGAAGAATCGAACATATGCAACTGTTGGATAACTGTGAGATTCTTTTAGAATTTTCATTCTAAATTTTGATGATGGAGTTACATAAATTCTACCTTTGTACCATAATAAGTCAGTTCTCCATTCAAAGCTGGCATATTGACTGATATTTTTAATCATACCACAAAATTCCCAATCCTTGGCATACTCAGCTCCTATTTCATCTAACCAGTCAGGAAAAATTACCAAGGGGACACATGTTGTGTTGTCATCATCTTTCTGTGAAAATGCATCAGCTATGACATTTTCGTTTCCCTTTTTGTCTAGTATTTCCAGGTTGAATGCTGAAAGTTTCTCCATCCATTTTTCATGTTATGTTGATAATGTTTTTTGTTGAATTAAAAATTAAAGACTATTGTGATCCGTTCAAAGTGAGAACTTACTTCCAAGCAGGTACTGTTTCCATTTAGTTAATTCATGTATGATGACAATCAACTCTTTTGGGTAAGTTGACTTCAAGCTTTCTCGTTTGTTAATCTTCCCACTTTTGAAGGTTGTAAGATGGTTGTCTTGCATTAATACTGCTCCAATTCCAAATCCTGAAGTATCACATTCGACTACGAATGGTTTGGAGAAATATGGAGTTTCCAATACCGGTGTCGAATCTGGTTTGACTTCAATGATATGTTCAATTTTCCTTTTAGGAGGTAATTTCATCGGTAATTATTGAAATAGCTTGTCATAATTCTGAATTAAGGATGTAACTTTAGATTGTTGGTGAACTCCTTCCATCGATAATAACTCAAACTCTCATATTGGATGCTTTTGTGATTCATGATTTAAACCAAGGCATTCTGGAGAAATCACATAGAACTCTTAGGGTCGACGTGTTTCGAACCTCTATCAAGGTTCATCATTAGGATATAGTTGGTGAGTAAGATCAACAGATCACCAATTTATATCAGAGATGAAATAGTAAATATTTAACGGTCAAAAAGAAAAATAAACGTTAAGGGATCCAAATAAATAATTAAAATAAGAAAATTCTTTAAATAGTTATTTATAAATTTAACCTTTATTTATTTAATTTTTATTTTTATTTTTCAAAATTCTTATATGACTTTCACAATTATTAATATTTTATCATATAACATAATAAACATCAACTACCCCCAAGGGTTAGCTCAGTTAGTCAAAAACCGTGCCTCGCCATTAGGAGGTCACAGGGTCGATTCTGCCCGAAGCCCTTGGGGTTAGGTCTTGCCAGTAGGCCGAGGGGCGGTTAGCCCAGATTTTTCTGTGGATGCAGCGAACACTCACTGACCAGGGTGTTTGTGAACCACACTAAAAAGAAAAAAAAATAAGCATCAACTATCTATCATTCTATATATTAAAATTATATTAATATTAAATAATTGTATGATTAAAATTTTTATCTATCCATTAAGAAAGAGAAAATTATATACTGATAATATTAATAAACTAATAAAAACAAAATTCGCAATATAAACAATTATCAAAACATATAAAGGAAAGGAGATCATAGAAAAATACAAACACAAACCAAGAAAGGAGAAGGAAACAAAGAAGCATAGAAAAACCCAGGGGCTCAGGAATAAAGAGAGGGGACCCACAAACTGCTAATCTTCCATCCATCGTCCCTATTAAGAGTACTAAATATCTTCTCAATTTCGATGGCTTCTCTTAATTTGCGGTGATGGAAATGATCAACCCTAGCGAGGACCTTAGAATCCTCTAAACAAATATGGTGTTTCGACAATTCTGCATGTTCCGCTACAGTAGAGGAGCGAGTTCTACAATGTTCCACTAGAGCAGAGGAGCAAGTTTCAACTATAACTATTGGCATTGTGCGATCAATACTGGAGATCCCTTGTGAATAATATTCTTCATTTGCTCAAAAGAAATGATTTGGGTAGGTGGGGCTTGGAATATGAACATCTTATACTTCCTCCCATTCATTTTGAACTTAATGAATTATTTTTGGTGATTTGTAGAATATGTCCCTAGTGTTTGCAACCATTGTACTCCTAAGGCAACATCTACACATCCTAAGGGGACTGTATAAAAACTACACTCCCTTTCATATTTGTTTAGTTTTATTTTAACTTTATGGAACTTCCCTGCTCCATCTATTCTTTTTCCATCTGCCACCATAGATTTTAAATCTACTACAAGATACGCAAAAATGTTCAACCTTTTTGTGACATTGACATCTATAAAATTGTGTGTACTTCCTAAATCTATTAACACAATAATGTTCTGCTTCTTAATATGTCCTTTAAGATTTAATTTTGTGGTTGAGCTATCCCTGGGATAGTTTCCAGAGAAATTCTTCACATATTCTCTTCTTCTAGATATGGATTAGGAGTCTTGTTTTCTTCATTGTTTTCTTCGCCAAAGATATTCTCTGAAGATTCCTCTTCTTGTTCTGCTTCCCAGTTGTAAATTTTTTCTGTAGTGCATCTATGTCCTGGAGAATATTTATCTCTACGTGTCCAACATTTTCCATTTTTTCTTTCGAAATTTGACTATTGTTTTCCTCCTCCGCACATTAGTGGCAGTTTGTACTTACCATTGTTTTCTAAAGATGACTTACTTGACTTCCCTTTTGAGTATTTGTTTAATTTTTCATTACTGGCATATGGTGTTTTATAGAGCTTATATTTTTCACTCAATAATTATTGATGCATGTCTAGCTTCTTCAATGGTTTTGGGTTTATATAGTTTTAATTCTTCTCGAAATATACTCTTCAAGCCCACATCTATACTTTTTTAGTAGTTCTTCATTAGAGAACCCCCTTTGTCTTATAGCGAATACTTCCCACTCGTGGGTGTATTCTCTTACAAATCCTTTTTGTTTAAGGTGAACGAATTTTTCATAAACATCATCTTCTTCTTCATCATGGAACCTTTTGAGAAGGGCGTCTACAAAAATTTTCGAATTGAACGAACGAGCCTCACATATATTGTACCACTAGAGGAACCAATCATATACTTCAGCTTCCAGGTTGTTGGATGCGGTCATGACCTTCTCTTTTTCACCTATTGGTGGGTTTTCTCTGAAGATGGCATCCATTTTATTCCCCACACAATGGTGCCCTTATGGTCCTTACCATCGTACTTAGGCAATTCCATTTTAATTTTGTGGTAGTCTCTTTCGAAAAACTTTGTATAGTATTGAGTAACTTGGAACTGTATATTCGGTATTCGTGGGACTTCGTGCATTGACGAAAATTCATGACTTGGGAAAAATTCACCTTCTGGAGTCTTGGGACTTTGTGGTGAATCTTGTGTGCTAAAGGGATTAAAAGGTGGATTGACTACTCCCATAAACTAGTTCATTATGTTCTCTATTTTTTTATATTAATTTCCATTTGGTCTTGAGTGCTAATTATCACCTCTTGGCCTTTTCTGAATTCCTCCTGCTTCTTTTCGACATTGTCAAGGAATTGGCGCATTTAATCAATTTCTTCCTGAAATTTCCTTGAATTCGCATCGTCATGGATACTTCCCATTTTTTTCCTCTTTTTCTTAATAGACCCAATTTAAAAAATAAAAAATAAATAAAAATAATAATAATAATAATATTTTGATTTTTTTAATTGAATAATTAATTATATAATTATTATAATTAAATATTATATAGTTTATAATTCATAATTAATTAGCGGACCGGACTGAATGAATAATCGTGATTGTTTATAAACAAGCAAACCAAAATATGTAAATATCGATTGTCGGCTTGTCGGGACGTCAGCTTGTTGGACTAGAAAAGACATGGGTGGGTAGTGAAAAATAGATACAGGAACAACAATGTGGAAGTGGGCAGTGGAAAGACGACGATAGGACAGTGATGGGGAAAAATGGTGAAGAGACAGTCGACGGGCAGCGGTTTGGATGCCACGATAAGGATGGAGGTGATGGAAGATAGCAGCAGGAAGCACAAAGTGTATGGCATGAAGGTGTGGACAGGGAGAAATGTGGAATCGACGGTTGACTACAGACATGTTTTACGTAGCAACAATGACGGTGGTGAAAAAGTGCAGGATGACACAGGGTGCAGGGTGTGGACTAGGGAAAGGTGGCAAGGGGTAATGACCTAGAACAATTGGAAAATGAGAGCCAGTGGACAGGGGGTAAGGTGGGTAGGAATAACGCATAGGAAGTGGAGAACAATGAGAGATGGAACTAGAGAGTGTTTCTCCTTTATAGGAGTTGACTAGCCATAAGGGATAAAAGCACATGAGGCATCCAATTATCCTCAGATTTCCAACATCGAGCTTCACACCTGTGAAAACTTCTTCGAGAGTTTTGTCACCTAGGGCTTGATGAGGAACCCTTTTTTGAACATAGAACGTTGTTTCTTTGAATCCTACCCGAAGGAACTTCAACATATTTTGATCATGAAACATGGTTTGGGAAACTTCCATGATATACTTATTTTTCCTTTCATCCACACCATTCTGCTCAGGATTATATGGTACAATAGTCTCTTTCTTTATTCTCCCTCCTTGAAAACTTAACGAACCCATTTGAGGTATATTCTCCACTATTTTAGGACATGAAAACTTTCTTTCTCTTCCCTGTTTGATCCTCTATCAGCACCTTGAAGTCATTGAACATGTCAAATTCTCTATCCTTATGCTTCAAATATAATATCCATGTTTTCTTGGATAAGTCATCAATAAATATTATGTAGTAGAGATAGCCACCAAGGGAGTGCATAGGCACGGATCCACATAAGTCAGAATGGATGAGTTGTAGAATATCATTAGTCCTAATTTTGTTGGAGGGGAATGTTCCCCTTGTCTTCTTTCCACTAGCACATCCTAGACATACTCTATCATGACTAGCTTGAACATCAGGCATCCCAGAAACAAACTTTCTTACTTTAGGTAGGGCTTCATAATGTATATGTGTCAACCTTTAGTGCCATAATGCACTTTGATTATTGATATCAAGGACCATAGCTTGAAATGGTCTTCCATTGACTCTATAGATTCTTCAATTCTAGATCCCAAGATGAAATCATCCCTCATGTGAGACTCCATAGGCGAGGTGAGGACCTTTCCTCTTATGAAGGCAACTCTCATCCCTTTATCTTCCAAGGCATATATAGATACCAAGTTCTTATTTAATACTAGAACATACATAACATCATGAAGAAGAATGGATTCCCAAGAGTCCAAAGGAAATTTAACATAACCATAGCCCTTCATAGGGTATGTAGAGTTGTCCCCAAGGATTATTTTTAGATTAAGCTCCCTTTGAACTAGATTTGAGAGGACTTCCTTGTACCCTAAGAAATTTCTATAAGCCCCATTATCTACCAACCAACTATCACAAGAATCTGGAGGAGAGGAACTAGAAAGGGCATAAATAAGAATATATTTAGGTTGAGTGGCAACAACATTATTTCCTACCTTGAGTTCCTTTATCTCTTTTACGGACGATATCCTTCTTCACAATCATCAAGAGCACATCTTCTTCTTCCATCCCAAAATCTCTATTTCTTCTATCATCGCCTCTTCTTATATCATTCTTGCATTGAACCTATTGTTGTTGAAGCCACGGTCGGACCTTGGAGGATCTCTTTTCTCCGGGAATTCTCAAGCATAGTGATCATGCTTATGGAAATTGAAGCATTCAACTTGATGCCTATATTTTCTATGCCTTCTCTTGGAGTCCTTGGATTTGGGAAAATATTTCCTTGGATTTGATTGTATCCCTTGACCTTTTATCTTCTTGCCTTGAGAAGAGAATGTATAGGGTTCTCCTTCTTCATGCTTTTGAATCCTCCCTTTAGATATCATCCTGGTTTCTTCTTGAGTGCACTTGTCATCGAGCTCATCAAATGTAGGGAACTTATCATTTTTGCTTATAGTAGTAATGAAGGTTTCCCAAATAGGAGGAAGGCCTTGAAGAGTGATCGACACCAGCTCTCTATCAGATATAGGCTCTCTAACAGTTTGAAATTGATCCCTTAGTTGGGATATCCTCATTAAATAAGCTTGCATGGATTCACCCTTGTTCATCTTAATATCCTTGAGTTGGTTCTTCAAGGAGAGGATATGATTCAAATTGTTGACCTCATACATCCCAACCATCTTATCAAAAATATCCCTAGACTTATTCAACTTCCCAACAAAAGTAACCAAATTATCTTTCAAAGAATCAATAAGAATTTTCTTAGCTTTAAGCTCACCTTTCTTGTATTTGTACTTGTCATCAGCAAGAGCATTTTCTAGTCGCTCGAGTAATTTTCCTTACGAATATTCCAAAACATCATTATCATCCAGTATGAAATCCAACCACATTTTCCAAGCAACAAAATTTTAAGAGTCACCTAGTTTCTTTGTGTCCTTGAAGTAAGAGGTAGGCATCTTGACAAAATCAAATCAGCTCCTTCAACTTATTCCAAAGATGATTGCTCTAGTCTCTTGTCTCCTTGGGCTTGTCTTCACCTCAACTCTAATACCATGTTAATTTTCTATTGTTCTATGCTTAGAACAATAACTTAACCCAATATTTTCTTCAATTAGCGATCAAATTTAATCTTCCAATTATAAATAGAAATTGTAGATATAACAACAAATGAAATGTACAATAGAATACAATCAAGAGCAATAACAAGAGACACAAGATTTGGTCAAAATCCAAGGAAAAACCCCACAAGGGGGAAAACCTTTTCAAATTATTCTTCTATAAGATTGTCATAAAATGTTCTACAAAGAGATACAATGATTCAATTCATCAACAAAAGAGTCAAATTCAATTATTTGACTATCCAAAATATCAACCAACCAATATCCAATAGATGAGCCTCAAAGTCAAATCTGGTCAACCAGTCCAATTCTGCAATTTTGTCATGGTTAGAAACAGTTAAGATACCCTGAACAATACTCAAGTCAACGTTCAAACTTCCTCAAAGGAGCTCAGTCAGTAGTAAAAATACTCAGCGTTCCTTGTTGTTCAAACTTTAGTCAAAATAGTCCCAAACAACTCGTTCAAACTCAGTAAAAGGATAAAGAAGAACCTTGCAGTCAACTTAATATTTTAGAGGTCATAGTCAACAATAAAAAATAATCAAAATATCCCAAAAAAATATCGGCTCCTCCATAGAAAAATTTGGCCTCCAAAGATCGAAATTATGCAAGTCAAAGCAAGTCAAAACTCCATGTCAAACTTGGTCAATGGTCGACCAAACAAAAATTCAATGCAAAATTTTAGAATTTTCCTTTATTCCTTCGCACATGTGAGCTTGGTTGCATTGTTTCAGACCTGTACGAACCAATCACGAGAAGAGAGAGAAGAATATGTGTGTTGATGTGATGTCCAATTGAGGTTGCCTTGATGAGTATTTATATGAGTCTTTGGAGACCCAATTATGATTTTAGGTCGACCTAAAATTTTATGTACTTGTGGGTTTTTCATTAAAAATAATATTTTCCTTGACCAAATTAAATTCTTCCAACGAAAAAGAGGGTCTTCTATGGATGAGCGAGGTTTTACAAAGGAGGGACTTTGTCCCTGAGCTACCAAATTAATAGGAAGTCCATGTTACGCGTCCTACTTGCATTATTCCACTGTGACATATGCCACCACATCACATTGTAGCCCCACCAGACCAAACCCTTGGCCTTGCACTTCCTCTATTTCTTGTTATAATGAAATCTATCCCCTTAGCCTGATCCCTCAACATATTACGCAATCACATGGTAAACCACACTAAGGTGACACAGACTTAACTTCCTGTTAATGGATGAGAGGACTTCCTGTCTCTCTCTCATTCAATCTCAGCCTATTAACCTTGCTCATAGCCATTGTAAGACAACCCCAAGGTCCTGAAACCCCAATGCATGAGATTACTAACTTTCACGTCAGTTGTCGAACTATATTCCCGTGATATCGTCCTCGCCCTTACTCATGCATGGTGAAGCACATCTGAGGCTCGACATCATGTCAACTTAAGATGATATCATGCCAACGCCATCTATCCATGCGGCCTTCTCTAAGAGCATCACATGTCACTCACTTTTGGCCCACTTTTCCATATGATGTGATCAAATTTGGTTACAATATGACATGCCACGATGGTACTGCATCATCGTGATTCCACATCAACTTGCCACCTGGCCTAGGTCCCACTGGTCCTGGCATTTGGTGAAATGTCAGTTTTCCCCTTCGTAATTATTTTCGACTCCTTTGGCATTGATTTATTATAAGTGGATCAAATGCCACAGTGAGGCCTGAGATAGAATTCCTATTGGCATCAACTATCTGGAATCCCTTTGTATCAACTTTTGTCTCTCATTCGCACTACACTGCACACACACCTCCACTGTTCCCCATGGTCTCGATACCTTTGTATACACACATATACATATCATTCTATATCTCTTGAGCGTGTCTATATATATATATATAGAACACCCCCAGTGTCAGCACAATCTAAGCATATTCTGTCACTCGTGTAGCAACAACCACAAAGTTATATATATATATATATATATATATATATATATATATATATATATATATATATATATATATATATATATATATATATATATATATATCGTTAGTTAGTTAGTTAGTAAACTCTTACTTGACACTTAGAAGGATTGAACTATTGCTCTTGTGTTTAAATGGAAAATCAACATGGTACAATTGTTACAGTGATACATAAAAGAAAAGCCTGATTTCCTACAACAATTTCATAGCACATGCCTACTATTTTGAGTCATTTTTAACGCAAAGAGAATTGGCCAAATAAATAGAGAGTTGCACTGCTTATTCCTTGGCAGTTTAACAGATACTGAGCTCATCAATAAGTATAGGAATTAGCTTCCCTCATCAATCATATAGGAAAAAACATTTCCTCATCAATAACACAGGAATCAACATTCCTTCTCAAGAACGCGAGAAATCAACATTCCTTTTGATTACCATATGCATATTTAACAATACAATGACCATTTATGTAACATTCACATGCACAGGAATTCAAATAAGCACTTGTCTTATAATGAGATGTCTTGCAATTGAGAGTGGGACTTCATTCTCCACCCAACCTTAGATTGACTCCACTATGATATTTCTTATAGTTAATCACCCCCGAGCCAGATTCATAGGTTGAGGTAAGTTTCTTAGGAATTATCAACCATCACTACCATACAATGAATAGAGCTTGTTTCTTTGGTGTTCTCAACAGCTCCCAACCATTACACCACAAGGCCTTTGATCCACTAATGACAAAAAGGGAGTTTTGGTAGAGCACAGAGAACCTTAGTTCAGTGCATAATAGAGATTTACATAAGTGGAAAGGAGAATTATCAGTTGTGTTACTATTTTATGGATAAGAGCACACTTTCCTAGTGACCTCTCAGTGGTGCTACACCCATGTTCTCATCTCCAGGCTACATAAGTGCAATCAGCCCATATAGTCCTGGAGGGCCTCACCCTACCAATAGTTATCAACTGACTGGTTCCCCAATGGTTTTATTAGCCCCGGAAGCAAGCCACTTGCCTCTTTGATTCTCAATCAGTGAGCCCTCTTGGGTTTCTTAGCTTGGCTATCACAAGAGTGATCTCTTCCGCTGAAATATCTCTAGCTTTCCTTGCACATAGGTATGCAGAACCCCCACATACAATACTCACACTAGCCCTCATATTCTACCTACGTACCTTTGATCTATTCCCTAGCCTTCCTCTTTCATTTTTCCTCTCCCCAAGATGTATGTGCATGGTTGATCAGGTGCTCAAAATTGCTCAAAAATTAAAGTGTCATAATCTTGTTAAACTTAGCTTCAGATTGAATATCTCATCATTCTGATTCCAATGGTGTGAACGACACTCAAATCCGTGATCGTATGCAGAAGTTAGAGCAAGTCAACGTTCATGTTTGACTTGCTCACATGGAAAGATTGGATGATGTGGCAAGGTCCTTCAGCGAATGAGGAGGCACCAAGTGGAAAGATACCATTGGCCACCGCATGTTGCAATTCGCAATCACAGGTAGGTCTGCATTAGAAATTGGTCCCCGAGCAAGGAAGGGTGTGATGCGATAAGGCAGGCAGGAAGGCTTTCAAGAAAATGGCTGGAGACACGATGCGATGGATCGCAATCAAAAATCAATGAAGGGTTGGCGTTACAAAATTGGCACCCAACAGTTACCAGGTTGTGATGCAATCTCGTAATCACAAATCGCATCACGTTGCAAAGTCATATACAAGACCCTAGTTTATCCGATGATTACGAAATGCGAAAGGATCCTAGAAGCGAAGGGACTTTAGGTTCTGATTAATACTCTCGTCGGGTCTGCCGCATCACAATCGCACATTTCCCACCTTGTTCATAGACCATAAGCCCGCAGAACTCTGTCGATTGTGATTTATGATAAGAGAGTCGGTGTCGGCAGATTATAGCCCATCGCACGGAAAAATTATCGCTTGGTTAGCAGATTTTTGGAGTGAAGTGTAGGATCATGTCAGGTTTGGAGCAATTTGTGGAACGAATAGTGCGAAAACAAGGGGAAGTCACAACTTCTTCAGTTTTCCACCAAATTGGTTGTAAAAAGAGGCCATATAGCCAATTTTTAGTATTCTGGACTGATTTTAGTAGGTTTTAGAAGCATTTGAGCATTATAAAGACAGATTTTACACTTTTGAGCATAATAGAGAGGCCCAAGCCATTAGAAGCTGGACCAAGGAGATTTAGACCAGGAGGGGTGAACTCCTTTATCATGTTCTTATTGTAATGTGTTTTTGATGATGTTCTGTACATGTGTATGTTTTTGTTCATCTTCTAGTTTATGTTAAATTTCTCATAAAGTTAAAATAAAAACTCTTCATTTTACTTACAAAAAATTGATGAATCCTTAAGCACAATGAATGTGTTTTTGTTTATAATCTGAGGAAGATATTAGCACTACAAACTAATGTTCTAAATCAAATCAATTTGGAATCATATCACTCGATTTTCTTTGTGAAAGAAGGATTTAATTGTTTGCAAGTTTATGTCATGCTTACAAGGTTAAAACTCAAAAGAGGTGAAGGAAAGTTTGTTGGAAGCCCTGAAGTTTGGTCAAGGGGAAGAAGAGTAAGGTTGCCACAATCTACAATACTGGTTCAGCCTCAAGTTGCAGTTGATACTCCAGAGATCATGTCTCATGAAGGAGAACCTATAAACATGACAGAAGATGAGAAGACCTTCAGAAAGGATTTCTTTCATATGACAGAGATGGCGAAGGTCCTCTATGCAGAGAGGAATAGCAGGTTGCAAGGAGAAAGTTCCAAACCTGCCAAAGGAGAAGGCTCTTGAGGAGGAGGTAATGGGAATGGAGAGAAACCTCCACCCTCTCCACCATCTTCTTCATCTTCTTCTTCACAAGCATCTTCACACTCTTCCATTAATACAACCCTTACTCATACTCATCATCATTCTTCAAAAGGAGCTGGTAAATCACCATTTTTAAAGTTGATGTTAACTTTTAGCTGCCCATGTATCATGGTGAAGTGAATGCAGATATTTTTGACAATTGGATTCATGAGTTGGAGGTCTATTGCACGATTCAAAACCTTCAAGACGATGACATAAAGATTCAGTTAGCTTCCTTGAGAATGGAGGGTGCAACACTTGTATGGTGGGAATCAAAGACCCAATAGGAGATTAAAAAACACCGTAAGATCTATATTTCTTGCAATGATTTAATTGCTGCAATCAAAAGAAAATTCTACCCTCTATCTTATATGTAGAAGTCCATCATGAATTGGTAGAACTATAGATAGCTAAAAGGTCAAAATGTGCAATATTACACCCAAGAATTCATAAAAAGGTATCTGATGTTAGGTGTAGATTTGCAGTCACATGAAACTTTGCTAAAGTACATAGGGCGTTTACACAGTTACCTTAGGCATACTATTTTAATTTCTAATCCCAATAATGTAGATGATGTGTGTGTGCAAGCCACTCATCTTGAGGCAAGAGGGAAAAACACCCCAGAAGAAGGTAGTAAAAATCCATTCAAGAGTAAGGGAAAAGAAAAGCCTTTCAAAGGGAAGGCAAAGAAAAATGTGTCTATCAAAAAAGGAGGAGAGAAAATTACATGCAAACACTGTTCCATAGAGGGTCACGGTGAAGCTCATTGTTGGAAACTTCATCCCAAAATGAAACCAAAAGGAAACAACAACAAGGGAAAACAGAAGACAACTACAACCACTCAACAGGATTTGGGATCCGATTCGGGTAATGAAATTAAAATCATAGCCATGGGGTTAAAAGGAAAAGAATCCATTTCCAGCACTAGTTATTTAGACTAGCAAAATGAAACTCCAAATGAAAAGAGGAGAATAGCACTGTTTCACATAAGTGTGATCTCAAAACATAACAAGATTGATACAGTGTTTGATAGAGGCTCTCAAGCCAATCTTATCTCTAAAAACATTGTCAAGAGTTTAAATCTAGAAACTATTCCACATCATAAATTGTATCCACTTGGATGGGTATGTGACAATGCAAAATTACAGGTTATTACAAAGTGTAAACTAAGATTCGTTATTACTGCGAATTTCATAGATGAAGTGGAACTTGATGTTGTGTCGTTAGATATATGTGGCATGGTTTTGGGTAGCCCGTACATTTATGACATAAAATCTATCTTCCATCGACATGAAAATAAATATCATTTATTCAAAAATGGGGTAGAAAATATTGTGAGAGCTCACAGCAAGAAAATAGGTCTTTCGCTTATTAATGCAATGCAGATGAAAAGACTGGTGAATTCAAGAAAGAATTTTGTGCTTCTCATGATCAAATCCAAAAATGATGTTGATAATGAAGCTTTTAAAGGTTGTGATTCAAATTTGAAATCTGAATTGGTTGACGTAGTTAACTAATACGACGAAATGTTTCAATAACCAAAAGGATTACCTCCCAAGAGAGGAATACAACACGAGATACAGTTGTAGCAAGATTGTCTAACATTGGCATGTACAGGATGCCAGTCATAGAAAGCGCAGAAATTAAGACGCAAGTCGAAGAGTTGTTAAATAAAGGGATCATCACACCATCTTCCTTGCCTTGTGGTTCACCTATTGTCTTGGTGCCAAAGAAGGATGGAACGTGGTGCGTGTGTGTGGACTTACGCGCATTAAACAAAATTACGATAAAGAATCGTTACCCACTGCCTCGAATAGATGATTTATTGGATCAATTGAAAGATACAAAGTATTTTACTAAGTTGGACTTAAGAAGTGGCTACCATCAAATTAGGATAGTTAAAGGAGACATTTGGAAGACATTGTTCAAAACAAAACAGGGTTTGTTTGAATGTCTAGTTATGTCGTTTGGTTTAGGTAATGCTCCTGCTACATTCATGTGTGTGATGAATGATGTGTTGAAGCCATTTCTTGATGAATTTGTTAGCGTCCACTTATATGACACCTTAATTTTCAGTAAATCTCGTGTTGAACATGTCATACATGTAAGAAAATTACTTGATGTCTTAAAAAAAGAACAGTTGTATCTTAAGATGTCAAAGTGCAAGTTTGGAAAGACTTCTTTAGTTTAGTTCTGTTAGATTGTTGGAGGAGGTGAGTCGAAAATAGATCCCTCAAAGGTTGATTTCGTTGTGAATTGGCCAAGGCCCAAGACAGTTACAGAGGTAAGAAGTTTTCTGGGAGCAGCCCAATATTGGAGGAAATTCATTGCTAATTTTCCTCTTATAGAAGCTCCTTTACATGTGTTGACCAACATGAAAAGGGTTTTTCAGTGGGGAGGAAAACAGAAAAAGTCCTTTGATGCGTTGAAGGAAAAGATCATTTAGCTCTCGTACTCGCACTTCAAAACTTGAGACAGTCATTTGAGGTTCAAATAGATGATAGTGACTACTCTATGGGTGCAGTCCTCATGCAGCATGGTAAGCCTATCTGTTTTGATTTGGAAACTTTTAATGGTGCAGTAATTAACTATCTTACATATGACCAAGAATTGTATGCATTGGGGCAAAGTGTGAAAAAATGGAAACGCTACTTGATGGGTAAGCAAACAGTCATTCACACTGATCATCAACCATTGCAATACCTACAATCACAATCAAAATTGTAGCAGTCACGGCACTTCTGATGGATGGGTTTCCTTCAACAATTCCACTTGATAATCAGGTATAAGAAAGGTATCTACAATAAAGTTGTTGATATTATTTCTAGGCCGATTGTTAGTGCAACTACTTTACTCAAGCATAATTTTGTTTTACATGAAAGTCATATTGAGCAATATGCATTAGATAATGACTTTCAAGATGTTTATGCAAGCTTGATTCAAGGTAACCAAGCAGATAAATTGGATTATCATCTGCATGATAATGTGTTATACCATCTTGGAAAGCTTTGTATTCTGTAGGGAGAAATAGTTAACATCATAAGAGAGGCACATACTTCTCTTATTGTTGGTAATTTCAGTGTAAGTAAGATGTTGACACATCTACAGAGGTATTGTTATTGACCTCGTATGCTTGAAAGTGTGTCTCGTTTTATTGAAGGATGTTAATTATGTGTAATAAATAATCCTAGCAATAGGAAGTTAGGATTGTACACACCACTTCCGGTTCCTTCACGACCGTGGGAGAGTGTTTCTATGGATTTTTTAGGAGATCTTCCATTGTCAAAAATAGGTCATGATTATTTGTATGTAGTTGTGGATAGGTTAAGCAAAATGTCTAATTTGATGCCATGTAAAAAGCAAGTTACATCTAAACAAACTACTAAGTTATTCTTTCAAAATGTTTGGGTGCATTTTGGATTTCCCACATCCATTATTAGTGATCGAGATTCTCACTTTGTGGAGAATTTCTGGTCAAACTTGTGGGGATTCATGGACACCAAATTGAAAAAGAGTACAGCCTTTCATCCACAATTAGATGGTCAAATAGAGGTAGTGAACAGAGTAGTGGTACATCTTCTTTGTGGATATTGCAGCAAGCATCCTAAGTTGTGAGATGAACAATTGCACTATATTCAGCATGCTTACAACTGAGCCAAGCACTCTTCCACTCAAACTTCGCCATTTGAGTCATGCATGGGATACTTTCCTAAATCTCCTTTGGATTTTGTTTTTGGAAAAGATGTTTCTATTGAAGGTCATAGCGACATAGACAAAGCAATAAAATTCATTGAACAAATACAATTAATACACCAAAAGGTTCAAGAATAGCTTGAGAAAAGCCAATGAAAGTACAAAGCAAGGCACGACAAGCATCATCAAGATCACAAGCTCCAAGTTGGTGATGAAGTTTGGCTTCACATTAACAAAGAGAGGCTCTAAGGAGAAGGTAAAAATCTCAAACCAATTAGATATGTTTCATTCAGAAATTTGGAAAAGATTGGTGATAATGCCTTCAGGTTGAATTTTCCTTCATATATGCAAATTTATGTTGTTGTTAATGTTGAGAATTTAAGGTTGTATGAGCCTCCTTTGATTGAAGCTCAAGGAGATAATATTCAATTCCATCTATTGAAGACTTTTCTCTAGAATTCCTTAATTTGCTTCAGAAAAACATTATACTTGACAAAAGAACAAGAACAACAAAAAGGGGAAGTATTGATTATCTTCGAGTGGGGATCAAAGGTACAATTCCTTCAAAAACTAAATGGATAGAGGTCGAAAAGGTGATGGAATTGTACCCTCACCTGCTGAACAATTGAAAGTGATCCCTTTGGGGTCTAAAAGGATTCTAGTGGGGAGGAGTGATTAGGTGCTCAAAATTATGCTAAAAAATAAAAGTGTCATAATCTTGTTAAACTTAGCTTCATATTAAATATCTCATCATTCTGATTCCAACGATGTGAACAACACTCAAATCCGAGCTCATATGCAGAAGCTAGGGTAAGTCAAAGTTCAAGTTTGACTTGCTCTCATAGCAGGATTGGATGTGTTGCACAAAATATTGTCACCATGACATTCTGCAATCAGTGTGAGTCTATCATCACTCATACTTTCCTCCTTTGCAACTTCATGTCAAGCCCTGAAAATAAGAGAAAGCCCTTAAAAGTCTCTAAAACTCTAGTTCTGCACTTTCTCTTAGCATTACCTGCAGTCCCACACCTAATGGTCATGTCCCCTGCGTACCTGACCACTCTGTCTCTATGTAATTGGTGTGGACCCCTGTAAAATTCAAAAAGGCACAAGTACATTCTTAAAACTCACTTTGAGTCATTTTTGGAAGCTTCTAGAAGGAATCTTGAGTTGGCAAGTTCGCTCCTTTAAGGTTCATGCATCCCATACCTTAAGGAGCTAACCCATTGATGTGAGGAGCTTATCCCTTTGAAGTTGGAATCTATCCCTTCATAGGTGGACCTATAACCTCCTTCCTTTGCACTATAAAATGAAGCATTGGGTTGGTTACTGAGGAGGTGGAAAGCTGAAGATTTTTGAGGTGAAATGCTGCTGGAACTTAGTCTTCCTAATTGAGCTTTTGTGAGGAAAGATTACATACCTTGTTGATCTCATTTGGAATAGTTTGAGACTTGTCAAAGTAGAGGAGATTCCTGTTCTAGACCCTGGGAGGAGCTTGTACAACATCAAGGCACCAAAGGTTGTAAAGTTCTTCTATTTTCAAAGTTAATACAATCAAGTTTATTTTTCTCAATAAGCTGTGTTTTATGGTTTATTTCATGGATTCCTTGATCACCATGATGAATATGATTTATTATATTAGCTATGCAGGAGTTATTTGATGTGTGCTTGTTTGTGATTGATGGTTCTTAAAAGGAAACTCCTTCAGACGATCGAAGTATGGTTGCCACAAACTAGCGTTGGACTTAAGGTTGGGTCTAAAACACCTCTTAGTTTTTATTAATGAATCGCAATATATTTAGAGAAAGGTAGATTTGCTTGTCCTGCTTGTTGCTAGATATATGTTGATACTAGGGAGATCGGTCTTGTCCGCAAGAACGATTTATCCAGCCAACAAATTGGCGACTCCGTTGGGGAACTGAATTTGGTTTTTGCTTTTCCTTTTTCTTTGACTTGAGAAACTTGTTCTTTTTTCTGGTTTTTGCTTGATGTGTGTGGGCTTGGGTAGTTTTTAGGATCTAGATTATTTTTTTGTTTTTTTCGAAGTTTACAAGGAACCGCACTTTCTGTTTATAGACAGTGCGTACTTCTCCGCACTTTTCCTTTATTACACAGAGCGGTACCGCATCTGGTTCTACTGGAAGCATGCGGTCCCTGTTAAATTTTTGAAAAGACTTAAAATGTTTTCTTCTAGTTAAATTTAGGTTTTATTTACGACTGTTAGTGTCTACCCAGATCTGCATGTGTTCTGTCAAAAATCTCTTGCAAATAAGTTCCATTGGAATTTTTGTTTTAGATGATTTTCTAGGAGTTTTGAATGCCTGGATTGCTTTTCACTTGGTCTTTGTAGTGAATCAGAGATTAGAAGCCTAAGAAACCTTAGATTACCCTGGTCTTTTTTATCTTCTTGATGAGTCTGACTAGTTTGCGAAATCTGCCCTTGGTGAGAAATAGATTTCGTTTTCTCTTTGCAAAGCTTTGAACGAACTTGCTTATAAGTTTTGAATTTCATTTCTATAAAAGAAAACACATTTGGATGTTTTTTGATTGATTTGTTTTTCTGAATGAATTAATCCTTAGTTTATTGAATAACTAAGTAAAACGTCCTCAAAAATATTTGAAGCTTTTATACTTTAGGTTTTTCAAGTTTTTAGATCTCAAAATTAGTTTTTTAGTTTTGAGTGTTTTCTAGAAATTGTAGAATCCCTTTTGAAAGAAAATTGTTTTGTAGTTTTTGAGTGTTGAAAAAGAAAGGAATTTTTTGTGAGCATAATTAGTAGTCCCGTTTTGAGTTTTTTGAAAAAGACAAAAAGATTTTATTTTCATTTACATGTTGAAAGAAAGATTTGTTTTTCAAAGAATTGCATTCTCAACTTTTTCTTTTAGCTAGAAATTCATTGAAGGAAAAAGGATTGTTTATCATCTTAGGTGCATTTTTTAGTGTTTTTGGAGTCGAGTCTTCACACCATCGAAGTTTCATCTCCATACCTATTGACTTAAGAAACAACCCATAAAAGTAACGCTTAAATAAAATTGATCTAGCAATCTTTTTTATTTCTAGGGCTCTTATCACCAATATAGCTTAGGCTAGTATCTTGGAGTAGGGAGTAATTAACTCTCCAAGATAGTTAAAATAAACAAGTAGCTATATCTTGCGGTAGGAAATAAATCCAATTGTAATTGATATAATCTGGGAAGCTCCTCCTAAAGGAGTCAATCACGAGATCATGTCTGAACCTTTGAGACAATCAAGTCTGTCTCATTGGGAAAGATAGAAGATTTACGCGTATTAAAAATGGCAAACCTCAGATTAACCATTGTCGAGGAGCCTGGGGTCACTTGTTGGTAAACCTCAGATTGATCATGTCGAGGAGCCTTCAAGGGGATTGAGCTTTGTTACTCTGCCCTTGCACGTAGATCGGATCGTAGATTGTTCCCCCAATTGTATTGTTACTGTTGGTAACCTTAGTGACCATAATCTTAATATTCCTTCCTAAGGTGACAGTGAAGGATGGGTCTCACTGTACCTGGAGCAGACGTCAACTAGACTCACTTGAAATTTCTGGGGGGTTCTCTTCACTCGAGATGGTTATGTGAAGAAACTTCTGCCAATCTATTTCATTAAGCAGGTTGTCGGGGTAACTGTTCCAACCGCCCTTTCTGTATTGAATTCTGTGATGTTGGATTTCATCACCAACTAGTGTTTTTAGTACGAAAAGTTACTGTTTGTGTGTGGTTTTAACTCTTAGATTTTTTAGGCGTGTGATTCACTTGTTTGTTTCTTTAGAGACTTTAGGTGCTTTCATTGAAATTTTCTTTGTTTGCGTGTGATTATTTTCATCCTACACCCAGAGATTATTATCCTTGATAAATCATGTCAAGACATTCATCCATGTTTTCCCAATCACCGGAAACATTTTTATATGGTGGTCCTACTGTTCCTTTGGGGTAATAGTCACTTTCTGGCACTTTTTCAAGAGCAACTCCTCGACCGACTAAAAATTAGTTATCACCTGGTAATAATGGAACTAAAATGTTGAACGTAGAACAGATTTTTATAATGTCTGGTAGTATTCCAAACCCTCAACCTCAAGGTAGTCAGTTACCTCCTGGGGGGCAAGGTAGTCAGTTGCCGCCTGGGGGGCAACCTCAAGGTATTCAGTTATCGCCTGGGGGCAACTCCAAGGTAGTCAGTTCCTGTTTGAAGGGCTACCTCAAGATTTTCAACCTCCAAGATAGTACATACCCCAAGGTCAACCCCATATTCCTCAGGATGCTTATCAACCCCAGAATCTGTACCGGCCTCAGGGTTATCAACCTCAAGGTCAGTACCCAACTCAAGGTTTCCAACTGCCTTCTGGTTAGTCATTTTTACAAGGAGCTGGAAATGTACCTCCTAATTATCAGCCCTACATTCAACTGGGTTATGGTCCTCCATATGTACAACCTTTTATGGGTCCCGAAATGAATATGGTGTGGGATCCATCTCAAACTCAACAGATTTTGCAACCTAATGTGCAGTTACCTTATCAAGCTTGGCAGCCTTTGGTTTCTGGTCCAATCTAGCAACCTGTCCAACCTATGGTTCAAACCTCTGCACTTGGTTTAGTTTAGTCGCCTCGGCCTAGCGCACCTCAAACTCCACCTAGAATTGCTACTGCAACTGCTGCATTTTCTGTTCAATCTACCACACCTGTTTCTGGAGTATCTGTAGCTCCGGTTTCTACTATCCCTGCATCAGTGTCAACTCCTCAAGTCTATGAGCCCCAGTCAAGACCTACAATTCATACTTTGGTCCAGATGCCTGCGGGACAAGCTGGTCCAAGTACAATTGCCACAAGTCAACTGTGCCAGGGACAGTATCAATCCAGTCCTACTATACAAAATCTAGTTTATCAGTATCAACCGTACACTTGCTATACTTATCAACAGCCTCAACAACCCCAGTTTGGTCCAGTTAATCCTGGTTTCCTAGGAGGTTACAACATTCCTAATGCAAATCTGATTCTAGGTTATATTGGTTATCCTCCTCCTGGAGCTGGTCTCATTACACAAGGTTTTCGTGAACCTAACTGTTAGTTACCATTTATTCCAACTTTGGATTTACCTAATTTTTCACGCCTTATGAACGATTTGATTTACTATCTTCTGCACTGGCCGCCAATGCCTAATAAGTTGCCCGGTGATATCCCGAAATTTGAGGGAAGTCAGGTGAGGATCCGTCAAATCATGTGATGACATATCACCTCTGGTGTGCATCTAATTCTATTCTTGATGATTCAATTTGATTGCATCTTTTTCAAAGAACTCTTATTGGTCTTGCCGCCAAATGGTACATTGAGTTACAACGAGGCTCTTTTTATAATTTCAGTCAATTAGCTACTTCTTTCTTAACTCATTTTCAGTTGCCTGTCAGATACGACAATGGCACGGAATTGTTAACTTCACTAAAGCAATCCACATCCACATATATTTCTGATCATGTTCATGAATGGCGACGTAGAAGGCGTTTAGTGAAAGTTTTTATTCCAGATCAAATTTTAGCATAATGGTTTGTTAAATCATTGTTACCTAAAATCACTAAGGACGTAGCTAAGGTAGGAGTTGTCACTGAAGAGCAAGTCATTGCTCAGGCTCAGTACCTTGACCTTGTCTATACGTAGTCAGGTAATTTACACGAAAAAATCCCTAATCTTTCGAAAACTACAACTCCTTTAGGGTCTCATGCTGCTGATGGTATCATTGGTTCAGTTAGTACTAAGAGCAAGAAGAAATCTTCAAAGAATTCTTCTCCTACAATAACTTTACCTGATTCACTGAAAGGAGATTCTTCCACTAAAGTTTCTGCCGATGTCCATGTCATAGATTCATCTACGACCAAATCTAGTAGTAAAGAGAAGGGGAAGAATAAAAACAATCAAAATTCAAAAAATAAAACAAATAAAAATGAATCTATTGACGAAAAACGAAAACTCGCTATCCTTGTTTCATCTGCAATGAGAATCATTTTACTAAAGAATGCCCCTATCGAGCAGAGTTTTTGAAATTTGTTAAAGATTCTCAAACGCCTGTTGTCTTGAAGGATCCTTCTCCTACTCAAGATAGTAAAGCAGTTGCTTCTTCCTCGAATACCTTAGAAGAACCCATTATGATGATGTCTCATGTCAGGATTGCGACGTGATCGCAAGATTATGGTAGTAAAAATCCTGTTGATGGTAAAGAAGAAGAATATTTAAATCCATCAACTACACCACCTCTTGGGTCTGCTCCACTACAGATTGAGAAACCCAACCTGGACTTAGTAACCAAACCGCCTGCTAAGGGTATATTTCAGAAATCAACTTTCAATCCATATGCAAAAGCTGCTCAGGATTATAACATTGTTGAAGACTTGGCCATTGCCCCTTCAGCAATGTTGGCTTTTGAAGTGCTGCAATCACGCCCATCACAGCGTAAATTACTATTGTCTGCTATAGGAGTTGTTGATCTTCAGGATTCGAACCTAATAATCTTCAATTTAGAAAATAGTACACCCTACCTTCCTCATCAAATGGCTTTCCAGATTCCAGTGTTAGTCAAAAATAGAACTTGCTTTATGACTGTGATTGATGAGGAAGCTTCTACATGTATTATGTCGATCCAGTGTTGGAGATCTCTTGGTTCTCCTACACTCAATTAGTCTCTGACAATTCTAAAGGCTTTTGATGGCCGAGGGTTCCATCCTTTTGGTATTTTGGAAGATTTACCTATAGGGGTTGAAGGAAAAATTGTAAATCTAGATGTAGAAGTGGTTGATGCCCCTCTAGATTACAACCTTCTTCTGGGTCACAGTTGGTCTTATGCTATGACTGCCATTGTTTCATCGGTCTTTCGGCTTGTTTAATTTCCTCATAACAGAAAGATTGTTACAATAGACCAGCTGAGTTATTTCTCATCTGACCCAACCTCTACTGATAGTGTTCAGCATGTTGGTAAAACAACTATCCCTTACAAGGATGTTGGGGTAGGTTTGATTAAAGATTCTGGTTTACTAGGAACTTTTTCTATCCCTCCTCCTAACGTATTGCCTTCTATTACATCTATTCATATGATTTCATCGAACACTACTGCCTTTGATGATCCTTGGATCGTACCTCCCGATTCCAAGGTGGATCCATTTGATGGCACGATGCCTTTGAATCCCTTTGAAATTTCATATCAGTTGGTACAGTCATTTTCTGATTCCTGACCTATCACGAGGATAGTTTCTTTCTGTATCAACCTCGTTAAAAAATGAAACTAGAATTGTCGAGCATAGTTCCTAGTCTTGTGTCAAACTCGTTTAAAAAATGAAACAAGGAGTCATGAGCATAGTTCCTGGTCTTGTGTCAAGCTCGTTAAAAAATGAAACAAGGAGTCGGCGAGGACAGTTCTTTTCCCGTGTCAACCTCGTTAAAAAAATGAAACTGGATGTCATGAGCATAGTTACTTGTCTTGTGTCAAGCTCGTTAAAAAATGAAACAAGGGTTTTGAGGATAGTTCTTTTCCTATGTCAACCTCATTAAAAAATGAAACAACTCCCAGTCTTTCCAAGATCTCAAAAGTGAACCTTCATTCCATCCACCTCGTTGAATGCAATGAAGCTTGGGGGGCATGTACCTCATTTTGCATCATTATGCTGGGGGCATGCGAACTTATAACAAGCATAGTTTTTCGTTTCAAGCTTGCGTAAACATGAAACCGAATCCAAGCAGAGTTTTCTATGGTTCAAGCTTGTGTAAAAATGAACCTATACCCGATTTACATCTCGTGATTTCCGTTTTTATCGGCTAAATTCTTCTAGATTAGCCTTGGTTGTTTTCATTCCATCGCCACCATCTCTTTGGCCGATCATATGCTTTCACTTGGTTGTTTACCCTTCCTGAGGGACCGCATCTATGAGTGGTTTTATTAACCAACCTCTTAACCATTACATGTTTTGAGCAGTTCCTCCATTGTCGGAACCAGTTGCTACCCTTTATACCATTCATTCCTCTAGGACGAGTCCTCTTTAAGATCTTTTTTGACTCGTAAAATATGAAAAGATTGCCAAGTTTTTTCCTTTTTAACTCGTTAAATAGAATTAAAAGGACAGTCCACTTATAGCTCTTTTCTGACCGTATAAACATGAAAATATCGCGGACTTTTGTCATTTCAAGTTCGATATTGGTTATAAAACGACGTGTCTTTGATCGTTTTTTTACATTTTCAGATCAGGGCCACTAATTATGAAAAGTACTCCTTGATCGTAATGGTCAAGCGGTTCTCTCAAGTATTATTTTATACTTTTTCGGGCTTGGGAGACACAAATTTACGAAAAAAGACATCCATGGATTTTTCTTAAGTTTTTCTTCTGACTCCTTAAAATTGAAAAACACTGAGTTTCTCCTATACTGGACTCGTTAAAATTTAACAGTAAAGGACCTGTTCAATTTTAAATAGGAACGAACCACTCCTTCTTAGGGTTCAAATTTTAAACTAAGTTGGACTCATCCGAAGGATGAGCTTATAATCAAGCAAATGTTATCCTCCTCAAGCTTGTCAAAAATAAAGAGGTACTTGCCAGAAATGGTGGGGGAAAAGAGAGAAAAATGAACCTATTTGTTATACTTTGTGTTTTAGAAAAGCAGTCAACCACTCTTGAATCCGAAACTTTTGTTCACCTGGGTTGGGAAATCCTTTGCCTAATAGTTAATCAAACCATATTGAAAGTCTTCAGCCGGTTTTTGGGTATTAGCTTTGGGTCAATTGTCACCAAACCATCTACAATGTTGTTATGTGTTCAAGAGGTCAGTTCAAATAAACCATTCCTCTGCAAAATATCTGTCATCCATCTTGACCATCCCTAAGTTAGTCCTTGCCAAATATATTTCTTCAAACCTGATCTATGATTTCGTGTTGTGGGCTTGCCTACGACATATCGCTTTCTATCGACTTCAGCACATTATCTAGAAATATGATCTAGAAATTGTCAGTACCTTGGAATCTGCATGCTCTAATGGCAGATTTCTCGCCTTCGACGACAGGTTTCATCATTGACCTTCGATCAAAGGATTCTATGACATGTTCGACATCAGCTCATCTATTCACATTTCATGGATTGTACTGAGTACTTTGAGAGCCATTGACATTACTGGTGGTTTCTGTCACACTTGTTAACAGTTCACATCATTGTCTGGTAATCAAGTGGTTTCTACCATGTTCGACTTCGACGCATTCATTCACATGGATAGAATCGTACTAGTTCGGGAAGTAGAAATCAAGACCCTGGATCTAGTTTCCACCATCCAGGTTGCAAGGCATTTTGTTATTCATTATACAATGGACTATTCATAAACAGATGGCTGCACCCATATTGTGTCTACATATGTCTATACTTGTGATGTATTACAAAATCATTCCTGTATCAGAGCAATTTAGTTAGTTTTCTAGTCAGTTTTGATCTGAGTATGGGAATGCCTACCTCAATGATGATATGTTCACATATATATATATATATATATATATATATATATATATGTATTGAATTTTTTTACAGGTTCCGATCAGAGTGTCCACAGGATGATCCTTGAAATGATAAAGTACTTCACTCTTCATACATGAAAGACTTCTATTTTCATCTATTACAGACTTTGCACTTTAGGGGCGAATCTCTTGCACAAAATATTGTCACCATGACATTCTGCAATCGGTGTGAGTCTATCATCACTCATACTTTCCTCCTTTTCAACTTCGTGTCAAGCCTTGAAAATAAGAGAAAGCCCTTAAAAGTATCTAAAACTCTAGTTCCGCACTTTCTCTTAGCATTACCTGCGGTCCCGCACCTAATGGTCATGTCCCCTACGTACCTAACCGCTTTGTCTCTGTGTAATGGGTGCAGACCCCTGTAAAAGTCAAAAAGGCACAAGTACATTCTTAAAAACTCACTTTGAGTCATTTCTGGAAGCTTCTAGAAGGAATCTTGAGGTGGCAAGTTCGCTCCTTTAAGGTTCATGCATCCCATACCTTAAGTAGCTAACCCCTTGATGTGAGCAGCTTATCCCTTTGAAGGAGGACTCTATCCCTTCATAGGTGGACCTGTAACCTCCTTCCTTTGCACTATAAAATGAAGCATTGGGCTGGTTACTGAGGAGGTGGAAAGCTGAATATTTTTGAGGTGAAATGCTGCTGGAACTTAGTCTTCCTAATTGAGCTTTTGTGAGGAAATATTACATACCTTGTTGATCTCATTTGGAAGAGTGTGAGGCTTTTCAAAGTAGAGGAGATTCCTGTTCCGGACCCTAGGAGGAGCTTGTACAAAATCAAGGCACCAAAGGTTGTAAAGTTCTTCTATTTTCAAAGTTAATACAATCAAGTTTATTTTTCTCAATAAGTTGTGTTTTGTGGTTTATTTCATGGATTCCTTGATCACCATGATGAATATGATTTATTATATTAGCTATGTAGGTGTTATTTGATGTGTGCTTGTTTGTGATTGCAAGTTCTTAAAAGGAAACTCCTTCGGACAATCGAAGTATGGATGCCACAAACTAGCGTTGGACTTAAGGTTGGGTCTAAAACACCTCTTAGTTTTTATTAATGAATCGCAATATATTTAGAGAAAGGTAGATTTGCTTGTCTTTCTTGTTGCTAGATATTTGTTGATACTAGGGAGATCGGTTTTGTCCGCAAGAATGATTTATCTAGCCAACAGGATGATGTGGCGAGGTTCTTCAATGAATGAGGACGCGTCGAGTGGCAAGCTTCCATTTGCCCCCACATGTTGCAAATCACAATCGTAGGCAGTTCGGCATTAGAAATCGACTCCGAGCAGGGAAGGATGTCATGCGATAAGGCAGACAGGAAGTTTTGCAAGAAAACAGCCGAAGGCGCAATGCAATGGATCGCAATCACAGATCGGCAAAGGGTAGGCATTACATAATCGACCCCCGGTAGGTACCGAGTTGTGATGTGATCTTGCAATCACAAATTGTAGCACATTGCAAAGTCCCGCATATACAAGACCCCCGGATATCTACCAATTGTGAAATGTGAAAGGATCATGGATGCGAAGTGACTTTAGGTTCTAGTTAATACTCCCGTCGGGTCCGCCACATCGCAATCACACATTGCCTGCCTTGTTCATTGCCCACCGTGCGGAAAAATTCTCGCTTGGTTAGCGGATTTTTGGAGCAAAATTGTAGGATCATGTCAGGTTTGGAGCAATTTGTGGAACGAATAACGAGAAAAAAAGGGGAAGTCGTAACTTCTTCCGTTTGCCACCAAATTGGTTGCAAAAATAGTCTAGATAGCCATTTTTTAGTATTCTTGACTGATTGGAGCAGGTTTTAGAAGCATTTAAGCATTGTAAACACATATATTTACACTTTTGAGCATAATAGAGAGGCCCAAGCTATTGGACGCTAGACCAAGGAGACGTAGCGTGGGAGAGGTGAACTCCTTTATCATGTGCTTGTTGTAATGTGCTTTTGATGATGTTTTGTACATGTTTATGTTGTTGTTCAGCTTCTGGTTAATGTCAAATTGCTCATAAAATTAACATAAAAACTCTTCATTTTACTAGCAAAAATTGATGAATCCTTAAGTACAATGAAAGTATTTGTATTTATAATCTAAGGAAGATATTAGCACTGCAAACTAATATTATAAATTATATCAATGGCTTTGAACCTATGTCCCCTATCTCAACCATTTAATTTCAATAACTAATTATGTTATTTACAATAGGGGAATTATCCAAAAGGGGTTGCCACAAATCAATGTAGTAGCAAGTGCAATTCCCATATTAATTGTGATGGATCATTTGAGGTAACTGGAATTTTCTTAATATTTGGAAAAATCCTAATACTTTTTAAGAATTTCTACAATCATTTTAGAATGGGTTGTGGGTAATGGAAGAAAGCAATGATTTCTTCAAATTTTTCATGTCGCCACATCGTTGCCTTACAGAGGAAATCTTGGCTTTTGGTTTACATTGGCGTAGGATAGTTAAAAATCCATCAAGATTGTGGGTCAAAACTATGTAGATGGTGAAATCCATGAAATTGGATGCTACATGTCCTTCTAAAAGGAAAGTCTCAAGGTGTATATATATATATATATATATATATATATATAGCATAATATAATTTTATAAAAAAAAAAAGAGATTACTAAAATTTTCAAAAATAATATTTAATAAAAATATTATTATGATTAAAATATTTATTTGAAAAATACAATTATTATATATAGATAATTAAAATAAATAATAACTATATAATTATTTTGTTGGGATTTCGAAATTATGTTATATAAAATATTATGTTAATATTTATTAAAAAATAAAAATATTTTACTTGAAATGTCCATTTTTAAAGTAAACATAATTATGATGTACAAGTATAAAATAAATAATAATCTTATAAAATATTAATAAAATTTTAAAATTATATTATTTTAAAAATTAGAATTTTCAAAAATAATGTTTTATGGTCGAGAAGAAGTTAAAGTTGCATAGTATTTATGGGACTTAGAATGCATAACAAAGAATCAAGTTGAAGCTTATGTCATTCTACCAAGGGATTCAATTAGCCAAAGAAAAACAGGTAACTTCTCTCATTATTTTTGGAAACTCCATCTTCCTTATTCAACATTTGGTGAAGGGCTCATCTCCTAGGGACAAAACATTAGAAATTCTTATGAAAAGAATTAGTTTAATCTCTCTTCAATAGCATATTTCCATGATATTTGTGATCTCAATAAAGATACAGATTTATGTGTTAATGAAGGGTGTAAATTAAGATTGAGAGATCTAAAAATTAATGGTCAAATCAGGTCTTATCGTATTCCTTAGAGCTAAATGGATTAACATTACATAGTTATGAAGTTTCACTTTATCAATCAATTATAGTATGTCATGTAAATTTTATTCTTTGATGGGTTGGTTTTGTAAAATGTATACCTACAAACCCAGTTTTTTGTTGTAGTTTTGTTAGATAAAAGAGCTCAAGAATATTTTTTGAAGATCCAGAAGATATAACTATATACTACGTGATGTATTTTCTATGATCGAGACAACTTACATATTTAAAATATATATATATATATATATATATATATATATATATATATAAAATCCAATTTCGTGTTTGTTATTATAAATATAAATATAAATATTGCAATATCTAAAATACAAAGTATTAAGAAAAATTAATCTTTTAATTAAAAATATATTCTCATTTATAAAAAATATGATAAGAATATATCGTTAAAGCTCCTTAATAAATCCAATTATAAAGATTTTGTTCAGTTTTATTTTTAATTAAAAATATATTTTTATTCTTAAACAAAAAAATATGATAAGAATTTGGTAGAAGTTAGAGGTATGGTTAAATCTCATTCATGAATCAAGTTATAAATATCTAGGAAAAATGTTTATAAATATTTTGTCCGATTTTAGATTGATGTGCATCATTAAAAAATTAATCAACATTCGGTAATAGAAAATTAAAGAAAGATAGTGATGGGAGTCGAGGGAACAGGTTGCATATTTCGGGGCAGCCACACGTTTTGATGGGCCCGCTCTTGGGCAGGGTGTCGCAGGACTGACTTGAGTGTTTTGAGGTCATGGTTACTGAACAAGGTTCCCATTTTTTTCTCCATTCAAGCAGAAGGGTGACCGATTGGGTGTCTACTGTAACATTACTTCTACAGTTTTTTACTCTTTCCTTTATCTTTTTCCCAGCTCACGCGGTAAAGGAGCTCTCAGTTTTTTCGGGGTTTTTAATCTCTTGTGATTCAGGTCTTCCAGTAATGTTCTACTCCCTCATGGTTCTCCACACATTGACTCTTCATCCGACTTCTTCGCTACTCAAAGTCGTTATCCCTATCAGTACAGTCAATGTGGGAGGTTTTTTTAAGTCTTTTTCACTCATAACTATTAACATGATGGTTATCCCCAAGGATTATGTGGATTTGGTACTGGCACCGGAAGACATTTTAACGGCATGGAGTTTGGAACCGACACAACAAAATATGGTGAAGGTTGTCCTACTAGCTAGGTCTACACCTGGAAAAAGTGGCGGTACGAAGCTCAGTCATGGACCTTTGGCGGTGGTCTATGTTTGCTAGAGAAGTAAAACCCTCCTTCCTCAAAGGTGGTGTTAGGGTCCTATAATAATAGGATTCATAATTTTGAATTGGCTATGGTTAGTCTTGTAATATTGTACATACTTTCGCTTTCTGTAAAATGTTTTCCATATTAAAAATTAAAAAAATGTAAATATGGCATGTCCTAAAAGAATAATCAAAGGACAAAAAGAAAAAGAAAAGTGAAAAAAAGTAAAAAATACGAACCCCAAACAAAAACAGATCATGAAAGTGTGCAAATTCAAGTGCCACTGCTTTTACTTTTATGTGCAAAATAATGGTTGTGTGCATCTTGTCATAAATGTCACAACCCATAATAGTCAAGTAGCTTAATCTTGACTAATTCATGCTTTAAATTTCATGTTTATAAATAGAGAATAAAGATCTAGCCAAACTGTTTCACCTTGGCAGATTAATAGCTAGGTAGAGAAATAAAAATGTGCTCATCAGCTTAATCTGAGCCATTGGAAGTTATAAGGTTAGAATTACATAGTTTTCTTGTCAAAAGAAAAGGAAATAAAGGGTCTTCTAGCTTAAATGCACCCAATAAAAGGAAGAAAAAATGTTAGGATAAGTAAAGGGCAGGTAGAAGAAAGGTTGCACATGTACAAGGTTGTTAAATCATAAGCACATGCTTAATCCTATGTTTTAGTGTGCAGGATAATTTATGAGAGTGAAAGGATGTTCACAAGCTTATTTGATTAACTTCCCCTCATTTCATTTCACCCCCACTACATACTTACTAATTTCCCCATTATCCCATCATTTCTTATAAAAATACCATTTTCCTTCATTTTGACCCTTACCCCTTGGTTTCACACATTTCCCTAGTAAATTACCCTCCAAAGGTCATCCCCCTACCCAAAACTCATTTTCCCTAGTGTGAAACCCATTTCCCATTGAAAAAATCACCTTCCCCCTTATTAATTTCCCTATTTTACCTCAAAAACCCATAAAAACCCCTTATCCTAAGTTTTTATCCCCCCCCCCCCCCCCGCATTATTTAATTAACTTCTCGAGTTATATTTCCCTGACTTAAATTTGTTAACCCACCAACCCAGGTGCAGTTAAACAAACCCCGCTTCATTTGTTGGGTTTCGTTATATTCTTTCCACGACTAGCCCATGTAGTTAATCGGGGGGTTAGAGGGGGGGCAGAACCCCACTTCGTTGCACCGATTGTGTAGCGGGGGGGGTCACAAGGGGTTTGAGGTGTACCCATAACCCCACATTATGGGGTCTCGGGCAGCGCCCTAGAAAATTTTGGTTTTGGACCCTATGTTAGGTTGGGCGGACCCACCTATGGTTTTGTGCATGATTTTCGCACATGTTTTTTGACGCGATGGTTTTCGGTCCACGGTATTGGATGCTTCAGCATGTATAAATATGTATTATAACATTGAAAATAACATAATGAAAAATCAAGTTGGTAGTCCCAGTTTTGGGATCCGGGGGAAAATCTCTGTGTATATGTGTCTTATGGGTTATGCTCTCGCATTGTTTATTTTATGTGTTTTAGAATTCGTATGCAGGTAACTTTTGTACAGGGTTAAAACCTACATTTGGTATCAGAGCAGATTTGGCTTCAAGGGGACGCCTTTGTTGCTAAGGGGATTCGCTCGGGCCTGTGGTAGACCCTATTCAGTGGGAGATCTGCGAGATCGATTCTGGTGGTGAAAGAAGATGGTGAACAGTGGAAAGATAGAGATCGAGAAATTTAATGGTTAGAGTTTTGAGTTGTGGAAACTCAAGATGGAGGATCTGTTGGTGGATAAAGATTAGTGGATCGCGGTAGATCTAGGTACTAAACCAATGGGAGTGTCTGATGAAGAATGGAAGAAGTTGGATTGGAAGGCAAAGAGCACAATATGATTATGTGTCTCAGATTCAGTATTGTTGAATGTATCAGGGGAAGCTACGGCGAAGGCTTTGTGAGACAAGTTAGGGACTTTGTACCAATATAAGTCTCTGGTGAATAAATTGTTCCTATGGAAAAAGCTATATAACCTGAGGATGAAAGATGAAGACTCGGTGACAGAGAATTTGAACGCATTTAATATTGTGGTAAGTCAGTTAGCATCTGTTGATATTAAAATTTCAGATGAAGATAAGTGCATCAGTTTGTTGTGTTCTCTACCAAATTCGTGGGATAGTCTGGTTATTGCAATAGGTAGCAATGCAACTGCCTTGCAGTTTGATGAAATAGTCTCATCCTTGCTGACAGAGGAGATGAGACGAAAAATATGGAGAGCCAGAATGGTGATGCCTTGTCTATACGAGGACGGTCCCAGAACAGAAACAAAAATAAGTCATCGAGTGGGATATCTAAATCTAGAGGGAGATCTAAATCTCCAGGAAAACCTGTAAAGGTGGTGTGCTGGAAATGCGGAAAGGAAGGGCACTACAAAAAGGACTGTAAATCTAAAGCTCTTGATAAAGGAAAGGGATCTGATGGTGCTCCTTCTACAAAGGCGAAAACCACCTCAAATGAAGGTGGGGATGTGTACTTGGCTTCTTCAAGTACACATGTAGATCATGAGGCATGGTTGACTGACTCAGGTGCATCCTTTCACTTCACTCCCCATAGAGAGTGGTTTTGCGAGTATGAGAAATACGATGGTGGTGATGTCTTCTTGGGGGATGATAGGAAGGCTAGAATCATTGGTCGTTGAAAAGTAAAGTTGAAGTTGCAAGGTGTAAGGGTTAGAGCACTTCCGAGTGTTCTGCATATTCCTGCATTGCCTAGAAATCTTATTTCTGTAAGCAAGTTGGATGATGCAGGTGTTAAAACAGTGTTCAAGAAGGATACCTGCAAAATGGTTTGGGAAGCACTGGTATTGATGCGGGGAGTTCAAATTGGAACTCTGTACAAGCTGCAAGGTAGCACTATTATTGATGGGTGCAACAGTTCTGTGGTTCCTAAAAGTGGAGCAGAAAATCAAGTGGTCTCTAGAGAGAACACCATGTTGCAGCATCAAAGGCTTGGACATATTGGAGATAAGGGCCTTCGAATACTTCATGGTAAAGGTATGGTAGAAGGTATGAGTAATAGCTCTCTGGATTTTGATTTCTGGCAAAATTGTGTATATGGGAAGTAGAATTGAGTGAATTTCCCCTCTAGTGGTAAGAGGGCAGAACAGATATTAGAACTTGTGCACAGTGATGTGTTTGGACCTGTGAAGGTTCCATCACTGGGTAAGTCTGTGCACTATGTATCTTTTATAGATGACTTCTCAAGGAATACATGGATATATTTCCTTAAGAAGAAATCTGAAGCCTTTGATAGGTTTAAAGAATTTAAAGCTCTCGTGGAAAATTAGACAGAGAAGAAGATAAAGGTGTTGAGGACAGATAATGGTGGAGAGTTTTGCAGCTAGGAATTTGAAGAATTCTATAAGAAGTGTGGTATAGCACGACAAAAGACTACTATATATACACCTTAAAAAAAATGGAGTTGCAGAAAGAATGAATAAGACGTTGATGGAAAGGGCAAGAAGCATGCTCAGTGGTGCCGGGTTAGGACAATTCTGGGCAGAGGCGATGGATACTGCATGTTACCTGGTCAACAAGTCACCTTCATCAGCGTTGGAGGATAAGACTCCACAAGAGGTATGGACTGGTAAGAAACCCTCTCTTTCACATCTGAGGGTATTTGGATGTGATGCATATGTACATGTTCCAAAGGAGAAATGAACCAAGTTGGATAGTAAATCTGAAAAGTGCATCTTTATTGGGTATAAGCATGGTTTAAAGGGTTATAAGATTTGGAATCTAGTCACACGAAAGGTTGTGTACAACCGAGATGTGATGTTCAGAGAGGTAAAAGATGTTATTAAACATGAAGTCCAACCAAAGGAACCTGAGAAGATAGATTTTGATCTTAAGGAGGAAGAATCAGACTTTACAGCAAAGGAGGAATCAGAAGATGAAGAGCCACAAACTTCGGGTGTGAGAAGATCATTTCGAGAAAGAAGGCAGCCAGAAAGGTATAGTCCATCTGCCTTCTGATCAAATTTTGCTTTATCTATTACTGACGATGATCCCATAACTGTGAAGGAAGCAGTAGATTCAAAGGATGGCAAACTCTGGAAAGAGGTCATGGTTGATGAAATGGCACCTTTGCAAAAAAATGAGGCTTGGGATCTGGTGGAGTTGCCGGCTGGAAGGAAACCCATTGGCAGCAAATGGGTGTTCAAGAAGAAGACAAATGCAGAAGGAAAGGTGGAGAAATACAAAGCTCGGTTGGTAGCAAAAGGTTATTCCCAGGTGCCGGGAATTGATTTTGGTAATATTTTTTCTCCTGTTGCCAAGGTAACTTCTATTAGATTACTTTTATCTGTTGCTGCTGCTTTTGATTTTGAGGTAGAACAAATGGATGTGCAGACAGCATTTCTTGGCAAAGAACCCCGCATATCATTCAAAGACAAAGCACATTGATGTTTAGTATCACTTTGTGAGGGATATGATAGAAGACAAAAAGGTGTTGCTGGTATAGGTGGACACTCTGAAGAATACTACAGATGCATTACAAAATCTGTGAGCTCTGAGAAGTTCTCTTGGTGTAGAGAGACAATGGGCATTTCAAGGCTGGAAAAATGACTAAGCTCTCTTGTGGCCCCCTGTGGAAAGAAAACAACAAGTGGGAGAATGTTGGATTGTGTTATATCCTTTCCACGACTAGCCCACGTAGTTAACCAGGGGGTTAGAGGGGGGGTGCAGAGCCCCCCTTCGTTGCGCCGATTGTGTAGCGAGGGGGGTCACAGGGGGTTTGAGGTGTACCCGTAACCCTATGTTAGGTTGGGCGGACCCACCTATGGTTTTGTGCATGATTTTCGCACATGTTTTTGGATGCGATGGTTTTCGGTCCATGGTATTGGATGCTTAGGCATGTATAAATATGTATTATAACATTAAAAGGAACATAATGAAAAATCAAGCTGGTAGTCCCGGTTTTGGGATCCATGGGAAAATCTCTATGTATATATGTTTTATGGGTTAACCCCTAGTCCCACTCCATTAAACCCACTCATTATATTTCTAATCCCCACCTTATTCATTAATTAATTACAATTAGTTGTAATTAATCCCCCGGGCCCCTCAAATCTTCACCCATGTTCCCTCCGTGCATCTTGACTGTGCGACAGTCGTTCGATCATCCACCCCCAGATCTGACGGCGCACATCCATATCGCACTCATTCCCTATTCGACCTTTACCAGCCCAAGAGAACACGAGATTTACGGTTTTGTTCGGGTCCTATTCTGCTACATGGCAGCTCTAGGTGAAATCGCATGATTTGAAGGAAATACCGCCCGCTCTCCAATAGCGGTACAATGGCCCCTGACACCGCCTCCCCATCAAAATCCAAAACCATCCACTGTTCATTTATGAATTTTGCGCCAAATTCTAACCATTTCCGGTTAAAACGCTGGAGAAGCCCATTTCGACTCTTTTTTCTCGTTTGCACTGTGAATGTTTCCCAAGCCTTCCTACACCACCCTGAGCCTCTGCAACTGAAATTGATCACCGTTTATCTCTTGAACAAGCTCTGGACACCCATTTCAAGCATCCAGTGCACAGCTGAAGCAACTGTACCATCTACAGTCACCATTAACACCAGTTTGCGGCCTGAACCACGAATTTCCAGGTATTTTGAAGAAAAACCAGAACGACCCTCTCAATTTGAAAGCGTACAGTTAATTCAAATATTAATTAGTTGAATTTAATTCATTTTCCCCTAAATTGAAGAGTATTTCCACCTGAATACCCAAACCCCTATTTTGCAAACTGCAAATTACCCTTTCACTGCACCAGAGTTTTCAAAGTCTCACTACTACAGCCTATACAAGCCTAATTCACACCTTTCCCCCTAAAAATGGCTTCCCAAACCTCTCTGGATGTGAGACCTGTGTCAACCCCTCTGTTACACAAAAATATCGTCACCATGATTATTTGCAGTCAGTATGGGTCTATCATCACTTGTACTATCCTCCTAAGCAAGTCTAAGACCTCAGCTCTTCAAATCAAGCTTTGGAAGTGGGAGAAAGACATTAAAATTCAATGTAACTCTGGTTCCGCACTTTCTCCCATGGTCACCTGCGGTCCTGCACCTTCTGTGTACAAAAGCTGCGTACCTACCCGCTCTGTTCCTAACGGTGCAGGTGCGGACCCCTGTGAAAGTCAAAAGGCGCAATTTTTATCTTAAAAAACTCACTTTGGGTTAATTCTAGAGTTTTCTAGAAGGAATTTTGACGTGGATTGTTCGCTCTGAGGTGGTTCATGCATCCCAAAAGAGAAGGAGCTAATCCCTTAACTAAAGGAGCTATCCCTTTGAAGGAGGGCTTTATCCCTTTGAAGGAGGACCTAGTAACTTCCCTCCATTGCACTATAAATACAGGAATTGGGGTGACGACTAGAGAGGTTAGAAGCTGAACATTTTGAGGGTAAATGCTGGTGAAATTGAGACTCTTTGATTGAGCTTGAGAGGAGAGATCACATACCTCTTGGTTCCATTGGAGAGTGAGTGAAACTTGTCAAAGTAGAGGAGACATCTTGTTGGACCCTGGGAGGAGCTTGTACAGCGTCAAGGCAAAGGTTGTAAGGTTCTTCTTCTTTTGAATTAATACAATCAAACTCATTTTTCTCAACAAGTATCTTATGTTATTTGTTTCATGGACTCCTTGACTTTCATGTTAAATATGTTTTATGCAATTGGTTTTTCAGGTGCTATTTAATGTGTTTGCCTTGTTTTTGTTTGCAGATTCGCGAAAAGGAGCTCATTTGGATCAAAGGAGCGAGGGCATCCACAAGCTTGTGTTGGACCAACGGTAGGCCCTAAAAAACCTTTGTTTGCTTTTGTTAATTGAAACATATTTAGAGAAAGATAGTGTCTAGTTGGTCTGCTTGTCATTAGGTCTTCTTTATATTCTAGGAAGGTCTATCTTGTCCGCAAGATCGACTCATTCCGCGCGACAAAATGGCGACTCCACTGGGGACTTGATTGTTTTCTTTGTATATACTTTGACCTGAGAAACTGTTTTTCCTGTTTCTGTTTTTGACTTGATGATTGTGGGATTGGGTGAATTTAGTTAATTTTGAGTTAGTTTTCATTTTTCATAGTTTTGGGAGAGGTATGCACCCTCTGAGTTAGGCACAGTGCGTACCTGTACGCACTTTTCCTTTGTGCACAGAGCGTAGACGCACCTGTGTAAACAGGTTGCCTGCGTACCCTGTCAAAAACTTGAAAAATTTTAAATTTTCCTCTTTTTATCAGTTTAGAATTTGTTTATAGGTTTTAGCCATTGCCCAGACCTGCTTGTTCCCTGTCAAAAACTTTCCCTGGTTTGATTTCATTAGCATTAGGGTTTTAGGTGGAATTCCTAGGAATTTTGCTTGTTGGGTTTGTTTTTCGTTTTTGGTTGTGTAGTGGCTCTGAGCTTAGAAGCCCTAGGGACCTCAGATTACCTTGGTGTCTACTAGTCTTCTTGTGAGTCTGACCATTTATGAAATCTCCCCTTGTGGAGGAATTCGCTTTGAGTTTTCTCATTTCAAAATTTCGAAAAGCTTGTAGTTGAAAGTTTGGAATTTTCATTTTTACAAAAAGAAAACGAAAGATTGGTTGTTTTTTGACTAATTGTGATTCTGCATAAATTAGTCCTTAGCTCACATTTAGCTAAGTAAAACATCCTCAAAAAGACTTTTAGTAGGCTTTGACTTCGAGTAGCTTTTTATAGTTTGTAGCTCTCAAAGTTAGTCATTTTCATTAGTTTTGAGTGTTTTATTTACAAAATATTAAAAAAAAATCTCTTTTGAAAAGTTTTTTTTTGTAGTGATTGAGTGCTTTGAAAAGAAAAGGGAAATTTGTGTGAAATAACTAGTTGTCTCGTTTTTGAGTGCTTTGGAAAGGGAAAAGCTCTTCTTTTAATTTGTTTAATTGAGAAAGATTTGTGTTTACAAAATATTTGCATTCTCAAACTCTTTCTTAGTTTAGAAGTTCATCGAAGAGAAAGATTGTTTAAATCATCTTAGGTGCATCTTTTTAGTGATTTCGAGTCGAGTCTTTACACCACGAGTTTCATCTCCACCACCTCTTGACTTAAACAAAAACCACTAAAATTAACGCTTAAAGTAAAATTCACTTAGTAACATTTTATTTCTAGGGCTCTGATACACCAACTTAGCTTAGGCTAGTGTCTTGGAGTAGGAGAATAATTAACTCTCCAAGACAGTAAAAACAAACAAGTAGTTGTATCTTGTGGTAGGAATAAATCCAATTGTTGCATTTATGCTCTGGGAAAGCTCCTCTTAAAGGAGAAGCACGAGATCGTGTCCGAACCAGTGTGGGAATCAATCCTTCCTCATTGGGAATGATGCCAGATATTCACGTATTAAAAACGGTAAACCTCGGATTAACCATTGTCGAGGAGCCTGGGGTCACTTGTTGGTAAACCTTGGATTATGTCAAGGAGCCTTCAAGGGGATTGAGCTTGCTACTCTGCCCTTGTGTGTGTATCGGATCGTAGACTGTTCCCCCAGGTGTATTTGTCTCAGTTGGTAGCCTTAATGACCATATTCTTTAGGATTCTTCCTAAGGTGACAGTGGTGGGAAGATCCCACTGTACTTGGAGCAGACGTCGGCTAGACTCACTTGGATTTTCTGGGGGGTTCACTTCACTCGAGACGGTTAAAGTGGAGGAACTTGGTCCAGTCTATTCATTAAGCAGGTTGTCGGGGTAACTGTTCCAACCGCCATTTCTGTACTGAATTCTGCGACGTTGGATTTCATCACCAACTAGTGTTTTCGGTCCGGAAAGTTACTGTTTGTGTGTGTTTGATCTCTAGATTCTTTAGGCGTGTGATTCAAATTTGTTTGATTCTTTAGAGGCTTTAGGTGTTTTTCATTGAGATTTTACTTTGTTTGCGTGTGAAGTAGTTAAAAGTTTTTAACTGTGGCTGAATTACCGAGACAGTCCCGTAGACTTCGGGGCCAGTCTCCTGAGTTTGTAGCCGTGGCCGATTTACTGAGGAAGTGTCGTAGACTTCGGGGCCAACCTCCTGAAGAAGTCTCGAGCCATCTTGAAGGCTTGAAAGTCCTCGTAACTCCTAGTGGCAGTAAAGTTGGGTCACCTGAAGAAGGAGAGTCTTCGTTAGTTGTCCATCCTGATTACCAAACTCTAGAAACAGGTTATAATCCTGAAGCTATTTCGGTTTCCGAACTTGCTGGTAGCTTTTCATCTACTAGTGATATAGGTGAAGAACCTGAGATATCTGAACCTGTTACTCCAACATCGGGGTTTGTCTCTCCAACTTCTAGTGCTCCTAATTCACCTAGGGTAGAAAGAGTAATCATCGAAAATCTTCCTTCTGGTTTGATAGCTATTGAAGAACTTGCTCCGGAAGAAGAAGTAGGCATCCCTATCCCAGAAAATCAACCTGTTATTGATCTAAGGGAGCGTGAATTAATTTTTTACAGTCCACCCAGAAGTATTACTTGGTATCTTTCTTTAACTAATTATTTGGAAAACCCAGTGTTAAGTTTTTCACCACCTCGTACTCCTTATCAACCTAGGGGTTTTAATACTCCCGTAAATATGTCAGGTCAGTCGTCCATGTTTACTCAATCGCCTGAATCTTTTTTGTACGGCGGTCTTTCTGTTCCCTCTGGGTATCAGTCACTTTCTGGTAATTTTTCGGGAGCATCTCCTCAACCCATTGAACAAGGGTTATTCACTGGAAGCAATGGTGCAAAGCCGTTGAGCGTAGAAGACATTCTTATGATGTCAGGTTCTATTCCCAATTCTCAACCTCAAGGTGGCCAGTTACCGCCTGTGGGGCAACCTCAATTAACGCCTGGGGGGCAACCTCAAGGTACACAATTTGCATCTGGGGGGCAACCTCAAGGACAGTACGTGCCTACGGTACAATACATTCCTCAAGGTCAACCCCAGACTCAATATGTACCCTAAGGTCAACCCCAGTATCAATTTATACCTCAAGGTCAACCTCAGTATTAGTACATGTCTCAGGGGTATCTATCCCAAGGTCAGTACTCGAACCAAGGTTTCCAACGACACCAAGGTCAATCTTATGTTCAAGGGATGGGAAATGTACCTTTCAATTATCAAACCTACCCTCAACCCAGTTATGGTCCCCAGTATTCTCAACCTGTTATGGGTCAGTACCCCGGAATGAACATAGTGTGGGATCCATCGCAAACTCAATATGTGTTGCAGCCAAATGTACAGTTGTCATCTCAAACTGGACAACCCTTAGTTTCTGGTTCACCCCAGCAACTAGTCCAGTCTAATATTCAAACTTCTGTACCTTCAGTAGTTTCTCAGTCTGGGCCTATTGCGCCTAGTACTCCATCTAAAACGACTGCTGCAACTGCCGCAACATCTGTTCAATCTACCCCACCTACTTCTGGAGTATCGACAGATCCGGTTTCTACTGTTCCTGTATCTACTCCTCAGACATCTTTACCACCGTCTAGATCTACGATTCAAACTACAGTTCAGATGCCTGTAGGACAACCTGGTTTAAGTGCGCTTGTCACAAGTCAACCACAATTCACTTATCAACCGTACCAGGGACAGTTCCAATTCGGTCCTGTTGTCCAGCAGCCAGTTTATCAGTATCAACCGTATCCTGGGTACACTTATCAACAACCTCAACAACCCCAGTAGGGTCCGGTTAATCCTGGTTTTCCAGGAGGATACAATATCCCGAATGCGATTCCTATTCCTAGTTATCCTGGATATCCTCCTCCTGGGGCTGGTCTCATGACCCAGAGTTTTAGGGATCCTAATCGGCAGCTACCGTTTATCGCAACTTTGGACTTACCAGACTTGTCGCGCCTAACGAACGGTCTAATTAATTATCTTCCGTTTTGGCCACCAATGCCGAACAAGTTGCCCAATGACATTCCCAAGTTCGAAGGTAAATCTGGAGAGGACCCGTCGAACCATGTGATGACTTACCACCTCTGGTGTGCGTCTAACTCCATCACAGATGATTCAATCCGTCTTAGACTTTTCCAGCGCACTCTAATTGGTCTCGCGGCCAAGTGGTACATTGAGTTACCGTGAGGCACTTTTTATAATTTTAGCCAGTTAGCTACCTCGTTTTTAACTCATTTCCAGTTTCCAGTCCAATATGACAATGGCACGAAATTATTAACTTCGCTAAAACAATCGACATCCACGTACATTTCAGATCATATTCATGAGTGGGGACGTCGACGACATTTAGTGAAGGTATTTATTCCGGATCAAATCTTGGCTGAGTGGTTTGTAAAATCTTTGTTGCCAAGGATCACTGAAGATGTTGCTAAAGCCGGAGTTGTTACTGAGGAGCAAGTGATTGCTCAAGCACAGTACCTTGACTTGGTCTATACTCAGTCAGGTACGTTACACGAAAAGATCCCCGATCTTTCCAAGTCAAATCAAATCACCGCAGCTCCTTCGGGATCTCATGCCGCTGACGGTATGATTGGTACGGTTAACACTAAAAGTAAGAAGTCTTCCAAGAATTCTTCTCCTATCATAACCTTGCCTGATTCCCCAACAGGAGATTCTTCTGCAGAGGTTTCCGCCGATATTCACGTTGTAGAATCATCTACGACTAAATCAAAATCTGGTGGAAAGAAGAAAGGAAAGAAGAAGAATAAAACGGACAAAATTTCAAAAGAAAAATCTGAAAAGGCGGAATCCAATGATGAAATACGCAAACCTCGTTATCCATGTCTCATTTGTGACGAAGAACATTTTACAAGAGACTGCCCTCATCGAGCAGAGGTTGCGAAGATCATCAAAGGTTCCCAAACTCCTGCTGTTTTGAAGGATCCATTTCCAAATCAAGATAGCAAGATGATAGGTTCTTCCTCGAGTGCCAATGAAGAACCCATATTGATGATGTCCCATGTAAGGATTGCGACTCGATCGCAAGATTAATGTAGTAAAAGTCCTGTTGATGGCAAGGAAGCAGAATCTTCTCATTCTAATCCATCAACCTCAGCTCCCGGTTCCGATCCACTACAGATCGAGAAACCTAATCCAGACTTAGTAATCAAACCGCCCGCCAAGGGTATACTTCGAAAGTCAGCTTTCAATCCACATGCGAGAGCGGCTCAGAATTATAACATTGTTGAGGATTTAGCTGTTTCACCCTCAGCAATGTCGGCTTTGGAAGTGTTGCAATCATGCCCAGCACAGCGTAAATTACTTTTTTCGGCTATAGGAGCTGTTGATGTTCAGGACCCGAACCTAATAATCTTTGATCTAGAAAATAGTACACCACGGTTGCCTCATCAAATGGCTTTCAAGATCCCAGTGATAGTCAAAAACAGGCCTATTCATCGGACTGTAATTGATGAGGGAGCCTCAACGTGTATTATGTCGATACAGTGTTGGAGATCGCTTGGTTCTCCTTCACTAAATCAATCCCCGACAATTCTTAAGGCCTTTGATGGCTGTGGGTTTCATCCTTTTCGCATTCTACAGGATTTGCCTATAGGGGTTGAAGGAAAAACCGTTAGTCTAGATGTGGAGGTGGTTGATGCCCCTCTAGACTACAACCTTCTCTTAGGTCGAAGTTGGTCTTACGCTATGACAGTGGTCATTTCATCGGTCTTTAGAGTCATAAAGTTTCCACATAATAGAAAGATCGTTACGATAGACCAGCTGGCTTACTTTTCATCCGACCCAGCCTCTTCGGAGAGAATTCAACATGTTGGTAAAACGACTATCCCATATAAGGATGTTGGAGTAGGATTAGTTAAAGATGTCGATTTACTGCGAACTTTTCCTTTTCCTCTAGTCAACGCATCATCTTCATTTGCAACCATTCATATGATTACATCAGACACTATTTTTTATGACAATCCTTGGATCGTTCCTTCTGAATCTGAAATAGACTCATTTGGTAATTCCATGCCTTTGAGTCCATATGAAATTGCCTATGAAGTCGTGCAGTCTTTTGCCGACACGTGTTCAACCGAAAATGACTTAATGAATGTGGTCCGTGAGGAATCACTTTTCACATCAACCTCGGATTTAACTACGTTTTCTGAACTTGTTCACTCTGATGATCAAATTCGTGAAATCCTATGTGTAGATGATTTACCATGGGAAGATCTCCATCACAGATCTTCGTTTTTACCTGAGGATGATCGTTTTGAAAATGATTTCTCATCAATCTTTACGACTAAATATGTCAAGGAACCTCAGAATCCAATGAAACATCCCGATTCAGAGTTAAATTTGGGAAACATCTCTCGAACTATTCCCATTGACATTTCGGTTAAACCCGGAATTGTTGAGAACATTCATATAGGTGCCTCGTGTACAGATAACGAAATCCAATTATATAAGGCCCTATTTCAAGAATTCCGCGTCGTGTTTGCCTGGTCCTATGAGGAAATGCCAGGAATTGATCCCGTGATTGTTGTTCATGAGATCAAGACTTACCTGGATGCTAAACCCGTCTGGCAACGTTTGCGTCAGATTTACCCACGAAAAGCTGCTGCAATTAAAGCAGAAGTTGAAAAACTGTTGAAAGCAGGTTTCATTTATCCGATCCCGTTAACGGATTGGGTATCGAATATTGTTCCGGTTAACAAAAAACAGGGAACAATAAGAATATGCATCGACTATAGGGACATTAATCGAGCTTGTCCAAAGGACAACTACCCAACTCCCTATATCGATCAAATCATTGATGATTGTGCCGGCAGCGAAATATTTTCCTTTATGGACGGTTTTTCCGGATACAATCAAATCAACATTCTACCTGCCGATCAACCAAAAACGGCTTTCATTTGTCCATGGGGGACATTTGCTTATTGCAAATTATCTTTTGGGCTCAAGAATGCCGGAGCAACTTTTCAAAGGGCGATGCTTTATGCATTTCATGACATCAAACACATTGTGCAACCGTATCTCGATGATTTGCCTGCTCATTCATTACATCGAGCTGACCACCTCGTCCACTTACGTGCAATTTTTATGAGGTGTAGGCATTATCGTATTCAGTTGAACCCACTCAAATGTGTCTTCTGCATAGAAACGGGTCGATTGTTGGGATTTGTAGTTTCGAAAGGCGGCATTCGCGTTGAACCCTCGAAGGTCGAAGCTATTATCAATTTGCCTCCTCCTTCGAGTCTTCACCAACTCCAAAGTTTGCAGGGGAAAGCAAACTTTTTACGAAGATTCATTCCTAACTACGCTGAGGTTACAAAGGGTTTTACACGGTTGTTGAAACAAAATACTCAATTTTCTTGGGATGAGATAGCTCAGAAATCTTTTGATGCACTCAAACACGCGTTGACCCATGCACCGTTGTTGCATCCTCCCAACTACAACCAGGATTACTTTTTGTATCTCACCGCCTCCCATTCCACCATTGGAATGGTCTTAGTTCAGGAAGATGAATTCGGAATGGAACATGTGATATATTACCTTAGTCACACGTTAAATCCAACTGAGCTAAAATACTCACATGTGGAGAAATTGGCATTGGCAGCTGTTCAAGCTGTCCAACGTTTTCGTCACTACATTTTACTACGCAAAACTACAGTCATTTCGGATTGCAACCCTATGATCTACATTTTGACCAAAAAATTGCTAGGGGGCAAGTACTCTAAATGGATCGTTATCCTGCAGGAGTTCGACTTGGAGTTTTAGAAATCCAAGTCTAAGAAATCTTTAGTTTTTGCAGAGTTAATGTGTGACTTCCCGTGTGCTGACACGGAAACTGTGGCAGAGGAGCCCATTGCGGATGAATCTTTGTTTCTAATCAGCACTTTAGATCCGTGGTATGGGGATATCATCGTCTATCTCCAGACCCAATCCTTTTGGTCAGAAATTTCAAAGTCAGAACGTCGAAAAATTCGCTTCCAGTCCCAACAATTCAAAATTATTGGAGATACTCTTTATCGCCGTGGGGCGGATTCTATTTTTCGACGTTGCTTAACTCACAAAGAAGCTGAAAGGGTTCTAAATGACTGTCACTCTGGAGCATGTGGCGGTCATATGTCTGGGTATGCCACAGCCCAAAAGATATTGCGTGCTGGCTACTTCTGGCCGTCTTTATTTAAAGATTGTATTACGGTGGTCCGAAAATGCCACAACTGCCAGATTTTTGATCGTAAGATGCGCTCCACCCGCTCCTCTCCACCCTATAATTGCCGTTGGTCCTTTTGCCAAATGGGGTATTGATTTTATTACATGTAACCCTCACTCGGTCGAGGGGCATGCGTATATCATCCTTGCGGTAGATTATTTTACTAAGTGGGCCGAGGCGATGCCTACATTCGAGGCAGACGGCAAGACAGCTACAATTTTCGTGTTCAACCATATAATTGCTAGGTTTGGTGTCCCACAAGCGATAATCACTGATCATGGGCATCATTTTCGAAATGTTATGATGACCGAACTTACAGGCCAGCTTGGTTTACATCACGATAGTTCAACTCCTTATTATCCACAAGCGAATGGTCTGGTTGAGTCCATCAACAAAGTTTTAGTTATCATGATCCGACGAATCATTGGGATTCATCGGTCGAATTGGCACAACATGCTATTTTCAGCGCTTTGGGCGTACCAAACTTCAGTAAAAACATCAACAGGGTTCACTCCTTTCCAACTAGTTTATGGTTTGGAAGTCGTGTTACCCATTGAGTACGAAATCCCGTCACTGCAAATGGCCATCGAGTTACTTCCAGCTACTTCCGAAGAGGAAAAGCGTTTGTTATACTTAGCTCAATTAGATGAGAATCAACGTGATGCTGCATTGGCGATCGAGACTCACGCAAAACGTATGAAAGCTCAGTATGATCGGAATGTGACCCCTCGAAATTTTTCGGAAGGAGACCAAGTGTTATTGTATGATCAAGCTAATGATAAATTAAGTGCTGGAAAATTTGTTCCTATGTGGCATGGGCCCTATATTGTCAAGCGAAAGCTAGCAAAAGGGGCCTATGAGTTGGTAGATTTTGACGGGGACTCTGTAGGTAAACCCAGAAATGGTCTTTACTTAAAGAGGTATTATGCTTAAAAGAATGGGTATGGATATTTTTAGTTAGGTTAGTTTTTCTTTCTAGCAAGTGTGTTTTAGTTTAAAAAGTGTGCTTAGCTTAGAGAGTGTTTTTCGTCATTTTTTTGGCTTATCTTGGTTTTACTCTTGATATTGCAGATGTCGATGCCTCTCCAAACATACATTGGATTTGCTGATGGTGCTTGTCGTAGTACATGGAACATTTCTTCCGCAGCTTGGGTTATCTATTCACCCTCTGACGAGTTAGTTTCTATGCATGGGGTAAGCCTCGGTCAAACAACAAACAACATTGCAAAGTATAGTGCAGTGATTGAGTTATTATCTAAATCTATTTCATTTGGGATTTGGAGTTTGATAGTGAGGTTAGATTCTGAACTCGTTGTATTACAGCTTAATAGAGTGTATGCCATTAGAAATCCAGTGTTATTAAGATTGTTTTTGAGAGTGCGTCTCTTGGAACGTGAGTTTGATCACATTGAATATCAGCATATTCCAAGGTCTTTAAATACATTAGCAGATGCAATTGCTTCTCGAATGTTAAATAGACATTTGCAATAATCATACATGTAAATTTAAAACCATTCCATAACATGATTTACAAGATAAGCCGGTAAGAGTGATATATATATATATAGGAGTGTGTCAAAAAATACATGGTCTTCGATCATAGGTTGAAAAACACCTTATGATCGGCAAAAATGATAAGTACAAAAAACAAAAATGTCACATGTGCCCACAAAAGGCGATCATCCTATCACTGGTGATGATCTCTATAAGAAACCACTACTCGAGCCACCTTGCAAAGGAACCTCCTATAAGGTCCTGGGACTCCAATCACATAGCGCCGAATTCGACGAGGAATGTCGTCTATAGTGGTCTCAGGAATATCCCCTGTCAAGCGCTCAAGATGGCCCTCCAACTGAGTCGATCTTGCGGACAAGATGGACCTCCAATTCGGCCAAAACCTCTGCTGATTCGTCCTGTGGGGCTGGCAAGGGTGCAACTGGTTGTTTCCTCTCAAAAGGCCGGAGAGCGGCTGGTCACTGTGGACCCACATCTGCATTTTAAATTTTTACTATCAGTTTTGAGACGATGCAAAAATAAAAAAAAATTAAATAGAAAAGTTGAAAAGGATTTTACCTGACTCGTCCCACTGCTCTCCTGGTGGAAGAGCCATGTCTGGGTCACCACGGAAATCTATCCCAGCGTAAGGGAAGTCTTGAATGGCAAAAACCTGGTTTTCCAACCATTGGAAATACTCAGGTTTGAACCGAGCAACCTCTGTCCTCTCGTCCGGGTGATGGGCCATGACTGCGACCCATCGCATCAGTTTGGGCTCTCGAGGAAGCCCAGCTCCAACAGTAAGATGTTGTGGTATTAGCATAGGAACCCTCTCCAGGCCAAAACTCACGACCAAAGCCCCATAACCAAAGGTCTTTAGTCATCCGCTCTTGGTCCTGGTTAGTTGGCCTTTCACATTGGCTAGCACAGCATTGCACCAGTTGAAGATGGTGCCTTGAAAGCAATCAACTGCCATACGCATCTGGGATCCGGTGGCAACATGTAATGCGGCAGCTCCGCAAAGTCTGGTGACAGTAAACGCAATCACCATGAGCTCAGGACGGGATATGGTTTTTATGTCTATCCCTTTGTCTTTAGCCTGGCTGTTGCAGTACTCTAGCTGGAGGCTATCGACAGACTGGCCACCTGGCCTAGTCCCGTATAGAGTCAAGTCCTCGCCTCTCTTAGGCAAACCAGTCAAGAAATAAATGTCCTCCAGCTCGATTTCGAGCCGGTGCCCGCCAATGAAGAAACACTGGTCCTGAATGCTCCACCTGTCAACCAGCCACTGTAAGAAATCTACCTGAGCCCTCATGCCAAGAATGGTCTAGAACTTGTACAGTCTGCATGCCCTCAAAGCATCAAGTGAAGGCTGATGATTCCATGCGGCGGTATCCACGTCCTCATGCTCCCGTTCGCGCCAATCTAGCATGATATATTCTCTGCATCAAGAATAAAGATTAATTAGATTGCTAGAAAAACTTTTGGTTGGTCCATTTTTGAGAAATTTTGGGTTCAAAACCCTTGCGGCGGGGTACGCACCCTCCACGTTAGACACAGTGTGTGGGTACGCACTTTGTCTACACGGAAGGTGCAGACCCCGAGCTTTTTCACAATAGAGAAAAAGTCGAGGTCCGCGAGTCCGCAATGGTAAACCTGCGGACCCCCGCGCGCGGGTTTTGTGCCTAAAAACCCTCCCAAAAAACAAAATGAGGGGCTAAATCAAAAAACTAAACGGTTGAAAATGAAGAGTAAGATGATGTGGATTACCTGGAGAAGACGGCGCTCGATTCCGACGGTTGGATTTTCCACAATCTTCACGGGAAGTTTTCTAAGCAAAAACACTATTTTCTCACCCAAACTCGAACGGTAAAAATAAATTGTCAAAACCCCTTTTTATAAGTTTTTTGAGTAAATGAATTGCAAATTTGTTTATGTTTCACTTTGAAAAGGTATTTTACGACATTTTTATCCATTTCAAACAGGTATGAGTAATGTTTGTGTCTTTGTGCAGAATACAGGATTGTTCAGGCGAAATCTATTATTTTCAATGAAAAAACAAGTAGAGTCATCTTTAAGCCCTTTTCTGACTCCTAAAACATGAAAACATTGCTGAGCGTTTCTTTTACACTCGTTAAAACGGAATTAAAAGACGGTCCACTTACAGCTCTTTTCCGACCGCAAAAAACATGAAAAGATTGCCGGATTTTTGTCGTTTCAAATTCGATATTGGTTATAAAACGACGTGTCGTTGATCGCTTTTTTACTTTTTCGGATCAGTGACACTAATAACGAAAAGTACTCCTTGGTTGTAAAATATCAAGCGGTTCTCTCAAGTATTATTTTATACTTTTTCGGGCTTGGGAGACACAAATTTATGAAAAAGGTCAACCCTGGAGTCTTCTTAAGTTTTTTCAGACTCTCTAAAATTGAAAAACACTGAGTTTCTCCTATACTAGACTCGTTAAAATTTCACAGTAAAGGACCTGTTCAATTACAAACAGGAACGAACCACTCCTTCTTAGGGTTCGAATCTAAACTAAGTTGGACTCATCCGAAGGGTGAGCTTATAATCAAGCAAATGTTATCCTCCTCAAGCTTGTCAAAAATAAAGAGGTACTTGCCAGAAATGGTGGGGGAAAAGAGAGGAAAATGAGTCTATTTGTCATACTTTGTAACCACTCTTGAACACGACACTTTTATTTACCTGGGTTGGGAAATCCTTTACCTAACAGTTGATCAAACCACATTGAAAGTCTTCAGCCGGTTTCTGAGTATTAACTTTGGCTCAATTGTCACCAAGCCATCTGTTGTGTCGTTATGTGTTCAAGAGGTCACTTCCAATAAGCCATTCATCTGAAAAATATCTGTCATCCATATTGACCATCCCTGAGTTAGTCCTTGCAACTAAATTTCTTCAACTTGATCTATGATTTCGTCTTGTGGGCTTGCCTACGACGGATCGCTTTCTATCGACATCATCACATTATCTAGAAAGATGATCTAGGAATCATCAGTACCTTGAAATCTGCATGCCTCAATGGCAGGTTTCTCGCCTTTGACGACAGTTTACATCATTGACTTTCGATCGAAGGATTCCGTGACATGTTCGACATCAACACATCTACTCACATCTCATGGATTTTACTGGGTACTTTGAGAGCCATTGACATCACTGGTGGTTTCTCTCACACTTGTTAACAGTTTACATCATTGACTGGTAATCAAGTGGTTTCTACCATGTTCGACATCAACACATTTATTTGCATGGATAGAATCGTACTATTTCGGGATATAGAAATGAAGACCCTGGATCTAGTTTCCACCATCCAGGCTGCGAGGAATTTTGTATTCATTATGTTGTGGACTATTCATAAACAGATGGCTGCGTCCATACTGTGTTCACACGAGTCTATACTTATGATGTTTTACAAGATCATTCCTGTATCAGACAATAGATAGTTTTTCTAGTTAGTTTTGATCAGAGTATGGGAATGCCTACCTCAGCGATGATATGATCTCATATATATATCTTGCATTGAATGTTTTTATAGGTTCCGACCGGGCTCTCCACAAGATAATCCTCGAAATGATAAAGTACTTCACTCTTCCTATATGATAAATGAAATCCTCATCTACTACAGACTTCGCACTTTAGTGGGCAATCTGTTACACAAAAATATCGTCACCATGATTATTTGCAGTCGGTATGGATCTATCATCACTTGTACTGTCCTCCTAAGCAAGTCTAAGACCTCAGCTCTTCAAATCAAGCTTTGGAAGTGGGAGAAAGACATTAAAATTCAATGTAACTCTGGTTCCGCACTTTCTCCCATGGTCACCTGCGGTCCCGCACCTTCTGTGTACAAAAGCTGCGTACCTACCCGCTCTGTTCTTAACGGTGCAGGTGTGGACCCCTGTGAAAGTCAAAAGGCACAATTTTTATCTTAAAAAACTCACTTTGGGTTAATTCTAGAGTTTTCTAGAAGGAATTTTGACGTGGATTGTTCGCTCTGAGGTGGTTCATGCATCCCAAAAGAGAAGGAGCTAATCCCTTGACTAAAGGAGCTATCCCTTTGAAGGAGGGCTTTATCCCTTTGAAGGAGGACCTAGTAACTTCCCTCCATTGCACTATAAATACAGGCATTAGGGTGAGGACTAGAGAGGTTAGAAGCTGAACATTTTGAGGGTAAATGCTGGTGAAATTGAGACTCTTTGATTGAGCTTGAGAGGAGAGATCACATACCTCTTGGTTCCATTGGAGAGTGAGTGAAACTTGTCAAAGTAGAGGAGACATCTTGTTGGACCCTGGGAGGAGCTTGTATAGCGTCAAGGCAAAGGTTGTAAGGTTCTTCTTCTTTTGAATTAATACAATCAAACTCATTTTTCTCAACAAGTATCTTATGTTATTTGTTTCATGGACTCCTTGACTTTCATGTTAAATATGTTTTATGCAATTGGTTTTTCAGGTGCTATTTAATGTGTTTGCCTTGTTTGTGTTTGAAGATTCGCGAAAAAGAGCTCATTTGGATCAAAGGAGCGAGGGCATCCACAAGCATGCGTTGGACCAAAGATAGGCCATAAAAAACCTTTGTTTGCTATTGTTAATTGAAAAATATTTAGACAAAGATAGTGTCTGGTTGGTCTGCTTGTCGTTAGGTCTTCTTTAGATTCTAGGAAGGTCTATCTTGTCCGCAAGATTGACTCATTCCACGTGACACCCTCACTTGGACATCAACCATTTGGCACTAGCAGATAAGGATTTCCAAATAAAATACACTGCTACTACAGCCTACCTTTTGAAGCTCCACTGCTAGAGTAAGGACAAATTCCTAAACCATGCCGATGACATCCACCTTTGGGAATCCAATTTAACCAAATACATATTCCCAGAAGTCCACCCATTCCCTGATATCATACATTTTGTCATGCCTGCTATATCCCTAGCCAAATAGGTATTTTTGCCCCAAACCAGCAGCTCTTATTCACCATTACACCAGAGTCCATCAACCAAATGCTTCAAGTCCAACCTAGCCCTAATCTGATCCCTCTATCCATTGCAGACCTATTGGACCTGTATATCGCCATGGACCTGGTTAAGATAAGGAAAATCTTCCAGACTTTCATTATTGAAGACCGACATACTCCTACAGATACCCCACCCTATGCTTCCATTATTTTTTTCAGAAACTAGCAGACATATAATCACCATGCTCTCTTGCATCCTAGGATATACCATAGATAAGCATGTGGATGAGGTCATCCTGGCCTTCCTATCCATTTTTACCCCCCGGCAAGCCTCCTTCTATCATGTATAATTATTCTCAGTTCATTGCAGATAGGATGCATGAACAATTCACAAGACGTCCCACTGAAAGAGTTTTCAAGTACCCTTCAGTGTTGTTTCACATGTTTTAATATTACCAAGTAGATAAGTTCCTTGTAAGCATCCAGAAGCTGGATACCAAGGGAAAAGAGAGATCAGTATTCTACAGGGTACCCTTGATCCAAAAATACTCCACAGCATTTACATATAAAGATTTCATAGATTCATTTGTATACCCAGTCATGAGCATGTTGACCTGTAACACTCAACCTAGAATCAGCCAAGAAATCAAGAGGTTTGCTACAGTTAGCTAAGAACAGCAAGACTGGTACCTGTACCATGACCACACTGAAATCATGGTTTATGGTTTCTAATTAGCCCCTTACAAGTTACCCAAATACCTCCCTATGAGGATATTTTCACTTGAGTATTTTACACAAATCATCAACTCTGATGAGGCCCACTTCCTATCTGCTAGGAAGAAGACCCAGCTTAAGATGAAAAATCAATTTGGCCCATTCATTTGTAATAACACAGAGGTTGGACCAGAGGCTGACAAGATACTACAACAGATGAAGTTCAGCAACAACTTCATGTGGCAGTATGACCCTCATGGGGTCATAAACAAGCTAAGACTCAGGGTCAAATTGGGACCTTACATCCACCACCCAAGGCCTGACATTGAACAATTTTCCAACCAATCTGAGTGGTTGGAAAATACATTGATTGATATGGATAGCACAGTTGTGGATGTAGATAACACACTCATTGATATAGAAAAGAAATTTTACCAAAGTTATTTCCTGCAGGTTCCAGTACTAGGGGAACCAACGAATATTCATCATGTATTACAGACCCCAGCCAATGAGGAGAAGAACCCAAAGAGGAATAGAGAAGAGGCATCCAATTCTTCCATGAAGACTATAGATGAGCTATTTGAACTTAGAAAAAGGCCCAAATTGAATCCTGTGTCTGAACAGGAGGAGAACATTGAATCAATGGAAATAACTGACACTGAAACAATGGGGCAGAGAAGCAAAGACACAGCTGCATCAGGTGAAACACAGTAGCCATCAACCTCCAACACTCAAATGATTGAGAGACAACAAAGTGTTGAGGTTTCTTCCTTTGTTAGAAAATCTGACAGATAAAAGGACATCAAAGACAGGTACAAAGAAATAAAGATGAGGAATGAGAAGTTGAAGGCACATAAGCCAACCAGAGCAGGTTGATTTCAACCTTTGACATCAAAGCAAGAAAGATGCAAGTATCATTTTTGCATCCCATTGTTCAGCAACCAAAGACCTCAGATGACTATAAGAAGACTGATTTTGAGGTGTTGGCTAGGGATGTTCATCCCATTGACTAGATAGAATTTCACAAGCAGGCTGAAGAGATGATTTACTCCACCCTTATAGGAAAGGCCATGGCTACACATAGGTTGCAGGATTCATTGGATAATGTAGCAGTCCAGTATAAATTAGACAAGGCCTCCTCACAGGCCAAAGACAACAGGATCAAGTCATTTGAGGACTTGGTCATTGAGTTGGGACATGATCCTACTAACATTAAGTATGTTAAGAAATTGATCAAAAAGAAGAATGAGGATATAGCAGCCCTCAAGAAACAACTCAAGATACCTTATTTACAACACCCACAAACAAAAGAGGTCCTGGAGAGCCAAACCAATCATGAAGAGATGATGGACCTAGTGCTACAATTGAATGATTAGTTAAAGGAGATGGAGAAAGAATTGGATAGCTTGATTCAGCTAAAACAAGCTAGTCTTGATGATGCCCCTGCAACTGTCATCCCAACAATTACCACTACTATACCTTCTACTTTGGTAGCATCCTTAGCTCACACAGCTCCAATGGCCACAGCACTGCCAGCATATACACTAACTACATCAGCAACAGGGTCTATAGCAACAAGGTCTATAGGTGATGAAGTAAACATGTTGGTCAAAGCAATGGAAGGAATTTCCATTCAGACCACTAAGATGAATAGGCTTAAGGAAAAGGTGACAAGCCTGGAAACAGATTAAAAACTTGCCCAAATCATGCACAAATAAGAACAGCAAAAGTCTACAAGGATGAATGAATCAATCAAAAACCTGGAGAAGGAACTGACATTGAAAGAACCTCTAGGTCAGGCTAAGGAGAAATTGTGGGCCAATATCATTGACTCTGTCAATGATATTTGGCCATCCATCTAGGTTATTTTTGAACAGATTGATTTAATAAAGCAAGCTATAGAATCCATTCAAAGAGTCAAAGCATAACTTGGAGACATGCCAGAGGAAGCTGCAAGGATCATTCACTTCATCAACTCCAAGAACAAGTATGAGTTGCAGGAATTAGAGATACCTGATAGAACAAGTACAATTGGATGGTAAAAGGGTCCTCACCAAGAGGAATCTGATGTTGAACCTAGAGGATAAATTCCAAAACATGCAACTGGTCATTGACAAATTCATGGTGAAGTTCAAAATTTTGAGGCAAAAGGGTTTACCAAATCCCTTGGTTATAAACAAAAAGTTAATGACACATGAGGACTATAATAAAAAGATCAGATAAGTGGCCAGAGATCAGGTGAATACTTCAACCATGAAGGGCATATGTACTAGCAAATTATTGTATCAAACTTTTGAGAATTTGTTTTACCTCCAGCATGAGGTAAAACACTTTTTTGTCAATAAGCCTACTTTTTCCAAGTATACAGAGGCAGATGAGATCTACAGGAAGATGCTCAATATCCAATTACCAGATGCTGAGACATGGGAAAAACTAAATGATTTACTGTAGAAATACATAGGAAAAATGTAAAATGTACAATAAAAGGGTATTGACAGGTCAGCTAGGTCAAAGTCTATCAAATGAAAGTGTATCAGATGAAAGGTCAAAGTAAATAGAACATCTAGTGTGAATACCAAATAGTAAAGTAGAATAAAAGGAAAAAGATCAAAGCCAGCAGAACCTAAATAACAGGGACAGCAAGCAGCAGTTCAATAGTTGTCTTTATCTTCTTGCATGAAGATATTTCTTTCTCCTAGATTAGTTCCCAAGACAGTTTGGGATATTTTGTAAATTATTTTTGTATAAATACTTCATAATTCAAAGTATTGAGGGTGGATTGCTACATATTTGTAGAGTTATTTTGATCTTAAACCTAAGGGTTATTTTGTACCAATTTTCAAGTCAACAAACTGAAGCAAGTAATAAAAAGATTGCATTACAGGATTCATGAGACGATCTATTACAGTGAAGTATCTTATTTGTATAATTTTTTAATTTCTTATGTGTTTCATAAAATTAAATGTTATCTAGATTTGAATGAATTAACTGGAAATTTAACTCGGAATTTATTTAACTACACTTTGTTTTTCATAGTTAATCATTTATATGTTTTCCTCTGATATCCGAATTTGAGAACCCTTAATTTCTCTCCCATCCCAGTTGACCTCTTTCATTTCTCTTCATAATCTGGTCTAAGGAACCCTTAATTGCTCCCTAGATCTGATTGGAAACCATTTCACCATCTAGCCTTTCAGGTTTGTAGTAACTCATCTATCTTACCCTGTAGACACTATTTTTAGAACTTGATCCATTCCTGTTTGTTTGGCATTTGACCCCATAGCCCAATGGTAAAAGCAACCCTCTGTTCATCTAAGTGATCCCACCACCCAAATTCAAATAAAAAACCCAAGCACAATCATAATTAGCCTAAAATCAAATAACTAAACAAAGTTAAATCAAAAAGAGAGAGCCATCTCTAAGATTAGGAAGGCTATATCATAATCTCCAAAGTTGGTTTGTGGTTATCTCTGAACATTTCTTTCTTTAATAACTTCTAGAGAAATTCCAGAGTGATAACATAATTGGCGACCATACTAGGGACTTCGATCCTCAGTCAAAAAAAACTTTAAGGAAACCTTAAATTTCATGTTGAGCCCCTTAAGGTCATTTTTAGAAGTTGTTATTGAAGAGTTTTGTAAAAAACAATTAAAAAGTTAAAATTCTGGCTCCCAAGAAGGCTCACTATACCAGGGCAAATCCAGATCCAAACCCTGCTAATATTGACCCAGACAGGATTTTAAGAAAACCAAAAAAGGTAGAAACTCAAGCAAGTAGTAGCTAGTTAGTTAAAGCAAATTCACTCCCTGAAGAATTATCAACTTTAGAGGAAATTCCATTTGATTTGTCATTTGATCTCTCATTGTTTAGAACTAAATCAGAGAATGCAATTCATGAAAATGTGTTAGACCCTAACTTTATTCAATTCATTGAGTCAGAAAAGGTGCCTATACATCCATATTTAGATAAATTTGTGTTGGATACTTTTGACAAGTTAGAAGCTTTAACCTCCACATTAATAAGCCATATAGATGATGCTTACCTTCAACAATCAACTGAACTAGCTACCCTCATTGTTGCTGCCTCTGAAGTTTCTGCACAATATTCAAATACTGTAAATACACCTACATTTATTACCACCTTATCCATTGTATACACCACAGTCCATTCCCCTAAACCAATCATTCATCAACTTCCTATCCAACCAAACTCCTCATCCTCATCTAGTTCAACTCCATATGTTTCAAGCCCTTCCTCACGTACCAGCGCTTTACCCCCTAGTCAAGCCAGAATCCAAGCCATGGCAGACCCATATGCACCTCTGGTTTTACCTACACAATTCCATGCCATGCCCCAAGATTATCAAAGAAAAATCTTTTTGTTTGATGCTACTAGTCAGTACATTGCCCAACAGCATGTGAACAAAATCATTAACTATTTTGAATTGCATGAGATAGATGAATTTGATGTCCAAATGAGGTTGTTTGCTCAAACATTAACTGGGGATGTTAAGAAATGGTTCAAAGCTTTACCAGCTAATCATATTGCAGATTTAGCTTCTTTTCATAGATTATTCATTGATAGATGGGAGAGAAAGAAAAACCCTCTACAAATACTTCCTGAATATGATAACATTAGAAGAGCTCCTAATGAGTCAGTTCAGGATTATTGTACTAGGTTCAATAGCATCTACAATGCAATACCTGCTAATATTAAGCCTCCACCTAACCTAGCATTAATCAAATTCCCTGATGGTTTTGACACTGACATGTCATACCAGTTAAGGGAAAGAAACCTTGAAACATTGGAACAAATGCAAAGTAATGTTGTTAGTGTAGAGGCCAACCTATTAGCCAAGAAAGATAGAATGAGAAATAAAAAGAGAGTTGTCATTAAAGAGGAAACTTCCACTTCTGATGGTAAAATAGATATTTTAGCAAAGAGTGTAGAGAGAATAATGGATAGTTTAGAAAACATGGAAATAAAAACTCAGTGGGAGAACCAACAGCCACCCCCAATAAGAAACCCCAACTTCAAGAAGAACCCTAACACTGGAAATAATGTTATACCAGATCAGCAAATTAGGCCACCCTTCCAGGAGAACTATGCTTAGGGTTCACAAAGCCATGAAGGAGAGGATGACACCCAAATAAACTTATTAGGAATCAAAAAAGAAGATGATGTTTTTCTTACTCAAGAAGAACAGGAATTGTATATGCTGCAACAATTGCAATTAGAATCTGGTGAGTCCTTTGACTTCAAATAGGGCTATGAATCTGCCATATATGAGGTTCACAAATAGTATAGCTTAAGAAGTAAAAAGAACAATGAAGATCCCACTAATATATCAATCCAGACCCAGACTAAAAAAATAACACAAGCTCCTATCACTAAAATTTTACAAATCCTTCTTAGGGGAACACAGGAGACTTATAACCCAAAAATTGTAGATATAACTTCATCCAAAACTCAAACTGAAACAGTCACTCAAAAAATTCCAAATAGGAGTAATGAAAACAAAACTGCTAAAACATAGACTGAAATGCCAAGTACTTAAAAATAGGATAAAAACACACAGCCTGCATTTTCTAAGGAAGATCTCATCCAAACAAGCAAATCTCAACTGCGTTTCAACCTCAAGACTAAAATAGCAAAATTGAAAATATCAGTCCCTTTAACTGAGCTAGTGAAAAATGAATCCTATAGATCACAGATCATAGAAACTTTAAATATAGGTGAAGAGGAAGTGCAGTCAATTTGAATGATGATCAACCTGAGTAATTGTTTGGCCCTGAGGTAAATGGTACTCATCAGCAAGGAGGAATTCCTCCTTTCTGTATTACCCTAAACATTCATGAAAAAGTATTACATAATGCTATTCTAGACTTAGGGGCATCCCATAACTTGATGCCAAAAGCAATCATGGAGAGACTAAACTTAGATATCACCAGACCATATAAGGACTTTTTTTCCTTTGACTCTAGTCAAGTTAAATGCCTTGGCTTGATTAAAGATTTATGTGTAACTCTAGTCCAATGCCCAGCAAAGAGTATTGTGATGGACATAGTAGTTGCAAACATCCCACCCAAATATGGAATGTTGTTATCTCGCTCATGGGGAGCAAAATTGCAAGGATCCTTGCAATTAGATATTTCATATGCCACCATCTCTATTTTTAGTCAACAAAGAAAACTATATAGAGAGACCTTGATGAAATACACATGCAGAAAAACCACAAAACTTCCCTATAAACTCCATGCATTCTAATATGGACTCTTTCATTTAGACCATGACAAAAATCAAATCACAGCTGAAGAACAGAAATACAAAACAGTTGACAGTGAAAACATTTTTCATGAGTCTTTATGGCATTTGGATTTTGATGGATCTGTGATTAGACTTGGAGTTGGTGTAGGAGTGTGGATCCACAATATGGAGAATAATCATGTCGAAGTTCATGCATTTAGGTTAAATTTTAAATGCACAAATAACATGGCAAAGTATGAAGCTCTGATCTTAGGATTACAAATGGTTAGAAAACTGGGAGCCAAGAGAGTTTCTATAATGGGAGACTCATAATTGATTATTAAACAAATTAATGATGAATACTCTGTAAACAATCCCAGACTTAGCCAATATAGAGAGATTGTCCTATATTTGATCAAAGACCTTCTGGAAACAAACTTTGCTACCATTCCTAGAAAACAGAATATGCAAGCTCACAATCTGGATACTTTTGCTAGTACCTGAAAATCACACTTTCAACCCAGCCATCAGTACATTGCAAAAGTGAGACATAGGCCTATCATACCAGACAATTTGAAGTATTGGAAAATTTTCTCACTGGATTCCCAAAGTTATGACTTCATGAATGCTAAAGGTGAGTTTCAGAATTGTAATATAGATACATCATACAGGCTATACAGTAGACAATGACATAGATAGTGGGATAGATGTAAATATTTTAGATATAGCTAAACCCACTAATTTCTCAAAATTAGAAGTAGATAACTTAGAAAATGTAGAAATAGAAGAAATAATGAATGATGATCCTGAAATTCTTAATCTTAAAAATAATTTTTTGCCTAAGGGATTAGTCCCCTTAGAAGATTTGTTTGATTCCAACGATGTAGCTAGGAAACCGAAAATGGAGCCTTTGAGAGCAGATATAGAAGAATGTAACATAGGAACTGAGGAAAAACCAAAACTCATTAAATTATCAAAAGCCTTACCTCCAGAGGAAAAAGTTAAATACATAAATTTGTTTAAAGAGTTTCAAGATGTTTTTGCCTAGAGTTATGAAGACTTGAAGTCTTATGACACCATCATAATTCAACACAAGATACCTATCAAAGAAGATCATAAGCCTTTTAAACATAAAATTAGGAGAATTAATCCAGTTCTTATGACATATATTGAGAAATAAGTTAAAATAATGTATGATGCCCAAATCATAGCACCCATTAGATATTCAAATTGGGTTTCAAACTTAGTCACTACTAGGAAGAAGACTGGAGAATTCAGACTTTGTGTTGATTTCATAAATTTGAACAAGCTCTCATTGAAAGACAACTATCCTCTACCAAAAATGGACCATATCCTTTAGAGGGTAGTAGGCTCATCCAGAATTTCATTGCTTGATGGATTTTTTGGATATAACCAGATCTTAGTTCAACCAGAGGACTAGGCCAAAACTACATTTACTACTCCTTGGGGTACCTTCATGTATTTGAAGATGCCTTTTGGATTAATGAATGTAGGAGAAACATTTCAAAGAGCTATGGATATAGCTTTTTCCAAGGAGATCCATGACTTCCTAGTGGTTTACCAAGATGACATCACAATCTTTTCTAAATCTAATAATGAACACCTAGATCACCTGAGAAGAGTTTTCATTAAATGCAGGAAATTTGGTATTTCCTTAAATCCCAAAGAGACACTCTTTGGTCTAGAAGAAGGTAAACCTTTGGGACATATAATATCCAAATATAGAATTAGAATAGATCCTGCTAGAATAGAGGCAATCTTGACCATCACCCATCCTAGAAAAATCAAATAATTGCAGTCATTTTTAGGCAAGATAAATTTTCTTAGGAGATTCATTTCAAATTTAGCAGAATTAATTAGAGAACTAAATAATATGTTAAGAAAAGATTTAGCACTTAAATGGATAGTGGAGTAAAAACAGTCCTTTGAAGCCATCAAGGAAGCCCTAACCAAAACTCCAATCCTTATAAGTCCTGATTTTCAGAAAGATTTTATAATTTTTTCTTTTTCTTCAGAACACACTATTGTAGCAGTCTTGTTGCAAAAGAATGACCAGGGATATGAACAACCAATTGCATTTTTCAGTAAATCCTTAATAGATGCCACACTCAAATACAACATAATGGAAAAATAAGCACTAGCTTTAGTAAAGGCTATCAAAGATTTCAGAGTGTATATTTTGTATTCTCACATCATTTCCTGTGTTCCAAACTCAGTAGTAAAGGACATTTTGACACAAAATTGGCCTGAAGGAAAGAGAGGCAAATGGATTGCCACTATTTTGGAATATGACATAGAAATAAAGCCCACTAAACTTATCAAAGGCCAAGGTTTAGCCAAAATCATGGCTGAATCGAATTGTCAGGCCTTAGATATAAATTTCATTGGTGCCCTTGATGATCAGGAAGAGATGGTGACTCCACAAATCAGTGAACCTTTTACAGATTCACCTTGGTATATAGATATCATATTTGTATTCCAAACTTACAAGCTCCTCCTAGTTTAACAAGAACTAAAGCTAGATTTTTGAAAATGAAGTCATTAAAATATTGTATCACAGATAATGCTTTGTTTTGGAAAGATAATGGTGTATTCTTTTGAATTGTTTACTGAAAGATGAAGCTGATAAAATTATGAAAGAATTTCATGTAGGAGATTGTGGAGGACACTTCTATTGGAAGACTACTACTGGCAAAATTCTGAGGGCTGGTTTTTACTGGCCCACTCTTTTTACGAATGTTAAGAAACATGTGACCTCCTGTCATAAGTGCCATATATTTGAGGGAAAAAGAAAGATTTTACCTTTACCTCTCAAACCCATCTCCACAGAAATGCTATTTCAACAAAGGGGGTTAGACTTCATTGGAGAAATACACCCGGCCTCCTCAGCCCAACATAAGTGGATTTTGACAGCCACTGATTATTTTACCAAATTGATAGAAGTCATCCCCTTCTAGAAAAGCTACAGACTCTGTCATTATCTCCTTCCTTGAAAATAATATTCTGTCAGAATTTGGATGCCCCCAAAAGCTCATTACTGATAATGCAGTTGCTTTTAAATCCAAGAAAATGGTAGACTTTTGTAACAAATACCACATCACCCTTGGCCATTCCACGACCTATTACCCTCAAGGTAATGGACTTGCAGAATCCTCTAATAAAATCCTTGTCAATATCATTAAGAAATTACTGGAAGACAATAAAAAGACATGGAACAAAAATTTGGTCAATGCCTTATGTGCAGATAGACTAACTACCAAAAAGTCCATTGGTGCATCTCCCTATCAGTTAGTATAAGGGATGGATGTTGTTTTTCCATCCTCTTTGGGAGTGCCAGTGATCAAGATCATCCAGGAGTTGTAGGTAGAACCAAATGATATCCATAGAAGAATAAATCAAACAATACACTTGCAGCAGACAAGAGAAGAAGTATATGTAAAATCACAAGTAATCCAAGATAAAATCAAAAATATTTTTGATAAAAAGACCAAAGCTGATGATTTTTACATAGGTGACAAAGTACTTAGATGGGATTCTAGAAGAGAAGACAAGGGAAAACATGGAAAATTTGACTTTCTGTGGCAAGGCCCTTATGTCATTTATCGTTACAGAGGTAACAATGCTTTTTTCTTGAGAGATATAGATGGATCATATCTACCAGGAGGACCTGTCCATGGTAGAATGTTGAAGTATTACTTTTCCACACATTAACAATAGTTCACTTTACTTTACTCGTTGTATATAATAATGCAGAGTTTAGATTGGATTGGATGGTAATTTTTTTAAGTTGAAGCCCGAAGAGAAGGCCTTGAGCTTTGAAAGGTTCACCATCATAAGTATGAATAAAGCAAAATCACAGAAGAATAGTTTACAATGTAACTTCAGTCACATTTTCAGAGGCTACTGATCTCAAATTTCTTGACATTTCACTAGGAAATGTCATCCCCATGTGGAGCCAATGTTAGGGTCCTGTAATAATAGGATTCATAATTTTGAATTGGCTATGGTTAGTCTTCTAATATTGTACATACTTTGCTTTCTGCAAAATGTTTTCCATATTAAAAATTAAAAAAATGTAAAGAGGGTATGTCCTAAAAGAATAATCAAAGGAAAAAAATAAAAAGAAAAGATCAAAAAAGTGAAAAATATGAACCCAAACAAAAACAAATCATGAAAGTGTGCAAATTCAAGTGTTGCTGCTTTTAATTTTATCTGCAAAATAATGGTTGTGTGCAGCTTTTCATAAATGCCACAGCCCATGATAGTCAAATAGCTTAATATTGACTAATTCATGCTTTAAATTTCATGTTTATAAATAGAGAATAAAGATCTAGCCAAACTTTTTAACCTTGGCAGATTCGTAGTTAGGTAGAGAAATAAAAATGTGTTCATCAGCGTAATCTGAGCCATTGGAAGTTATAAGGTTAGAATTACATAGTTTTCTTGTCAAAGGAAAAGGAAATAAAGGGTCTGCTAGCTTAAATGCACCCGATAAAAGGAAGAAAAAATGTTAGGATAAGTAAAGGGTAGCTAGAAGAAAGGTTGCAGATGTACAAGGTTGTTAAATCATAAGCACATGCTTAATCCTATGTTTTAGTGTGCGGGAGCATTTATGAGAGTGAAAGGATGTTCACAAGCTTATTTTATTAACTTCCCCTCATTTCATTTCACCCCCACTACATACTTACTAATTTCCCCATTATCCCATCATTTCTTATAAAAATACCCTTTTCCCTTCATTTTGACCCTTACCCCTTGGTTTCACACATTTCCCTAGTAAATTACCCTCCAAAGGTCACCCCCCTACCCAAAACCCCTTTTCCCTAGTGTGAAACCCATTTCCCATTGAAAAAATCACCTTCCCCCTTATTAATTTCCATATTTTGCCTCAAAAACCCATAAAAACCCCTTATCCTAAGTTTTTATTCTCCCCCCCCCCAATTAAATTCTCGAGTTATATTTCCCTGACATAAACTTTTTAACCCACCAACCCAGGTGCAATTAAACAAACCCTGCTACATTAACCCCTGGTCCCACTCCATTAAACCCACTCATTATATTTCTAATCCCCACCTTATTCATTAATTAATTACAATTAGTTGTAATTAATCCCCCAGGCCCCGCAAATCTTCACCCTTATTCCCTCCATGCATCTTGACCATGCGACAGCTATCTGATCTTCCACCCCCAGATCCGACGGTGCACATCCATATCACGCTCATTCCCTATACGACCTTTACCAGCCTGATAGCACGCAAGATTCACGGTTTTAACCAGGCTCTATTCTACTACATGGCAATTCCAGGCGAAATCACGTGCTCTCAAGGAAATACCGCCCGCTCCCCAAAAGCGGTGCGATGGCCCCTGAAACTGCCTCCCTGCCAAAAGCCAAAACCATCCACTGTTCATTTATGAATTCCGCACCAAATTCTAACCATTACTGGTTAAAAGGCCAGAGAAGCCCATTTCGACTCTTTTTGCTCATTTGCACTGTGAATGTTGCCCAAGCCTTCCTGCGCCACCCAAGCCTTTGCAAATGAAATTGATCGTTGTTTATCTCCCGAACAAGCTTTAGACGCCCAATTCAAGCATCTAGTGCACGGCTGAAGCCACTGTACCATCTACAGTCACCATTAAAACCAGTTTGCAGCCTAAACCACCAATTTCTAGGTATTTTGAAGAAAAACTAGAACGGCCCTCTCAATTTAAAAGTATACAGTTAATTCAAAGATTAATTAATTGAATTTAATTCATTTTCCCCTAAATTGAAGAGTATTTACACCTGAATACCCAAACCCCTCTTTTGTAAACTGCAATTTACCTTTCACTGCACCATAGTTTTCAAAGCCTCACTGCTATAGCCTATAAAAGCCTAATTCACACTTTTCCCCCTAAAAATGGCTTCCCAGACCTCTCTGGATGTGAGACCTGTGTCAACCCCTCACTTGGACATCGACCATTTTGCATGCATCCTACCTTCTCAAGCTCCATTGCTGGAGTAATGACAGATTCCTGAACCATGCCGATGACATCCACCTTTGGGAATCTAATTTACCCAAATACCTATTCCCTGAAGTCCACTCATTCCCTGATATCATACATTTTGTCATGCCTGCTATACCCCTAGCCAAAGAGCTATTGTTGCCCCAAACCAGCAGCTCTTATTCACCATTACACCAGAGTCCATCAACCAAATGCTTCAAGTCCAACATAGTCCTAACCAGACCCCTCTATCCATTCGAGACCTATTAGACATGTATATCACCCTGGACCTAGGTAAGATAATGCAAACCTTCTAGACTTTCGTTATTGAACACTGACATACTCCTACAGATACCCCACACTATGTTGCCACTATTTTTCCAGAAACTGGCATACATATAATCACAATGCTCTCTTGCATCCTACGATATACCACAGATGAGCATGTGGATGAGGTCACCTTGGCATTCCTATCCATTTTTACCCCAGGCAAGCCTCCTGCTATAATGTATAATTATGCTCAGTTCATTCCAGACAGGATGCATGAACAATTCACAAGACTACCAACTGAAAGAGTTTTCAAGTACTCTTTAGTGTTGTTTCACATGTTTTCATATTACCAGTAGAAAAGTTCCCTATAAGCATCTAGAAGGTGGATATCAAGGGAAAAGAGAGATCATTAGTCTATTGGACACCCTTGACCCATAAATACTCCACAACATTTACATATAAATATTTCATAGATTCATTTGTATACCCAATCATGAACATGCTGACCTATAACACTCAACCTAGAATCAGCCAAGAAATCAAGAGGGTGCTACAGTTGGCTAAGAACAGCAAGGTGGGAGACTAGTACCTGTACCAGAACCACACTGAAATCAGGGTTTATGGCTGCCAATTAGCCCCTTACAAGTTTCCCAAATACCTCCCTATGAGGATATTTGCACTTGAGTATTTTAGACAAATCATCAACTCTGATGAGGTCCACTTCCTATCTGCTAGGAAGAAGACCCAGTTTAAGATGAAAAACCAATTGGGCCCATTCATTTGCAATAACAGAGAGGCTGGACCAGAGGCTGACAAGATACTACAATAGATGAAGTTCAACAACAACTTCATGTGGTAGTATGACCCTCATGGGGTCATAAACAAGCTAAGACTCAAGGTCAAATTGGGACCTTACATCCACCACCCAAGACCTGACATTGAACAGTTTGCCAACCAATCTAAGTGGTTGGAAAATACATTGATTGATATGGATAGCACAGTTGTGGATGTAGAGAACACACTCATTGATCTAGAAAAGCAATTTGACCAAAGTTCTTTCCTGCAGGTTCCAAAACTAGGGGAACCAATGAATATTCATCATGTATTACAGACCCCAGCCAATGAGGTGAAGAACCCAAAGAGGAATAGGGAAGATCCATCCAGTTCTGCCATGGACACTACATATGAGTTGTTTGAACTTAAAAAAAGGCCCAAATTGAATATTGTGTCTGAACAGGAGGAGAACATTGAATCATTGGAAATAACTGACACTGAAACAATGGGGAAGAGAAGCAAAGACATAGCTGCATTAGGTGAAACACAACAGCCATCAATCTCCAACACTATAATGATTGAGAGACAACAAAGTGTTGAGGTTTCTTCCTTTTCCAGGCCAGCTGACAGAGAAAAGGACATCAAAGACAGGTACAAATAAATAAAGATGAGGAATGAGAAGTTGAAGGCAGAGAAATATGCCCAATACTTCAAACATACACCAGCCAACCAGAGCAGGTTGATTTCAGCCTTTAACATCAAAGCAGGAAAGATGCAGGTATCATTTTTACAGCCCATTTTTCAGCAACCAAAGACCTCGGCTGAATATAAGAAGACTGATTTTGAGGTGTTGTCCAGGGATGTTCATCCCATTGACCAGATAGAGTTCCACAAGTAGGTTGGAGAGATGATTTACTCCACCCTTATAGGAAAGGCCATGGTTGCACACAGGTTGCAGGATTCACTGGATAATGTAACAGTCCAGTATAAATTGGAGAAGGCCTCCTCACAGGCCAAAGACAACAGGATCAAGTCATTGGAGGACTTGGTCATTGAGCTGGGCCATGATCCTACTGACATTAAGGCAACTGAAAAATTGATCAAAAAGAAGAATGAGGATATAGTAGCCCTCAAGAAACAACTCAAGCTACCTCATTTACAACACCCACAAACAAAAGAGGTCCTGGAGAGCCAAACCAATCATGAAGAGATGATGGACCTAGTGTTGCAACTGAATGATCAGTTAAAGGAGATGGAGAAAGAATTGGATAGCTTGATTCAGCTAAAACAAGCTAGTCTTGATGATGCCCCTGCAACTGTCATCCCAATAGTTACCATTGTTGTACCTTCTACTTTGGCAGCATCCTTAGCTCCCACATCTCCAATGGTCACAGCACTACCAGCATCTACACCAACTACATTAGCAACAGGGTATACAGGTAATGAAGCAAACAAGTTGGTGAAAGAAATGGAAGAAATGTCCATTCAGACCACTGAGATGAACAGGCTTAAGGAAAAGGTAACCAGCCTAGAAACAAATTACAAACTTGTCCAAATCATGCACAAAGAGGAACAGTAGAAGTCTACAAGGATGAATGAACGAATCAAAAACCTAGATAAGGAACTGACATTGAAAGAACCTCTAGGTCAGGCTAAGGAGCAACTGTGGGCCAATATCATTGACTCTATCAATGATATTTGGCCATCCATCTAGGTTGTTTTTGAATATATTGATTTAATAAAGCAGGCTACGGAATCCATTCAAAGAGTCAAAGCGGAACTTGGAGACATGCCAGATTACGTTGCAAGGATCATTCACTTCCTCGACTCCAGGAACAAGTATGAGCTACAAGAATTAGAGATACCTCACAGAAGAGGTACAATTTCGGATGTTAAATGGGTCCTCACCAAGAGGAATATGATGTTGAACCTAGAGGATAAATGCCAAACCATGTAGCTGGCCATTGACAGATTCATGGTGAAGTTTGAAATTTTGAGGAAAAAGGGTTTACCAAATCCCTTGGTTACAAATGACAAGTTAATGACACAGGAGGACTATAATAAAAAGGTCATAGAAGTGTCTAGAGATCAGGTGAATACTTCATCCATGAAGGGCATACCTACTGGAAAAGTATTGTATCAAACTTTTGAGAATTTGTTTTACCTACAGCATGAGGTAAAACACCTTTTTTTCAATAAACCTACTTTTTCCAAGTATACAGAGGCAGATGAGATCTATAGGAAGATGCTCAATATCAAACTACCAGATGTTGAGACGTGGAAAACCAAATGATTTACTATAGAAATACAGAGTAAAAATGTAAAATGTACAGTAAAAGTAAAAGGGCACAGTAAAAGGATATTGATAGGTCATCCAAGTCAAAGTGTATCAGATGAAAGGTCAAAGTAAATAGAACATCCAGTGTGAAGACCAAACAGTAAAGCAGAATAAAAGGCAAAATATCAAAGCCAGCAGAACCTAAATAACAAGGACAACAAGCAGTAGTTCAATAGCTGTCTCTATCTTCTTGCATGATGATATTTCTTTCTCCTAGATTAGTTCCTAATACAGTTTGGGATATTTTGTAAATTCTTTTTGTATAAATAAATCATAATTAGAAGTATTAAGGGTGGATTGCTATACATTTGTAGAGTTATTTTGATCTTAAACCTAAGGATTATTGTACCAATTTTCAAGTCAACAAACTGGAGCAAGTAATAAAAAGATTGCATTACAGGATTCATGAGATGAGCTATTGCAGTGAAGTATCTTCTTTGTCTAATTTTTTTACTTTCTTATGTGTTTCATAAACTTAAATTTTATCTAAATTTGAATGAATTAACTGGAAATTTAACTCAGAATTTGTTTAAGTACACTTTGTTTTGCACAGTTAATCATTTATATGTTTTTCTCTAATATCCAATATTGAGAACCCTTAATTTCTCTCCTATCTCAGTTGAATTCTTTCATTTCTCCTCATAATCCAGTCTAAGGAACCCTTAATTGCTCCCTGGATCCGATTGGAAACCATTTCACCATCTAGCCTTTCAGATCTATAGTAACTCATCTATCTTTCCCCGTAGACACTATTTTTAGAACTTGATCCAGTCCTATTTGTCTGGCATTTGACCCCATAGCCCAATGGTGAAAGCAACCCTCTGTTCATCTAAGTATGTGATCCCACCACCCAAATTCAAATCAAAAACCCAAGCACAATCATAACTAGCCTAAAATCAAATAACTAAACAAAGTTAAATCAAAAAGAGAGAGCCCTCTTTGAGATTAGGAAGGCTAGATCCTAATCTCCAAAGTTGGTTTGTGGTTACCTCTAAACATTTCTTTCTTTAATAACTTCTAGATAAATTTTCGAGTCATAACAAGCGTTATGCTAGTTTTTGGTTACTGGAGTTTTTGTCGATCAGGAAGATGCAGTGCCTTTGGTAGGTAAAACAGTCGGGTTGTCAACAGAAATATAGGTAAACCAAAAAACCCCACTTGTAGATTTTGGTTTTGGGCTTCTAATAGGCGAGTTGGAAGACATTTTCAAGAGTAGTGGACCTAAGAGGAAGGAAGGGTTGCAATCTTGTTTAAATGCAGAATTGGGATTTGACCAGCTGGTTGCGGTCTTGAGTCTGTACAAAACACAAAATTACAAAATTTCAGCGCGGACCTATGCAATAAACCTCTCTGAGTATTTTTCTCTCGTCGCAAAGGAAGTGGGTAATGGGGAGAACACTTTTATCAGTTTCTCAAACTTAATTTCTTCTGAAGGTCTGCATCTCTAGGAAGAAATAGGAAAGGCCGGCTTAGGGTTTCTAGCTCTACCCAGCCAAGTTCAGGACTTGGTGGGTCATTTGGAGTTGGGTGCCCAAGGGTTGAAGGAGGTTATTCATATACCTAATCGTGGTTCTGGTGTGTAGGCCTTGGAGTTTGGGGTCCTACCGAACAACAATTGGCATTCAGATGAGCCGTTAGAGGGTTTTTCAGTGGTTGAAATTCAACATGGCGAAGGTCACTCATCAAAAACATCTTCTGTCAATGGGAAAGCTTTAAGTATGAAGAGGAAGAAGGGGAAAGTGATTCGAAAGAAAGCGGAAAGGTCGAATCTGGTTCTAGGGGTAGAAATTCGAATGGATGAGCCTATGCATGCTTCAAAGTCCATTATAGTGGGGTGGGTAAAGGGAAGACAATTCACAACCAATTTCATCTCGGAATGGATAAAAAAGGAGTGGAGTGATGGCCCGGTTTCGCAGACGAAGGTCATTTTCCTGACCAGGGGTTGGTTCATGGTCAGATTTTCAAATTTTGATGTTGTTGAATGGGTGCTTGATCGGAATTGGGGTTTTGGGAAAGTCTCAATTTTTAAATGGAATCCTCTCTTTGATGCCCAAAGAGAAAGATTAGAATAAATTCCTATATGGGTGTGTCTTCCATCACTTTCCCCTAACCTATGGTCAATGGACATATTCAAGGTGATTGGAAACATCTTGGGTAATTTGCTAGAATCTAATATGTCTTTTCAAGTGTCTAAGGAAAGGAAGGTGGCTCACATCCTAGTAAGGTTGGACCCGAGGGAAGGATTGGCAGATATGATGCAGATTCAAATCGATGGTTACTCCATCACTCAGGTACTCGACTATGAACAACTGCCTTATAGATTCCATCGTTGCCACAAGCACAGTCAATTGGCAAGGGATTTCCCCTTGGGGTTTAGATGATAAAGAAAGAATAGGGTTGAGATGGCTCAAGAGACATGGGACCAACCCGAGGACAAGGTTATGGAGAAACAAACAATGACTAGAAATCTACAGGAAGAGGAACTGGTTCAGATAGTAGTGAAGGAGGTTCAATTGGAAATCCCTGAGACAGTTGAAATCCCAGTGAATAATCACATGCAAGACAATATGGCAGAGGAGGAGACATCTCTTCCAGCGGGCACTGCTTCTCTCCTTTCTCCCTCTCATTTATTTTTGTTGAAGCCCCAAATGGATTTTATTTCCGGGCCCGGTCCTTCCTGGCCTCTTTCTGAAGTGTTATCTCCATGTTATAATATATCTTTGGCTTTAGACAGCATCATCACATTCATCCCCATTTTAAAGCTCTCTAGACCCTTTATGGTTGGCTTCAGTTTTACCCTCCCATTAGTTCTTTTCCCTGAAAAGCCCCATTATAACCTTTGGTCTCGAGACAAAATAGATCATCTTGATGAACTTGTGGGTGGTCTCGATCTTATTCATGATGTTGTTGGTCCCCCCAAGGCCTGTGGCCGGAAAAATAACATCTCAAAGGCCCAATTAAAAGTAGAGCTTGACATTTCTAATGGAAAACAACTCTCCCTCAAAGGGTCGCTTAGAGCAGCAATGACCCTAGTGGTGGTTTCCAAATGATTTTGTTGTCCTTCAATTGTAGAGGGTTAGCCAACTCCTAGAAAAAATTAGCTTTAAAACATTTATTCAAAAATGTCAATAGTGATACCAGTTTGGTAATTAGACCAAGGTTTTCAGCTCTGTTAGGGTTTTTGCATACAGCTGACATCGCAGCCACCTGATGGATCGAATCCCCAGATGGGTCATATCTACTCTATGAACCAGTTGTTGGCCATCGGTTCAACCAGATCATATTGATAGCTAAGAGGTGTGATCATAAATGGCCCCCCGCCTCGAGGTGAGGGGTCGCAGTCCTTCAGGGACGCGGTGAATCATACCCCGTTCGTGCAAGGACAAATGAACCTGTCAAGGGCTAGCGCTTCACAAAATTTCGAAGACACTCCTGCCATGGGAGTACAATGGCAAGTGAGAGAAGGGAAAAACTAATGTCTTCCATGAGCAGCAACCAACCCTAAGTTTGTAATCCCCAACAGCAACCTACAGCAAGGCCGACAGTATATGAAATATCATGTTATGATCTACAAATTTTTGGGCATCTGGCCCAAGGAGCAAGAAGTCTTGATGTGGATCCAACACAAATGGGCACAGTGAGGGAAAATTGAGCAATGACTTTGAGCAAAAGGGTTCTTTACTAACATATTTGCAGATCTGGAAGATAGACAACGCATCTTCTAAAATGGGCCATATTTTATGGGTAGTGGAGGGTTGATCATTAGGTACTGGGAGGAATGTTATAACCCTGACAAGGAAGAATTCAAAGAAGCTCCAGTATAGGTGTGCCTTTACTCCCTACCGAATGACTTTTGGGAGCAAGACATCGTCGAAGGCAACGGTAATTCCATTGGGCAATTTGTCAAAATATCTAAGGTTACTAAAATATGTCTCCATGCAACCTTTGCCCGGATCTATGTTCATATGAACATCTCACAACCTCTGCCAGAGTCAATATAATTAATCTATCATGATACCACCTGGATCCAGACTCTTGATTATGAACATGTCCCATTTAAGTGTGGAAGGTGCCATGAGTATGGCCATTTGTTTAGAGATTTCCCCCTAACTGTTAGAAAATTATATATTATGGAGCAATGGAACACATAAAATATTGCAGAAATATAAACACAGAAAACGCACAAAACAAGAGAGACACAGATATACGTGGTTCACCCAGTTTGGGCTACGTCCACCCCAAACAGCCAGTCCTTCCTTTCTATTATCCAGCAAAATGAAGAGACACAACCTACAGCAAATCCGCTGTAATATCCTCTGTTTTCTCTCACAGTCTCACCTCTCTGTTTCTCACTCACAGAATACACATCTATCACACAGCCTCAAATACAATACCCTCATACAAACAGAGGGGTTGCCTTCTAGGGCAAAAAACCCTAAACTAAACATAAGTTCTACCGTCAGAACATCCGCCTAATGAACGGCCCAGATTGACTAGAAATTACTATACTTTTACAAGGCAATTTTACAGTTGTTTTTAGCTTCGGGGGCGCTGCCCCCGAAACCCCCCGCCAGGGGGGGAACCCAAAGGTCACAGCCATCCCCCCTTGGACCCCCCCTGCAGCGAATATTTTACGAGTGGCGTTTCCACCCCCATTTCGAACTGGGGTCCTATGTGGCGAAACCTTTGAATATAGAAGATAATCAGGCTCCACACCCAACAATCTCCCACTTGGAGACTGATTGTAGCAACTCCACCGCTGCTCCATTTGTTGGACAATGACTCCTCTTTGGACCTGGTTGTTTCTCATCTTCATCGTCATCCTTGAAGACCAACTGAAACTGAGCATATTCTCAGTTTCTCCCTGGATACAACTTTTGTTAGCATATATGCAGGATTCTGGCTAGTGTGTATCTTTTCCAGCTTCAACTCTCCATCTTCCAACACTGATCGTATGAAATGGTACTTGAGCTGTGTGTGTTTAGTCCTGGAATGAAATGCTGAGTTCTTTGCAAGATTAATGGCACTTTGGATATCACTTTATAACGTGCCCATATCATGCGCCTTACCCAATTCACCCATAAACCTTTGTAACCAAATCATTTCTTTACTAGCCTCTGTAGCAGCAACATACTCTGCTTCTGTTGTTGAAAGTGCAACAACACTTTGGATTTTTGAAACCCAACTGACAGTTGTTCCTCCAACAGTAAATACATATCCTGTAGTGCTCCTCCTGTTATCTATGTCACCTGCCATATCTGCATCAACATATCCTTGTAGGGAGATGTTTGAACCACCAAAGCATAATGCTTGATTTGTGGTACCTTTCAAATATCTGAGAATCCATTTCACTACCATCCAATGTTCCTTTCCTGGATTGTTCATGTACTTGCTTACAACTCCCACTGCAAGTGCAATATCAGGCCTTGTGCAGACCATTGCACATTAAGCTTCCAACTGCTGATGCATATGGAACTTTAGACATATAATCCATGTCTTCTTGGGTCTTTGGGCACATTTCCTTGCTAAGTTTGAAATGGCTAGCAAAAGGTGTACTAACTGGTTTTGCATTGTGCATGTTAAATCTTTTCAACACCTTTTGCATGTACTCATTCTGAGACAATGTTAATTTACGATTTTTCCTGTCTCTAGTTATTCTCATACCAAGGATTTGTTTTGCAGCTCCCAAATCCTTCATTGCAAATGAATTTGCCAATTTTCTTTTGAGCACATTTATTTCCTGCATGTTAGATCCTGCAACAAGCATGTCATCTACATAAAATAACAATACAATATAGCTACCATCATTTTGCTTTTTCAAATAAACACAATGATCAGAGTGACATCTAGTATAACCTTGTTCAGACATAAACTTGTCAAATTTTAGATACCACTGCCTTGGAGCCTGTTTTAAGCCATACAAGCTCTTCTTCAACCTGCACACTAGTTTCTCCTTCCCTTTCACCTCATATCCTTGTGGCTGCTGCATATATATCTCTTCCTCCAAATCCCCATGAAGAAAGGTTGTCTTTACATCTAACTGCTCAAGATGCAAATCTTCAGCTGCTACAAGACTTAAAATAGTTCTGATTGAAGTCATTTTAACAACAGGAGAAAATATTTCATCAAAATCAATACCTTTCTTCTGTGCAAACCCCTTCACCACAAGTCTAGCTTTATACCTCTGTTTTCCTCCATCTTGTTCCTTCGGCCTGTAAACCCATTTATTCTTCAATGTAGTTTTTCCTACAAGCAACCTGACTAAATCCCAAGTCTAGTTATGCATTAAGGAGTCCATCTCTTCTTCCATGGCTACCTCCCACTTCTTCCTGCTTTCAACCTGCATTGCTTCTTCATAACATTCGGGTTCACCGGAATCAGTAAACAATAAATAATATAATGAAGGAGAGTATCGTTCAGGGGGTCTACTTATCCTGGTAGATCTTCTAACACCACTTTCAGGTGTTTGGGGTTCCTGTTGTTGTTGTGGTGGTTTTTGCTGTTGTGGTTGTCGATTATTATTATTTTCAGGCACCTTTACTTTTTCAGTGATTTCATCAAGAACTGCGTATTCCTTGTTTTCCTTTTCTTGTTTCTTTTCCTGCAACTGATTCTTATACAAGACCTTTTCATTGAATATTACATCTCTGCTCCTAATGATTTTGTGTTTTTCGTAATCATATAAGCGATAACCAAAATCATTGACACCATATCCAATAAAGGTACATTTCTTTGACTTTGCCTCAAGCTTTGTTCTATTTTCTTTATCAATATGGACAAAGGCCTCACAACCAAAAGGCTTTAAAATAGAGTAGTTTACCTTTTTACCTGTCCATTCTTCCTCTGGAACACCACCATCCAAAGAACTTGAAGGCCCTCTGTTTATTAGATAAACAGCAGTATCTACAGCATCTGCCCAAAACTATAAAGGCAATCCTGCATGCAATCTCATGCACCTTGCACGCTCCATGATTGTTATGTTCATCCTTTCTGACACACCATTTTCTTGTGGTGTTCTTGGAACTGTCTTCTCTCTGCGAATTCCATGTTCTGAACAGTACCTATCAAACTATTTGCTGCAATATTCACCTCCATTGTCTGATCTAAGACACTTCAATTTCTTTCCTGTCTCAATCTCAACCAAAGCTTTCCATTTCTTGAAAGTATCAAATACATCAGATTTATTCTTAATACAATAAATCCAAGTTTTTCTAGTTGCATCATCAATAAAAGTAACATAATAACGAGAGCCACCAAGAGATGATACCTGAGCAAGTCCCCATACATCTGTATGCACAAGCTCTAATTTTTCATTCTTCTTTTCTTTCCCAACTCTGAGAAATCTGACTCTCTTCTGTTTTCCATAAATGCAATTATCACAGAGTCCAAATCAACATTCTTCAAACCTGGCAACAAATTCCTTGAGTGAAGAATCTTCATCCACTTTTCACTCATGTGTCCGAGCCTATGATGCCATAATGTTGCATCTGCTCCTTTGGAAGTTAAAGAATTAACAGAGTTAGAAATACCAATGCATAAATACAATGTACCAACCTTTTCACCTTTTGCTATTACCAGGGCTCCTTTGGTGACCTTCCAGGCTTTATCTGTGAAAGTTGTCACACAACCTTCACCGCCTAACTGCCCTTTTGAAATCAGATTTTTCGTTAGATCTGGAACATGCCTTACCTCCTTTAATAGCCATTGGTTTCCATTCTGCTGTTTTACAAGAACCTTACCCATTCCAACGATTTTACAGGGTTTATCATCACCCAGACGAACTTGTCCAAAATCTCCTTGAACATAATCATGAAAATATTTCTTATCAGGTGTGGCATGGAATGAAGCCCCTGAATCTACCACCCAGGAATCAATAATATTTTCGAAAGAAAGAATCAAAGCATCTTGTAACACCTCACCTGTCACATTTGCTTCATGATTGTTTTCTTGTTGTGCATCTCCTTCTTTTCCCTTTCGATATCTACAGTCTTTCTTTAGGTGTCCTTTCTTTCCACATTTCCAGCACATTATCCCCGATCTGGACTTGGATCTGCCTTTCCTTGATTTACTGCGATATCCTGAGCTCTTTCCTCTTTCCATTTTTCTTCCTCTAGACTCTGCACTCAAAGCATTTCCCGATGTCTCACCGGAGCTTTTCCGTCACATTTCCTCGCTAAGGATAGCACCAACAACATCATCAAACTTTAAAGTACTAGATCCAGAAACGGAGTTACTAATGGCCATTACCAAACCATTCCAACTTTCTGGTAATGAGCACAAGAATAACAGAGCTCTAACTTCAACATCAAAGTTTACCCCTACAGAGCTGAACTGACTTGTAACTATATTAAAATCATTTAAATGTTTTGCAACAGATCCACCTTCCGACATATTCATATTAAATAACCAATTCATAAGAAATACCTTGTTTGAGGCCGAGGGTTTTTCATATAGTTTCGACAACGTCTGCATCAAACCCTCTGTCATGGTTTCCTTCGAAATGTTGAAGGCGATTGACGCAGCAAGGCACAACCGTATTGTCTTGAGTGCCTTTCTATCGAGAAGGTTCCATTCTTCGTCTTTCATACCCGTCGGCATCTTTGTTTTTCCGCCCAATGTTAGGTATAGATCTTTCTGATACAGATAATCTTCCATCTGCATCTTTCACAGCGAGAAGTTTTGGCCGTTAAATTTCTTGACCCTAAACTTACCATCTTCCGCCATTGCTCCCACTCGAACCAGGAACCCTTCTTTCCTGCGAGTTTATCAGCCAAATAGACCTTCGGCTCTGATACCAGTTGTTAGAAAATTATATATTACAGAGCAATGGAACACATAAAATATTGCAGAAATATAAACACAGAAAACGCACAAAACAAGAGAGACACAGATATACGTGGTTCACCCAGTTTGGGCTACGTCCACCCCGAACAGCCAATCCTTCCTTTCTATTATCCAGCAAAATGAAGAGACACAACCTACAGCAAATGCGTTGTAATATCCTCTGTTTTCTCTCACAGTCTCACCTCTCTGTTTCTCGCTCACAGAATACACATCTATCACACAGCCTCAAATACAATACCCTCATACAAAGAGAGGGGTTGTCTTCTAGGGCAAAAAACCCTAAACTAAACATAAGTTCTACTGTTAGATCATCCGCCTAATGAACGGCCCAGATTGACTAGAAATTACTATACTTTTACAAGGCAATTTTACAGTTGTTTTTAGCTTCGGGGGCACTTCCCCCAAAACCCCCCGCCAGGGGGGGGCTCCCAAAGGTCGCAGCCGCCCCCCCTGGACCCCCCCTGCAGCGAATATTTTGCGGGCGGCGTTGCCGCCCCCATTTCGAACTGGGGTCCTATGTGGCAATACCTTTGAATATAGAAGATAATCAGGCTCCACACCCAACACTAACTAAGGCAAAGGAATCCATATTTTTTGCTCAACATCGAGATGCAAAAGGGTTCCAACAAGTCATAGGGTGTCATCCACACCCGAACCGTCCCCCCCAAGATCCAATGTAGTTATACCCCACGTCTGATGAGACCCAGCAGGCTTGACGACTACGCCCACCATGGTCTCGAAACCCCTGATGATTCCTAGTCCCAACAACCCTTTTTCCACCCTATAAAACCTAGATCCTAATCAAGAGAAAACGGGGGAGGAGATCCCCTCCTCAAAGGAGATCTCCTAGTCCATGGAAGTCAACAAGCAACCCCTCTCCCTAGGGGAAAATATCGCAGCCAAGTGAAAGATGCCAAAACATTCAGAAGATTCTTGAAGGGTTAAAGATGTCCTTACAAACACAAGCAAGATCCTGGAAGTAGAAGAGAAGAATAACATATTAGGAGCAAAAGAGAAGAAAATGTTGGAGATATTCAAAGCTTGGATTAAAGTAGATTCCAAATACATACCAAGAAACTAGATGTTTCACTTTGGCCATCTCTACTCCCAATGGGCGGCTAGAGTGGGTAAACTAGATCCAGACCTATGCAGTACAGTGAAAGACATCAACCCTCTAGCCCTATCCATTGTTGAGTCAGGAGGCTCAGAGAAAGGGAATAAAGGAAGGAAATTGACCAAATATCTGATCCGTGAAGCTAGGGAATTTTTTGTTGAATTCAGGGTAGATGCGACAATTGATGGATTACTTTCCCAGATCCGCCCCACCTTTTTCATCAATATCATCTCTTGGAACATTGGGGGCTTCAACAGCCTAGGTAAGATCATATACCTCAAGGAAAATATAGTTAAGCATAAGCCCATCAGATTCTTGTTATAAGAAACCAAAATGAATGATAAGAAACTCACTGAGAACAGCCAGAGATGCTGGAAGAATAGTCAAGTCATGTCTATATATGCGATCGGGACCACAGGTGGTCTGGCTATCCTCTGGGACCCTCACAAGGTCATGTTCACTAATTGGGTTGGATCCTGATTCTCTCTTTAGATGACCTTCAAACTGGTAGGAATGGAAAACTGGATTAGCCTTACAACGCTTTATGGCCTTTCCAACCCTCGATAGAAAGACCTATTTATCTCTCAGCTGCATCAATTAGGAAGCTCCTGGGCAAAGGAGGATTGGATCTTAGGAGGGGACTTCAACCTAATCCGCAATCTGTATAAAAAGAGAGGAGGTGTTCAAAGGTTGGACCCATCTTCCTCAGAGTTTAATGATGCTATTGAAGAGCTACACTTGGTGAACATTATCCCAAAGCATGGACTCCACATATGGAACAATTGGAGAGTAGGACAGGATCAGGTGGCTAGTCATCTAGATCGCTTCCTCCTATCTGTGCACTTCATCCTTTAAGATCTAAATTTAGAAACAAAGTTTCTTCCATCCCTCGGCTCGGATCACTGGACGATCAGTCTGGATATTACTTTTGTGGTTGCTCCTCAGTGGAATCCATTCTGTTTTGAAAGCTTCTGGATATGGAATTCCAGCTTCCTGGAGAAATTAGAAACCTGGTGTACCTCTATAGACAATCCATCGGACAACAACATGCAATCCTTCCAAATAAAGTCCAGGCACTGAAGCTCAAAATTAAAACTTGGAACCGAGAAGAGTTTGGAAACATTTTTTTGGAGAAGAATAAACTCGAAGCTCGCCTAGAAGACATGGAGAGGACAATCATAAGGGATGGTCACTCCCCAGAATTGACCAATGCAGAGGGGCCTCTAATATGAGAAATAGAGGAAAGAAAATCCCAAGAAGAAATCCTATGGCGCCAAAATCACGAGTCCAATGGCTTTGCGAGGGAGAGTGCAACACAAAGTTCTTCCATGAGTCTATGATCAACCATTGCTAGTGAAATCACATAACCCTGCTTCAAGGGTCCACAGGAAAATTCTATTAATTGAAAGAAGACAATGAAAGGGAACTCAGAGCCTATTTTTTAGCTTTATTTCAAGATGAAGGCCATGACAGGTCTAAACCAATTCAGACAGTCATGCATCATATCCCAACCCTAGTCACCCCTACTCAAAATGAAGCCCTACTCATCCCCATCACGCTTGCCAAGGTGGGAAAATTAGTTAAATCCTTGTCAACCAACAAAGCCCCAGGCCTAGATGGGTCCACTGCTGAATTTTTCAAAACAGGCTAGCCGTTTCTGAGTAAAAATATATGAGATATGGTTAAGGAATCTCGTCTCCTTCGTTGTATCTGGTTGGGCTTTAACTCCACCTTCCTCACCCTCATCCCCAAAGCCCAATATGCCCTAGACCCCAGTGACTTGATACCCATCGCCCTCTGCAATGTCATCTATAAAATCCTTTCTACGATCCTGTTCTGACATCTGAAGCCCATTCTACACCACATAATCAGCCAAGAACAATCAGGTTTTGTAGAAGGTCACCAAATCCTTGATGGCATTGTCTTGACACATGAGACCATACACTCTATGCAATCCCACAAAACAAAAGGCATGCTACTCAAACTAGATCTGTCAAAAGCCTATGATCGACTGAATTGGGACTATCTACTTGCAATTCTCAAGGCCTTCGGATTTACAAATGATTGGGTCCACTCGATCAGATCCATGATTTCCACCTCATTCTTATTCATCTTGATTAACGGCTCCCCCTCAACAACCTTTAGACCTTCTCGTGGTATTCGTCAAGGGAACCCTACATACCCCTTCCTCTTCATCATTTTCGCAGAAGGACTGGGAAGGATGATCAAGGCAGAAAAATAATGGAACCGGTTGAGCAGAATCCACATTCATGGCACCAATGTCTATATGACTCACCAGTAGTTCATGGACGACAACCTCTTATTTGGGAAAGCAACTATCAAGGAAGCAGCCCAGCTGAACAATATTTTGGTGGAATTCCAAGAAGCTTTAGGTATGCTTCTAAACAAGGATAAATCGAGTATTTCTTTCTTTCACACTCCCCATCCAATCCAAGCTTGTCTAGCGCATGCCCTAGGTTTTACAATCGGATCTCTCCCTTCAAAATATTTTTGGGTCCCCTTTATATTCAACCCCCTTCGCATTACCCCTTGGAAACACCTCTGCACTAATATCTCTAAGAAGTAATCAACCTGGACCTTTCTTGTGCTCAACCTGGCAGGAAGGGCCACGCTTGTGAAATAAATATTGCAAGATATGTCGTTATATCAACTATTCACCCTCCCAGATCCTAAAATCATTTATGCAAAGTTATCATCCATGTTCAAGAGATTCCTTTGGAGTGGTGCATCCATGGACCAAAAATGGCCATTAGTTTCCTATCATAAACTTTGTCTCCCCAAGGCCATGGGAGTGCTTCGTTTGCGAGATCCGGTTGTTTTAAGCAACACCCTCAATGCAAAGCTCTAGTGGAGGTGGCTTGAAGGGGGGGACGAAATTTGGAAGGCAATCTGGTCTCAGAAATATGGACAAGGAAAATCATAGCAATCCCTACTTTGAGAACCTCTTCTGAGCACTGGATCTGCAATATGTAACTGAGCTAATAATAATAGTGATATGATTCAAGACCACTTCTTTTGAGAAGTAAGGAATGGGAAATCATACCTCTTATGTAGGACTCCTGGTAATAACTCCCTGGACTTGATTAAGAACAATCTCTTTTAGACCTGATGCCCCTCTTCCACTCAATCCCAGCCCTCTGTGTGGTGGATTACTGGCTTGAAGGTGTTGACGATCACGGATGGCAGAGATGGAAGTTTGGTACAAACTGATTGGGATTGATCTCACAAGAGGACAGTTCACATCTATGGATTCATCTCTCACAACGTCGAGTCCACATAACCCAGGAGGTGGAAAAACTCAGATGGGGCCACTCTACATTGAGAACATTTTCAATAAAAGTATCCTATCTCATCCGGGCTAATGGTCGGGAACAATCGGATCACCTCTTCTGGCTGCATATCTGGAGAATCAATTTGTGGCCCAAGGTTTCTCACTTCCTTTGGCCAATGGGTCACAATCGGATACTAATCTAGGATAGACTCCAAAAACGAGGATTTTTTGGCCCATTGATGTGCCCCCTATGCAAGAAGGCGGAAGAATCCCTTCCACATCTCATTGGAGGTTGCCCCATAACATGCGAAGTATAGAAACAAGCTTCCAATCTATTTGGCCTAATAGATAGTCAACCTGAAGACATCTGAGATCTCCTTAAGAATTGGAAAATTAATTAGTTCTCCAATCTGATGGTGAACCGTGCATGATGGCTCACACTGGGAATACTTCTATGGAACCCCTAGAAAGAGGGGAATCAGGCTTTGTTCAATGGAAAAATGCCTTCTAGTGCACACATATGGAGCCTAACAACATCGAACATTCGAGAATCCATCATTTTTTACAAATGGTCACCTGATGACTAGGACTCAGACCCACCTGAAGCCCAGACCTTAACCCATCTAAAGCTCTCGTTTCCCATGAATTACTCCAACATGCTCACCCTGTGATTTCCCCCTACCCATTCTCCCTCTTCATTTATCCCTCCCCCTGATGGATGCCCTCAGATTAACTTTGACGAGGCCTCCAAGGGTAATCTCGGCCTGGCGGGCTTCCGTGGCATCATCCAAGACTATGTTGGCTCCCCAAGGGCAGTTTATTCTGCCTTTTTTGGTCTCTCAACAAACAATGTGGTGGAACTGACTAGATTTGAGGTGGGCATGAACTTAGCCTCCCACCTACGATAAATAAGAATCAGAATAGTGCGGGACTCGTGCCTCATTATAGACATGGTCCAGAGGATCATCAACGACTCTCCCCCTCAGACTGTGGTCAAGAGTTGGAGATTGGTATCTCAACTTTCTCGCATCCAGCATGCCTTGGCCCAGTTCGATTACATCATCACTAGCCATGTACTTCGGGAAGGTAATAAATTAGCATACTGGCTGGCCAACTATGGTGTGAACGCTCCACATAAAAATTTTAGGGCAGCCTGGTCAGAGCTTTGAACCAAAGTCGACCTAGACCCCAGGCAAATGTAGGCTCTCTAAGAATTGATACACAAAGACTTAGAAGTCCTCGATGGGGGTGTCCAATCTACGGGACAAGTAGAGGCACGTTGGAGTGTGGAGCCAGTTGGCCCTCCACGCATAGCATGAATTCCTTAAAGGCCCATTGGGATCTGCGCTGGACTCCCGTGAGTGTTACTTAATGTGCAGTGCAAGTAGGAGGGTGGCCATTTTCAATTGTTAGGTGATGAGGAGGGAGTGTTGGGCACGACAGTGTAGTGAGGTATTGGCATCCTGGCTCAAGCTATGGCTTGGGGTGACAATGCAGGACGAGCTCAGGGTAGGCATATGTGTGGGGGACTAGAACCTACAAACAATTTGGCCGTGGGATTTGGGGGAGAATTGGAGCAATCGGTGCAAAAAGGGAGACAGTTTCGAGGTTGGAGAGTGTGGGTGGTGTACATTCATTTCCCCTTCCTCACTCTAGTTCTATATCTAGAAATGGATTTCTCCTCTGTAGAGGCAATGCAGCAGAGAATTTTTGTCTTAGTTCTTTCTCTAGATCAGCCCGTCCACTTAAGAGACTGTTAACGCGCCCCCCAGTTCATCGGCAGACAGAGGAGAGGGATACGAGAATTGCATCATCTGTACAGGGCTCCCTAATATTGGGGAGGTAAGAAACATGTTTTGTGTTTGGTTTGTATCATGCTTGTGTGGTGGGTTGCACGAGGCAGCCAGTTTCGTCCCTACGGTGATGCAACTGATGGTGGAGGTGTCCGTTGTATGTCGAGATAGAGATATTACGCTTGCAGAGGACGAGTTGGTCACCGCATGGAAAATCTTCCACAGCAGGGTGTCTCTAGTTCGAGCTCAGACTCGACAGAGAGCTACCATTCTGATGCTGAGGCATCCATGTCCCCAGGTCACTCGCTGAGCCACGTAGAGGCTCCGGCCACCTTGGAATCTATTGTGGCACAATTGAATGATCTCCATCTCAGCATGGAGACTCTAAGGGAATAGTGTTATGGTGATCGGAATGAATCGGTGGCCTACATTAATGACCTCCAACACTTTCCGAACTCCTGGATTCCATAGACAACCTTCAGCAACAACTCTGGTGAACAAATGACCACCTCCATGCTCTAGAGACCCGGGTGGAACATATTGACGACCACATGCATGAGCAAGTTGTGTTGTTTGTTGCCCCGCCACTGTTTCCCCCCAACCCTGTTGTGGGGAAAAATGCCTATGCGGGACGATCCTATCCACCTAAGGTGTGACAGCGCCTTAGCAACAAACAAATACAGCTATTATGATTTCTTCCTTTATGAAATGTGAAAGAGGGGAGATTGGTAGACTTACCGTTGTCTTCCTGTTGTCCCTCGATCTAGATCCTCTTCTCTTTGGGTGTCCACAGCTACTTGCCTCCTCGCTTGCTCAAGAGAACAGCTACTTGAATCCCACGAGATCACAAGAGAACAGCTACCTGTGACAAGAGAACAGCTACTTGCGACAAGAGAAGAACACAACACAAAGGCAAATATACATATTCATAAATGATTTAGGATTAGAAGTAAATCAAATACACTAATGCAGTCATACAAAATACACCAGCATATAGGAAAGAATCAAGATAGCTTTATTGATTGATAACAAGGTTCAGGAAGAGATACAACCCATAGGGCTCCAATCCAGCATCTCCTTCCCGGCAGAATGGAATTCCTTCTTCAGCTCCCTTCAAAGCATTAAGCACCCAATGTCTCCAGTCTCAAACCAACAGCAATTCTTTGCAATAACAAAATTCCCGCCTCTAGATCTCATGGAGGAGAGATCCATATATAGATGTTTTGGAGAGAGGATGAGTCAGCTTGAGATCTGACTAGTGTCCTCTCCCTCTCTCAGTTCTTGAGTCCACTTGGAGGTTCTTGCTTCCACTTGGAGATTTGGAACCTCTTACTCATCACCAGTCGGATTCCTTGATGCAAGTGTCATTTTGGAAGCTTCCTGGGCATTGACACATTGAGGAATGAGCCTGCCACTTGTCCAATTACGCTCAGCGCAGGTAGCCTTTGTTGGAGTTGACATTCAACGCAGGCAGACAGTGGAGCAGTTGACATTCAGCGCAGATGCTCAGTGGAGCAGTTGACATGATCCAGAATTGGCTTGTTTTTTAGTGTTTTCAGGTGGAGAACTTCTGTGAATTGCTATGGTTGATTTGCCATGTTCCTCTAGGGGTAGGAACAACATGTTTAGGGACTTTGGATCCCTTAGATTATGGACATTTCATGCTTCATGCTGTAAGGCACAAAAATGTCTATAACAGTTGCCCCCTAAAGTATGAGGCCGTTTATCGGGTGAAATGCTTTATCCAGGAGGGTCCGAAGTTCATCCATCTGCTGGGAGGAGACCTATAATAAAATACAATACAATACATTATGATTCATACTGCTTTCATGATCTAGCTGAGGCGGGCATTCCCATGCTCAGCTTTATAAATTCATTTTCGTACATAGAACAGACGATCGTCTGATGGTAGACTGATAATTTTGGCGAAATTATCATCCTTTGAGTAGGATGATCATCTGCTGCAATGATGTACATGTCAAATGTCTTTATTTTTCCTGAATATATATCGCAGCCCGGATGGATGAAACTAGATCCGGGGTCTTCAAACTCGTTCGATCTTCACTCTAAGTACAAGTCGATCCATGTGAGAATTGCGCTGAAGTCGAACATGGAAAGACATCGCTTGATTACCGGTCAATGATGTAAACCATTAACAAGCGCGAGAGGAATCACCGATAATGATAATGACCCTCAAGGTACTGCATTACAATTCACGTGGTGTGAATAAAGGACTTGGCGTCGAACACCACGCAAAATCTTCTGGTCGAAGGTCATTGATGTATACCTGTCGCCGGAAGTGAGAAACTTGCCATTGAGGCATGCAAGCTTCAAAGTACTGAAGGGGTTGTTCCTAGATCAACTTCTTGGATAATGAGCTGATGTTGACAAGAAGCGATCCGTCAAAGGAGGGCCTTGATGAATCCCACATCAGTGACACGGAACGTAGATAATGATTTTAATGGAGGTGAAAACGATCTGTGATATATGATTCAGGGTGGCGGTCATGAATGGATGAAGGATAATGTATGGCAGTGGATGGGACCCGGTTGACTCTTTCTGAACGACTTCTCTTGAACATATGGCGACACTGATGCGATGGATCGGTAGCATTACCCCAAATATGGATGGTATGGCGAGACCATGGTGATGTGACTGGTGAATGAAACAACCCAACCCGATTGTGGTACAGAGGAAAAGTGTCATGTTCAAGAGCGACCTGCTACCATCAAAGTTTTCTTGATTTTTTCCCAATTTTTCCCCAGTCATTGCTGACCAGTACCTCTTTATTTTTGTCAAGCTTGAGGAGGATAACATATGCTTGTTCTATAACCTGCCCTTCGGGCAAGCCCATCGCTATGTTTTAACGAGCTTAGCGATAGTGAAACTCGTTCTCGTCTAAAGACAAGTTTGTCGCTATTTAATAATTTTAACGAGTCTAACGACAAGGATAACTCGGTCCTTTTCATTTTTAGAGAGTCTGAAAAGGTACATAAAGTTAACTCCAAAATTCCTTTTTCGTCATCTAATCCCTTAATTCCGAAAAAGTATAAAACAATACAGAAGGGATGAGTTTTCGATACTTTTAACGAGCGAATAAAACAAGCGCTCGACCTTTTTGTGTAATAATCCCTCAGGTCCAAAAAAGATTAAAATCTAGAGGAGGGATAGCTCTTCCTGTCCTTTAACAAGCTGGAAGGCCAAAACTCGGCAATCTTTTCATATTTTACGAGTCAATTGAAAAGAGCTTAAAGAAGACTCGTCTTTTGGGGAACGAGTGATAAACAGGGATAGCAACTGATTCCAGGTACAGGTTGGAATTTTCCAATCACGGCAGTGTCACAAGGATGGCTAGGTGAAATCACTCTTCGCAGCTATTCCTCAAAATGGGTAAACAATCATATGGAGGTGAACGATCGGCCAAATGAAAAGTGGAGGTGGCAGGTGCAAACACGACCAAGGCTTTAACGGCTGATAAATTTACGATCACAGTGGTTATTTACCGGGATAGGTTCATTTTTTAGTTAAAAATGAGCTTAAACACTGGAGGAAACTCTGCTCACTGCTTATATTTATTTTTTAATGAGCATGAAGATCGCGTTAAAACTGCTCGGATCTTGCATTTATTTTTTAACGAGCATGAACTTTATGCTAAAACTGCTCGATAACCCAGTCATTTAATAAGAGTGTCTCATCAAGATTCTATTTTTTATGGAGCTTCATCTCACTAAGATTTGCTCCCCATCCTTTCTTTATGCAAGTTCGGAAACGGCTAATCCTACGAGTTTAAAGGGTTAGACCTACAGGTTTAAAGGGAGGACCTAAAAATTTAAAAAATAAATAGTCGCCCCTTGCTTGCACTCCAAAAGGTTTGCATGCCCCCAGGTATAAAACAGAGTTTCAAGGTTACCTCTACTTTTCTGCCATCGAAACTTTCGTTTCACTGGGAGAGGTACCTCTTTCAGGTTACCCAAAGATTGTCTCGTTAATCTTTCAAACAAAACACTTCCTCGGCAATGTCTACCGAAATAGACAGAGGTGAGTGACGACCCCCGCCCTCTCACATAACTTTGACAAAAGAATCTTATTCCAGAACAACCCCTCTTCCAACCACGGACGGGGTACGGACTAGTCATATTCTCCCGCGGAAACCTACCCTATACCCAAAGTTTTCCTGCCGAAGCAGGCCAGGACGCATGCCCCCTGGGTTCCAGTCATATCCTGCTGGATTACTCGCGCTCATCAGGAGGACGGACCGTGGGTTGAGACACTTCTTGCATGAATAGACCATTTAGGTATGGCACATGACTATTTGCGATGTGTGATCCGGGAAATGAAAGTTGGTCCACGAGCTTGACCATTCTTCCTTCATGTGGAAAACACATTACTCTAAAGAGTGAGGAGACTACAGCTCCCATGCAATATATATAGTCTCATCCAAGGAGTAGGTTATAATCCAAGGGTCCTTGAACGACCATCACGTTCATTTGAACGGTCTTCCCTTTCAATGTTATAGGCACATTGGGGAGGATCCCTAAAGGTCGACTGGTTCCTTTATCAAAACCTGATAGATTTCTCATCTCAGGTAAAAGCGCTGGCGAACCAAGCGCTTTCCAAGCAATAGAGGAAAGGATACTCACAGATGCCCCCTCATCAATGATAGTGCCAGCCATTACCATTCTATATATTTGACAAATAATTCTGAATGGTATACTGGCTGGCAACCGGGGTCTACCTAGTTGGTTCCAATCAAAGGACACAACCAGGTTGCTTGGTGGTGGGACCGAATATACGGCCGGATATCGCTCCGATGAACTTCCTTCCTGCAATAAAGGAATGGTGGCATTGCCCCCTTGATCATCAGAGTCAGTGCTGATGAAGAGAATCTGGACGGTGTCGTCTTTATTCTCTTCTGTGATGGTGTCATTCGAAGATGGAGCCTCTGAAGGAAAAACCGGATCAACTACCGTATCAACCTTTTGACTTTCGTCAGGCATGGATCCAGACGGTTCTTCTTCAATGACAGGTGCTTCGGCTGACCACCTAGGTGGCTCAGCCGGATTCTCAACTAGTGAGGGACTTGGCAGGAGTCTTTGATATCCAAGAGGGAGATGCGCTCGTAAAATCGGGCGATCTTCCAGAAATCTTTTTGCCTCGTCTAAGAAGGGACAACGGTGGATGGCGTGATCGCCTTCACACAGTCTGCAGGGAAATTTAGCTCTCCCGCTCGGTCCTGGAGCTTCACTCCCACTAGTTGATGGTGAGCAGTCGACATGGCTATCAGAGGTCGATGCTACCGAATTGTGCAAACTGGGGGACCAGTCTCTTAGTATCCGCGGGATACAGGGACAATCTCTATGGAAGTGGTCTCCCTTGCATATGACGCATGGCGATTTAGGCCTTACGAGTGCGGTGTGTGGATTTTTGTTAGATGACACTTGTTTGCCCCCAGTCGCCTTAGGCTCCTTCTTCTTCTTCTCTTTCTTCTTCTTCTCCTTCTTCTCCTTAGGAACCTGGTTTTTAATTCGACCAGTTCCATCAAGCGAAGAGGAAGGAGGGGAGGAAGATGAAGTTGAAGGCTGGGAGGCAACTCTTGTCTGATCTAACTGTTGACTCGACTGTTCAGGAATGGTGGTGTTCTGAACGACATTGGTTGAAAAGAGCCAAACTGGTAGGCCAATTGTCAGTCCTGGAAGCGACAATGTGGCCATGTGGGGCGCACCAACATCTCCCCAAGAGGAGAAGGGACTAGGATTTCCACCAAGAGGAATTCCTTGGTTGGTGTGCTCCATCTTTTCAACCTAAAGATCAACGCAGGAATTAAAGGGTGATTGTTCCATTTAAAATAAATTGTTAACGACACTTTTAGACACAACTTGCTTTTTCAGTTTTAAAGAGTCGAGAAAAAGCTAAAGATGACTCTAGTCTCCTTCGATGTTTTAACGAGCCCGAAGTGACAAATGCTCGGATGGACTTTTTCTGTTATAGAGTCTGAAAAAGGCCAAAATAAACTGCTCTGGAGTTCTAGGCAGAGGGTGTGCCAAACTTTTCGCAAAACCGCAGAATACTTTTTAAGGTACGGGCGGTCAATCTTCGTGAATGTTGTGTTCACTGCATTGTGATCAGTAGGGCAGCCGACACGGCTTCCTAAGGATAAAAGATATATGCCTATAGGGGTCTCCCAATATATACGCGACGGTACGTGGGAGCACAATTCGTACTAGCGCTATCGTCCCTCAGGAGGAATCACCCACCTTCCACGAGATCGACAGTCACTAGGCTTAACGACGCCGGAACACGTCTCTAGCCTAGACCTCTATGTTGTGCGTTATGTTACAAAGCGTTGTTAGGTTCATTCAGTTTATTTTAGGTTGATCTTTTTAAAGTTTGCCTTTCAAGGTTCACCACGAGATGTATGATACAACTTCCTAAATGCAGTCTAAGATGATAAGCAAGCTTTATTATCTTTTCAACTTTGAAAATCCTAGCTACTAAGGGAAAAGAAAGATACTATCTTTTCTCAAAGAGCAATCAGCACACTCTAATGCACTTTCCCTAAATCCAACATGCAAACTATCAAATGCAAAATGCACAATGCAGGTGTTTGTTTTCCACTTTCTTAGTATAAATGCCTACAAAGAAAGATTTTTGCACAACTTTGAATTTGCTTTTAAAATGAATAATACAAACAAGTTCACTTTCTTCGAAATCAACAAGGGTAGAAGAGATTACAATCACTTTCCGATTTTCGAAATAAAGACTTGTTTTGACACTTTGAAAGAGACAAATTCAAACCAATAAGCAAAAGTAAATCTATAATCAATCTGAAAACAGCCAATGAACTCTCCTCTAAGATCACTATCAATCAGATCTGAATCAAAGGCTACAGGATGACTACTTTACTCATGCAAAGGAAAACTGTAAATGACGCCACAAACACATAAAAACATTCACAGTCTTTTTGTACAAAAAAGAGGCGGAATCTAAGCAAAGAAAAGGAGTTATCAGACTGGTACCTATGCTGGTTAAAGGCTACAAAAAACAGAGATCAAAACAGGGCAATAGACAGCAAAGAACCCCAGCTGCACAAGGCCACACTGGATCAGCGCAAGTCTAACACTGTGGAGTTGACATTCAGCGCAGGTAGCCTTCACGGGACCTACATTGAAATGCAGACTGCCTTCACAGTGCCTGTGCTGAAAGAGAAACTCTCGTTTCCCTTGGTTTCTGGGTCACAAAATGCTCAAAAATCAACTGTTTCAGGCCAAATCAGAAACACAAGCAAGGTATAAACAGAGGGATGCTTTGAGAGGGTACTAAAGACTATCACAAGGATCATCAAATCATTTGTGGATCTAGTTTAGATCATAGACAAGTCCAGCAACTGGATCAAAGCAGCAACTTTCTACTTTGCATCCGGGAAAGATGCAGTTCGGTAGTTGTTGTCAAGTCTATGAAGTAAACAAATGACGGAAACACAAATGAAATGAATAAACAAGTTCTTCCCCAGCAGAGTCGCCAATTTGTTGTGGGGAAAAATGCCTATGCAGGACGATCCTATCCACCTAAGGTGTGACAACGCCTTAGCAACAAACGAATATAGCTATTATGATTTCTTCCTTTATGAAATGTGAAAGAGGGGAGATTGGTAGACTTACCGTTGTCTTCCGGTTTTCCCTCGATCTAGATCCTCTTCTCTTTGGGTGTCCACAGCTACTTGCCTCCTCGCTTGCTCAAGAGAACAGCTACTTGAATCCCACGAGATCACAAGAGAACAGCTATCTGTGACAAGAGAACAGCTACTTGCGACAAGAGAAGAACACAACACAAAGGCAAATATACATATTCATAAATGATTCAGGATTAGAAGTAAATCAAATACACTAATGCAATCATACAAAATACACCAGCATATAGGAAAGAATCAAGATAGCTTTATTGATTGATAACAAGGTTCAGGAAGAGATACAACCCATAGGGCTCCAATCCAGCATCTCCTTCCCGGAAGAATGGAATTCCTTCTTCAGCTCCCTTCAAAGCATTAAGCACCCAATGTCTCCAGTCTCAAACCAACAGCAATTCTTTGCAATAACAAAATTCCCGCCTCTAGATCTCATGGAGGAGAGATCCATATATAGATGTTTTGGAGAGAGGATGAGTCAGCTTGAGATCTGACTAGTTTCCTCTCCCTCTCTCAGTTCTTGAGTCCACTTGGAGGTTCTTGCTTCCACTTGGAGATTTGGAACCTCTTACTCATCACCAGTCGAATTCCTTGATGCAAGTGTCATTTTGGAAGCTTCCTGGGCATTGACACATTGAGGAATGAGCCTGCCACTTGTCCAATTACGCTCAGCGCAGGTAGCCTTTGTTGGAGTTGACATTCAACGCAGGCAGACAGTGGAGCAGTTGACATTCAGCGCAGATGCTCAGTGGAGCAGTTGACATGATCCAGAATTGGCTTGTTTTTGAGTGTTTTCAGGTGGAGAACTTCTGTGAATTGCTGTGGTTGGTTTGCCTTGTTCCTCTAGGGGTAGGAACAACATGTTTAGGGACTTTGGATCCCTTAGATTATGGACATTTCATGCTTCATGTTGTAAAGCACAAAAATGTCTATAACAAACCCACCCCTGTAATGTGTATTTCTGGAAAATTCTCTTTTTGTGCTACTTTTGTATTTGAAATAACCAATGACACGGGTTGTCTTGGCCTCTTCACAGGCTTAATATTTTTCAAAGCAAGACTCATTTTACCTCTCAAGCCTGATACTTTGCCTGGTGTGGCAACAATGATGTATTTAGATTATCTGGCAATGATGTATTTTGTTCTTTAATTTATGATAATATAATGCATTTTTTTGACCAACCAAAAAAAACGTCAATTGTGATGTAATTATGCTCCAAGAGACTCTTGGTCCTAGGGATTTAGTTATAAAGTCTTTGGGTATTATGTTTCCTAGTTGGACCTTTGGGGATTTGGATACAATTGATCGCTCTGGGATTTAGCTATGGTTTTTAGGGACAGCGTCTTAAAATTCTTGAACTCTTGGGGCTTGAACTGATGTTAGTTGTGAAGGATTTCTCCTCTATACTCTGCACAAACGTAACCCTGATCAACATTTATGGGCCTTTCCAGGAAAGAATTCAATTCTAGAACAATTTTTTTTCAAAATCTATGTTGAATTGCTCAAAGATTGTGGTGGGAGGGGATATTAATGTTTCTTTAGGTTAGTCTGAATCTTGGGGGCCTTTGGCTCAGGCGGACCCTTTAGCTGATTTCTTCATAAACAAGATTCAGATGGGCAGATTCATTGATGTTGACCTATTAAAATAAAAACCTACTTGGAGAAATAGGAGAGTTGGAGAGGTTAGGGTGGAAAAACGTTTAGATCAGTTCTTGATCAAAGAATATTTGGTTGCTCAAATTCCATTTTTTCGTCAATGGGTTGGATCTAGGGGCGATTCAAATCACTTTCCAATTTTCTTGGAGTTAAAAGGGGTCAGTAGGAAGCCAGACACTCCTTTTAAATTTAACTCTTCTTGGATAAAAGATCAGTCCTATAATAAGTTGGTTCGTGAGGTATGGAGGCCACTGATCAGATCCCAGGGTTTATCGCTTGCCCAGTATTTTATGGAAAATCTTAAAAAATTGAAACAGTCAACGATCTCTTAGGCTAAGGAAAAATATTTAAGGGATGAAGCGGTTCTAAAATCCATTTAGATTGAAGTGAAGGCCTTAGAAATATTGGAGGGGGATGGGTATGAGACGAAAGAGAAAAAGGGAAATATCAAAGCTATGGAGGGTGAAAGGCATAGGATCTTGAAAGAAACTAAAGAAAAGTGGAGGCTTAAGAGTAGGGCTATTTGGCTTGAGGTTAGGGATGAAAACTCCAAATTTTTCTAAAACTATGCAAAGGGAAAGAGAAACACAAACACCATTTTGGAAATGAAAAAATAGGATGGGTGATTGGAAATTTATTTTAATGAGTTGGTTGCCCTGGGTGTTAGTCATTTCAAAACTTTGTTTAAGGCTCCTCCTAAGGCCACTATAGCCAAAGTTATTCGGGTGGCACAAGTTTTTCCCAGCTTTGTTGAAGAGGATGATAATGACATTCTCATGGCTTCAGTATCAAAGGGGGAAGTGGAGGGAGTTCTAAATTCCATGCAAAAGGAGAAGAGCCCCAAGTCCTGATGGTTGGACAGTGGAATTCTTCCAACATTTTTTTGACCTTATTTGAGATGACTTGACAGGACAGGTGGAGGAATCCAGAAGAAGAGGGTTTGTGCATGAACCCCTAAATTCTACCTTCTTGGGCTTAATCCCAAAATCCAATGACCCTAGGAATTTTGATGACTTCAAACCTATCTCTCTTTGCAATTGTACATATAAAATTATTTCCAAAACTATTGCAAACTGGCTAAAACCCATTCTTTCAAAAAACATTTCTCAGGAACAATTTGGGTTCCTTGACGGTAGGAAAATTCATGAAGCCATCAGTGTGGCCCAGGAATCCCTACACAGTATCAAAAGACTCAACAAAAAAGGAATTATTGTCAAAATCGATCTCTCAAAGGCCTATGACAAGATTAGTTGGATGTTCTTGCGTCTTCTGATGACTCACCTGGGCTTTGACATTGGTTTTATTAATTGGGTTATGGGTTGTATTACAAATGTGAGTTTTGTTGTTCTTATCAATGGTGTTGCCTCTCCCTTCTTCACTAGCCAGAGGGGCCTTCATCAGGGTTTCCCTTTATCCCCCCTTCTATTCCTCTTTTTTGTTGAAGGTTTGAGCCAATTGATTCATGCTGCCATCAGAAGGGGCGCTTTCAAAGGCATTGAAATTGCAATAAATCTCTTTGTTACTCATCTTCTTTTTGTCTATGATATCTTATTGTTTTGTGATGGTTCTAGGGGTGAACTAACACAGCTGAAGATGATTATGGATTTATTCCTCAAGGCAACTGGGATGAGCATAAATGCTCATAAGTCCTCTATTACACACAATGGGCTCTCTAGGATGGAGATCAACATAATTTTTTCTTTATTTCCTTTCGAAATTAATCCATTGTCAGAAAGTCTCAAATATTTGGGGTTCCTCCTTAAGCCAAACTCATACAAGAAATCATATTGGAAATGGTTGGTTACAAAAATCGAAAAGTGAGTCAAGCATTGGAGTTTCAAGTGGATTTCAAGAGCAGGGTGCTTGGTTCTTATAAAATTTGTTTTAATGGCCATCCCTATATACTAGATTTCACTTTCTTAGGTGCTAAAAGGGTCCATTTCTCATATCAAGAAATTTTGTGGCCGCTTCTTATGGGCAGGCTCGAAGGATGATGATGTTCTTCCCTGGGTTGCTTGGGATAAAATTGCTCATCCTAAGGACTAGGGTGGGTGGGGAATTAAGGATCTTCCATGTTTTTCTCAATCTTTGGCTGCTAAATCAAGTTGGAGTCTTTTAACCAAGGACAACCTTTGGACAGTTATGATAAAAAGGAAATATATTGATCCCTTGGACTTGGATGCCTGGTTGCGAAACATGGATAAGTCCTCAAGAAACTCTTCAACCATTTGGAAGGCCACTATTGAATATTTTGACATTGTTGTTGATGGTTTGTCCTGGTTTGTCCTGGGTTGTCGGCAATGGCACTAGTGTCCGTGTGGGAGTGGACCCTTGGGTGGGTTGCAATGATGCTTTCATTCTTCCAAGGGATCTGAGGGAGTTTCTCACTACTCAAGGTATCTATTTTCTCAACCAAATTATAAATGAGGAACACACTTCCTTTTGGAATCAGGGTTGGAAGTCATTTGAGGATCTTAACCTCAAGCCTCGGTGGGAGGGAGTTTGGCTAGACTTTACTATGGACTTGTAGAGAACAAATGTTCGCATTAGGGAAAGGGATGATGAACTTCGATGGGTTCACTCTCCTAGTGGTATCTATGCTCCGAAGTTTGGGTACAATTTGCAAATGAATCGTAGGGCTGGTGGAGAGAGGAGATGGTGGCACAAGCCATTGTGGAAACTTGGGTGTCCAGAAAAATCTAGACTCTTCTTCTGGTGTATTCTCAAGAAAAAAGTTCCAACCTGGGATTACCTTCAAAAAAATAAACAAGTGCAGGTCGGGATGGTGTATATTATGCAAAAAAATTGAAGAAAATACTTCTCATTTTTTTTTTATTTCCCTTTCATTTAAAAAATATGGGAGATCTTTTTTAATGTTGTTGGCATTAGTCTCAATTGGCATGGTCTATCCCTGGTGGATGCTTGGAAAAACTGGTGGTCAAATTCAAATGACGCTCATTATAGAAACATTCCCCCGCTTATTTGTTGGGGGATATGGTTGGCTTGGAACAAGGGCATTTTTCAGGAACAATCTTCATATCCTTATCCTATTGCAATTCAATGTGTCTCTATTTTTTAATTGATCCCTCAAAACACCCCTTCTTTTTCCTGTCGAAATATACAAGAAGAACATATCAAACCTAATGTCCCTTGGGCATACTTTGATGGTGCTTCTGATGCTCAAGATCGATGTGGGGCAGGCATTATCATCCATTTAAATGATCATAGATCTCTAAAAGCATCAGTGGGTATCGGTACAGGTTCAAACAACTTCACAGAATTAAAAACCCTGAAAATCATTTTATGTTGGTTAAGACAACTGGGCATTGACTTAGTTCAGATTTTTTGTGACTCTCTAAATGTGATAAATTGGACAAACAATGTGCAGTGTTATCAAAATCTTACTTTGGTTCCGATTTTAGAAGAAATTTCTTTTATAAAATCTGGTTTTATTGATTTCTCTGTATGTCATATTTACAGGGAGAGGAATGCGGAAGCAGATCTCCTTTCTAAGAAAGGTTTACAACAGGCTTTGGACATCTGGCACATAGTTGATTCCGATTTCGGGCGGGTTACCGAGTCAGATCAGCCTCCTTACTTTTAGTGGATCAGTTATTTTGTATTTTCACAGTTTATTTTTCTTCATCCTATGGTTTTGGGGTTGTACTGGACTTCATTGGTGCCTTTCATCTTTGTTTTTATTTATGTATTTAACTACAGTTTTTGCTTTGGGCTGCCAATTATTGGTGAAAACTCAAATCTACTACTTTTATCTTTTGATTGACAGGTTGTTTCTCTGATTGTTTAGAGAGACCCAGGTTTATGGACTCTGCCTTTGGATAATTTTGGTTACTAGTATTGAGTAAGTGAATTTTTCACTGTCCTCAGTATGTTGTGTCTTCACTCTCTGCTTTATTGTGGATTCACAATTTGGTTCATGAATGCTTTATTGCATTTAATATCTAACTTTTTATTCCCTTAATAAAAAGTTCCATTTTTTCTTTGAAAAAATAAAAATAAAAAATAAACATCATTAAAAAATTAATCAACATTACATAATAGAAAAATTAAAAATTTTGTATTAAAGGAAAGTTCACATCACGAATTCCACTCCAATCGATTCCATTCAAGTTTGTTGCAAAATTAAACGATTTTAACTTAAAATTATTATATAAATTAAATATATTTAACAATAACAATGATTTTATATTAATATTAACTTTATATTTTAAACAGTGAGAATTTAGTTGTCAAATTAATAGTGGGCACAATTATTCTATGGTATTATATGTAAATCCAGGTTGATTCATCACTTATTGGCTATTATATGTAAATCCAAGTTCATCCATCATTGTTATTCAAGGAAAAACCATGCCACTTGGAATTACTTACTGGTGGTAGTAACGCAGCAAGGAGAGTTATTAACATGTTTGCTTACCTTTGAATAAGACAAGCTCTTAGTTAAACAAAAACAGTTTTAGGCATACTCCAAGCCGAGTTAATATTAACTTTATTATATAGATAAATATGCTATTTTGAAATAAGACTTTCAAAATTTTAATTTAATTATCAATAATTATTACATGGATGATAGAGATTTAACCTCCATGGAATATTTTAGAATATTCTCAATAAGTCACAGGTCAAAGGTTGAGATTTATCTCAAAAGTTGTTATGTTCTTTTAGTTTTTCAATTAAATTGTTTAATTGAAAAAATGTCATATAAACAAGTGTCATATGAAATAAGTTATGGTTTTCTTGGGAATGTGGTATTTATAAGCCATCTTATTGTAACAAAACCTATTTCCACGTTAAGAATCTCCATGATAATATTGGTAAATATCCATAGTTAAGAATCTTGTTACATGGTTTTTTAATTTTATCTCTCTCTCTCTCTCTCTCTCTCTCTCTCACACACACACACACACATATATAAATTATTTTTATAATTAATAATAATTATAACTTAATATAAAGTTATAATCTAGTTAATTTTTATAATTGAAATTTTAGTTAATTTTTATAATTTAGTTAATTTTTAGTTATTAATCTTGGCAATATGATATGTATCATGAAGTAATTGTCTTGATGATTATCATGAATTAATGTCCTAATGTTTTATGAGGGGACAAGGGAGTCGTCTCCACTTTGACCTTTTCATGTCCTTATGAGGGGACAAGGGAGTTGTATCCACTTTGACCTCTTCATGTCCTTAGCCTTTAGGCCCACAATATATAGTATAAATTCTATAACTACCTCTTTTAATCTTGGGCCTATCCCACATTACTCCAACTAATTACCTATTCACGATGGTAATTAAAAAAAAACTACCTCTTTTAAATATATTCATAAAAGTTATATTTGTAAAAAAACTCACAAAATTATTAAATTGTATATATTTGTAAAAATTGTCAAATGAACATTTGAAAAATGATAAGGTCAAATGACTAACATTTCTATTTCCATTATTCACAATATTAATACCCTTACATTACTAATAACATTTAAGGGTAATAATGGTTGAAATTGATCTCGAGGAATGGCAACCTTCGGCTCTGCAAGCTCGAGATCTGCATCTCGCGCGAGCTGCAGACAGCGAGCACGTCCGCCCTCTGCTGACCTGACTCATGCGGACCTATCTGCCTGAGGCTTCTTTACATGATGCGGTCAAACTGATTCATGGATCGAGTTGCTAGTTTCTGATAGGCCAGATCCCAAGGATTGTGACCATGGAAGGGTTGGGCACCCCCCAGGCGTCTCTTCCGCCTCCTCTGTCGATCTCGCCTTCTGAGGCTTTCAATCTGCTCTTGGCTGGGCTTCCAAAGAAGAAAAATACTGAAGCTACGAAATTTGTTAAAAGATTGGACGATATTCCTGTGATCTCCCTCCCTCCAGAAACCCCGATCCAAGTTGCTTTGTCATTGGCCGAACGGGCTCTCATCGGCCAGTTCACTGGGCTATGGTCGTCCCCAAAATCCACTGAAAGTTAGGTCAACAGAAACTAGACTCCATTGATCAAACAAAGTGTCACCTCTTACTTTCTAGGGAGAGGATACTTCCTCTTCGAATTCACATCAAAAGACGAAAAAGACCTGATCTTCCAAAATGGCCCCTACTTCATGGGCCCTCAAGGTCTGTATTTGAATAAATGGACCCCGGACTTCGATCTGGCAGTAGATGTGCCCAAAGCAGTCCCGATGTGGGTCAGACTTCCAAAATCTCCCAATGCACTATTGGAATTGGGACTCTCTGAGGCACATTGGAAATGCCCTGGGGAAATTTATAGACCAAGCGAACAATAAGGACCAATATGACTATGCCAGGATCTGTGTAGAAGTAGATCTAGAGGTGGGACTACCAGAGGCCATCACAATAAAGGTAGGAAGTTGGACGCATATACAGAAACAGGATTATGAGCAGCTGCCCTTCAAATGTCGGAAATGCCATGCTTATGGCCACTTCGCCAGAGGCTACCCGACCAACAGTGAGGCTGTGCAGGGGAAGGAGGATGGATGGAATCAAGTCAAGCGATCCAAACCCTATCTCAAGAATCAGAAGTCGGGAGGTCCTAATGGCAAAGGACCTCACCAGGCCACTGCCTAGCAAATCCCACTCAAACCTGCTCCAGAAAATAAGTACGATCCCCTGAGTTCACAACCAGAGAACACACAGGAGGTCGTGGTCCAAAAGGAGGCAGAAGCTACTCAGGAGATCGAGGCCTAAAAAACAACTCCTTCAAGCAAAGGTACTCCCTCAGCCTCCCACAAAGGAACAAGTGTTGAAGATCCCAAAGGTATGATTATAGAAGATGAGGAAGAAGAGAAGGAAACAGACGAATTAGAAGAGGAAGGAGAAATAGGAGAGTCCCAAACCTCGATAAGAAGATCTATAAGAGGCCGAAAAACTGACAGGGAAAAAAGGGAGCAGGAGACCTACAAAGATAAACTTCAGGGCAGCCAACCAACTTTGGAAAAACTGCTAGCCCCAAAGCCAAATATACTGAAAAACCAGCCCCAAGGCTCCAAGGGAGCCCACCAGAAACATAAATAATGAAGGTCATCTCGTGGAATTGCAGAGGTATGGGGAGCAAAGCTAATGAAGAAGCCATCAGAAGCTTAATCAGAACAGAAACCCCAGACTTACTTCTCATCCAGGAGACAAAGTTGGAAGACATAGCCTTCCTTCAAGCAAGCAAGAAAATTTGGATTAAAAGTGAAGCAAGAGCAATCTCTGCCTAGGGTGCCTCAGGAGGGATTGGCACTCTTTGGAACGTCAACAAATTTACAGTCCTATTTGAGGCTAGGAACACTCATTGGTTGTTGTTGAAAATGCGGAATTTGGACACTAAGGAAACGTTTTGTCTGTTCAATGTTTACTCTCCAGACAATGTTGGGGAAAAAAGACTATTGGGACTCTATAAGGCACCAAGCAGATTTGACAAACCTGGAAAATATAATTATTGCTGGAGACCTCAATCTCACTCTTCATCCATCTGAAAAAGGGGAGGCAGCGCAGTTCGAGATCCGGCAAGGGAATGGGTGGAGGACATAATGCAGGACTGGGACTTGCTGGATATCAAACCTTCTTCCGGTAAGTACTCTTGGTCTAATAAAAGAGTGGGCCTTAGACATATTGTTGCCAGGCTAGATAGATTTTTTATTCAAAGCTCCTATTTTTTGCTAGTTTTAGAGCCCATAATGCATATTCTTGCTAGCAGCATCTCGGACCATAAGCCCATAAAGCTAGAACTTCTATCTCACCTTGATTTGGGTCCTATCCCCTTTAGATTTAGCCCTCTCTGGGTAAAGGAGCCAGACTTTATGCAAACTGTCAAAGAATGCTGGAACCAGCCAGTTAAAGGATCACCTTTATATATTTGGGAGGAAAAGCTTAGAAGGGTGAAAGGAGTTCTAAAAATATGGGTCAAAACTCTGTCTAAACCGGATACAGAAAGGAAATCCATTAAAGCCGCTCTTGTCTCCCATCAAACTTGTATGGAGAACGCTATACTCACAAAGGAGTTATTAGATCAAGAAGCTCAGCTGCAACAATGCTATCACAAGGCCTGCTTAGTTGAAGAAGAGTATTGGAGATTAAAATCTCGTAATCTCTGGCTCAAAGCAGGGGATAGGAACACTTCTTTTTTCCACAAACAAGCCCAGGCAAGGAAATGCTTCAACACCATCTCAGAGATTAAAGAGGATAGCGATATTCATAAGGATTTTGATTACATAAAGAAAGCAGCCTTTTCTCATTTTCAAAACTTGTATAGTGAAGACAAGGATCCAAACCAATATTCAGATCTGTTAGATATTATACCCTCTGTAATTTCTCAGCGAATGAATGAGACTCTTGAGGCCAAAGTCACTAAAGATGAAGTCAAAAAGGCTCTTTTTGATATGGATCCAAATAAGGCCCCTGGGCCGAATGGATTCTCTGCTAGATTCCTTTAAGCTTGTTGGCCGATTTTTGAAAAGGACCTTCTCAAAATGGTTCAAAAGTCTCAAAATACTCAGAAAATAGGAGGCAGCACAAACTCTGCATTCTTAACCCTCATACCCAAGGAAAAAGGCGCCAAAAACTTCAGCAGATTTCGTCTGATTTCCCTATGCAATACTCGATAAAAATTAATCACCAAAGTAATTGCAAATAGACTTAAGCTCATTCTTCCTAAAATAATTCCAGAGAATCAAGGAGGCTTCATCCAAGGAAGGCAGATCGTGGACAACTTCATCCTTGTACAAGAGGTAATTCATTCAAGTCTTCTCCGAAAAGAGCAAGGTATGGTGATTAAACTTGATTTAGCAAATGCTTTTGATCGAGTAAATCACAGTTTTCTTTTAAATGTTATGAGCAAGTTTGGTTTTGGAGAAAATTTCATTAAATGGATCCGGTCATGCGTCTCGGAGCCATGGATTGCTCCTCTTGTAAATGGAAGAGCCACTGATTTTTTCAAAGATTCGAGAGGACTTAGGTAGGGGTGTCCTCTATCCCCTCTGCTTTTTGTCATCCAAGCCTCTGTTCTCAACTTCCTGTTAGATAAAAAGATGCAAGATCAAGATATTAATGGACTGTGTATTGCAAGAGGGGCCAAAAACATTAATCATGCCTTGTTTGCAGATGAAACTTTTCTTTTGGGTTCTGCCCCTCTCTCCTCTGCCTCAAAATTTAAAGCGGTTTTGGATGAATTCAGTGAGGCCTCAGGCAGCATTGTTAATAAGAGAAAATGCCACATCTTCAACTAGAATATTATGCCCAGATTGCTCCCTACCATTTCTAGATGTTTGGGTTTTGCAGCTTCCTCTTCTTGGTCCTCTTTTAAATACTTGGGCCTCCCTGTATCTCATAAGAGACCTGCAAGCAAAGACTGGCTCCCTCAGCTGGAAAAATTCAAGTCTAAGATTCAAGCTTGGGGTTACTCCTGGCTCAATACTGCTGGCAAATCAGTCTTAGTTAAATATGTGCTTACCAGCCTCCCTTTATTTCAATTCGTTGGGCTTCTCGCTCCGGCAACCATTTTAAAAAGAATGGAAGAGTACATACTGAGGTTCTTCTGGAAGGGAGGAAAATAGAATGAAAAAAAGATTCCCCTTATCAGTTGGGAAATCATCTCCAAGCCACTGTGGGAGGGTGGTCTAAATTTCAAAAATCTCTATCAGCAGAATGTGGCAATGGCTGCAAAGATTATTTGGAGGATCATTGCGCCCAAACCTGGCTGGGCCCAAAATGGCTCTCTGGAAAAAATATTTCAGAGGACCTCGATACAGATGTCTAGAAAACGTGATTCAATTGCCCAACTCATCATTTCTTAAATTGTATACTAAAGCTGCCCCTCTAATTACTGCGCACTCCTACTGGATCCCAGGCAACGGGAAAAAAATCAACATCTGGACTGATAAAAACATGAATAAGGATCCAATAGAAGACAGAGACTCCATTAGATCGTTGCGTTGTTGGATGGACAGAGAGGGATTGCGAATGTTGTGGGATATTTAACGCTGGAAGAACTCTGTCTGGGCAGGATGGAAACGCATTGAGGTGCCGGATCATCTGACCTCCTAATGGACCACGTTGCTCGATTCCCTGCATGGCTTGGCACCCACGCACATGAGGAAAAGAGACTTGAAAGGCTGGGGGCCGAATGCCAGAGGTTACTCTGTCTCCTTGGGGTACACCAAACTGAATGAGAGGACATACATCCCCCCTGACCTAGCTCCTTGGCAAGGTGTCTGGCGTTTCCCTTCATGGCCCAAAGTGGACTTCTTTGCCTCGCTTTTCTGCCATGGAAAAATCTTAACTTATGACTATTTGCAGAGGAAAGGATTCTACGGTCCCTCCATCTACTCATTGTGCAATGAAAATGCAGAGACAACAGTCCATCTAATTCTAGAATGCAACTTCTCCAAGCAGATCTGGTCTTCCTTTATTCAAGATTTGGATCCTAATTTCATGCTTCCTTGCTCCACTACTGAACTTTTTTCTAAATGGGCAATCAGATATCCTGGCCCACCTCCTAAAAACCAGATAATTAAATCGGCATGGGCTGTCCTTCCAAAGGTTATCTGTTGGCAGATATGGCTAGAACGTAACAGAAGAATCTTTAGAAATACAAAGCAGAACCACAAGGCCTTAGAAACCAAGATTAAATGCCACATAAAGGAGTGCTTGACTGATATAAAAGACGACTCCAATCTCAGCCAACAGGACATCACATGGGGATCAATTCTAGAACTACAATTTCATCCAGCAGTCAGAAAAGCCCCTACTATTAAAGACTGGCAAATAAGGAAATCTGAAACCGACTTTCAAGACTGGATCAAATCGCAAGCAAGGCACTCCCTCTTTTTTGATGGAGCAGCAAAGGGAAATCCGGGCAAAGCTGGTGCAGGAGGTGTTGTTGTAAATCCAATTGGGGAAAAAATCCACTCCTATGCTTGGGGACTTGGATATTCTACCAGCATTCAAGTTGAGGCCTTGGCCCTCTTCCAAGGTCTCAAGATCCTCAAAGAACTAAGCATAAATGAAGCAATTGTTATAGGCGACTCCCAGGTCATTATAAATGCAATGGTTTCCAATTCCCCAGTTTTGGATCTTAAACTAGCAAGGCTGATAACTAGAATCAAAGGATTGGAAAACACTTTTCAGAACTTGAAGTACTACCATGTGTTGAGAACTCATAATAAAAAGGCGGACATCGAAGCCAATAAAGTTGCCCTCCTCTCTGCCGGGGTCAAGATGAAAGATGAAGAAGAATCATGGGAACCCATTCCATAAACTGATTGTTGCCATGTTTTATTGTTTGCTATTATACAAATTTGTTTGTATCTTCAAGTGGGGGAAAATCTCTGAAATCGATTCTATGGGTTCCTTATCAAGGAATAAATCTTCAATTCTCAGCTACATCCTCATCCTTAGCAGTGAGGTGCAACAGGACAAAGAAATCCACACTGTAATCAGATTTTCGGCATTCAGGCCAAGATGAATACAAACACTCCATAACTGTTTCTGTAAAAAAAAAAAAAAACATTTAAGGGTAATATTATTATTATGAACCTACCATATTAATATCTTTTATGAGTTTATTGCGACGGGAGGCGCTCTATAGCCCAATATGGGGTAGAGCTCTACAACCCAATATGGGGGTAGATCTCAAACATTTAACATGTAATGTTTAAAGTTGGCGAAGGTGGCTGGTTTGGTAAAGTCGGACTTGTAAAGATGGTCAGGTCTTGTGCTCAAACCTGAGCGAGGGCGTTGACTAGTCGTGGGTGTTATTCGTTCCATGGGCCAAGCCCGCTCACCTTTTATACAGTGATATGAGGTTTAATGGTAAGTTTCGCTAGGTGAAACCCACGAGATGGAGGTTCAAATCTCATTGAGTATATGGCCTATTGTGTCTTGGCTAGAAGAGTAGGTGACCCCCCAGCGGACATCTCGGCTCTTGTTGAGGCATAAGTTAATTGCTATTGTGTGCGGCTTGCAGGTTGTTGCACCTAGCCTAGGTTTATCGTGGCAGCCAATTGGATTTGATCCTGGGCCTTGTACACGATAACTCTCACCAATTACCAATTATTCTAGATTAAAAAAAAAAAAATTAACATTTTTAATCTAACGTCTATTTAAAAATCAATCTAATTATTATTATGGATAAACGCAATATAAATTTAAAATATGAAGAGGTTTACGAACACTCAAAGAAGAGGCGTGGTAAATAAATATAAATATAAATAAACTAGAGGTATGGTAAATAAATAAAACCTATTTTTATACTTACTCTAGAAATATGGTAAATAAATAAAAATATAAATAAACTAGAGGTATGGTAAATAAATAAAACATATTTTTATATTTACTCCATAAACCTCTTTATATTTACAAAAACTCAAAAAAAAAGGTTTTATTTAGGTGAAGCATATGGGCCAAATACCATGGGACAAATTATTATTAATACCATGGGCCAAATACCATATTTATAAAAGAGGTATGGTAAATAAATACTCCATCACGACTCGCTTGAACATCAAGCATCCCAGAAACCAACTTTCTTACTTTAGGAAGGGCTTCATAATGTAGATGTGTCAACCTTCAGTGCCATAGAGCACTTTGATTATTGATATCATGGACCATAGCTTGAAATGGTCTTCCATTGATTCTATAGAGTCCATCAATTATAGATCCCAAGGTGAAACCATCCCTCATGCAAGACTCCATAGTCCAGGTGACGACATACGACCTTTCCTCTTACGAAGGATATTATCATCCCTTTATCTTCCAAGGTAGATATAGATACCAAGTTATTCTTTAATACCAGAACATACATAACATTGTGAAGAAGAATAGATTCCCAAGAGTTTAAATGAAATTTAACAGAACCAAAGCCCTTCACAGGATATGTAGAGTTGTCCCCAAGGATGATTTTTAGAATAGGCACCCTCTGAACCAGATTTGAGAGGACTTCCTTGTATCCTGAATAATGTCTAGAACCCCCACCATCTACCAACCATCACAAGAATCTGGAGAGGAACTAGAAAGGGCAGAAATAAGAATATATTCAGGTTGAGTGGCAGCAACATTATTTCCATACCTTGAGTTCCTTGATCTCTTTTTCAGACGATATCCTTCTTCACAATCATTAGGAGCACCTCTCCTTCTTATATCATCTCTCTTTCTTCTATCATCACCTCTTCTTCTATCATTCTATCATTAAACCTATTGTTGTTGAAGCCACTGTTGGACCTTGGAGCATCTCTTTTTTCCAGGAATTCTGGGGCATAGTGACCATGCTTATGGAAGTTGAAGCATTCAACTTGAGGCTTATATTTTCTATGCCTTCTCTTGAAGTCCTTGGATTTTGGAAATATTTTCTTGGATTTGATGGTCTCTCTCTACCTCTTCTCTTCTTCTCTTGAGCAGCAAATGTAGAGGGTTCTCCTTCTTCATGCTTTTGAATCTGCCCTCTAGATATCATCTTGGTTTCTTCTTAAGTGCACTTACCAATGAGCTCATCAAATGTAGGAAACTTATCGTTGCTTCTTATAGTGGTAATTAAAGTTTCCCAAATAATAGGAAGGCCTCAAAGAGTGATCGACACCAGCTCTTTTTCAGATATAGGCTCTCCAGCAGTTTGCAGTTGATCCCTCAATTGGGATATCATCTTAACATAAGATTTCACAGATTCACCCTTGTTCATATTAATATCCTTGAGTTGATTCTTCAAGGAGAGGATATGATTCAAATTAGTGACCTCATACATCCCAACCACCTTATCAAAGATATCCTTAGACTTCTTCAACTTTCCAACATAAGTAAGCAAATGATATTTCAAAGAATCAATAAGAATTTTCTTAGCTTTGAGATAACCTTTATTGTATTTGGACTTCGCAACCATGGGATAATTTTCTAGTGGCTCGGGTACTTTTCCTTACAAATATTCCAAAACATCATTATCATCTAGTATTAATTCCAACCTCATTTTCCAAGAAACAAAAGTTAATGAGTCACCCAGTTTCTCTGTCCTTGAAGTAATAGGTAGGCATATTTATCAAATCAAATAGGCTCCTTCAACTTCTTCCAAAGATGATTGCTCTAGTATCTTGTCTCCTTGGGATTTTCTTCACCTCAACTATGATACCATGTTAACTTTCTATTGTTTTGTGCTTAGAACAATCACTTAACCCAATCTTTTCTTCAATTAGCAATCAAATTTAATCTTCTAGTGATAAATAGCAATTATAGATAGAACAATAAATCCAATGTACAATAGAATACAATCAAGAGAAATAACAAGAGACACAAGATTTGGTCAAAGTCCAGGGAAAAACCCCACAAGGGGGAAAACCTTTCAAATTCTTCTTCTATTAGATTGTCATCAAATGTTTTGTAGAGAGATATAATGATTCAATTTATCAAAGAGTCAAGGCCAATTATTTGATTATCTAGCAGATAAACCAACCAATATCAAATAGATGAGCCTTAAAGTCAAATCTGGTCAACCAGTCAAATTCTACAATTCTTTTGTGTCCAACAACAGTAAAAGATACCCTAACCAATCCATAAGTCAACGTTCAAACTGAATCAAAGGAGCTCAGTCAGCAGTCAAAATACTTTTCCTTCCTTTTTGTTCAAACTTCAGTCAAAATCGTCCCAAACAACTCGTTCAAACTGAGTAAAATGAGAGAGAAGAACCTTGCAGCCAACTTCATATTTTAGAGGTAAAAGTCAACAATTAGCAATAGTCAAAAGTGCCCAAAAAATCTTGCCTCCTCCATAGAAAAACTTAGCCTCCAAAGATCAAGATTATGCAAGTCAAAACTCCAAGTCAAACTTGGTCAACAGCCACCTAAACAAAAAGTCAACTCAAAATTTTAGAATTTTCCTTAATTCCTTCACACGTGTGAGCTCAGCTTCCTTGCTTCAAACCTGTATGAACCAATCACAAGAGGAGAGAGAAGAATATGTGTGTTGATGTGATGTCCAGATGAGGTTGCCTTGATGAGTATTTATACGAGACTTTGGAGACCCAATTATGATTTTAGGTTAACCTAAACTTTTATGTACTTGTGGGTTTACATTAAAAATTAATATTTTCCTTGACCAAATTAAATTCTTCCAAGGGCAAAGAGGGTCTTCTGTGGATGAGGAAGGTTGTCAAAAGGAGGGAATTTGTTCCTAAGCTTCCAATTAACAAGGAAGTCCATGTTATCGTGTCCTGCTTGCATTATTCCATTGTGGCATGTGCCACCACATCACATCATAGCCCCACCAGACCACTCCCTTAGCCTTGCACTTCCTCCATTTCTTGTTATAATGAAATCTCTCCCCTTGGCCTAATCCCTCAACATAATGTGCAATCACATGGTAAACCGCCCTGAGGTGAGACACACTTAATTTCCTATTAATGGATGAGAGGACTTATTGTCTCTCTCTCCTTCAATCTCAACCTATTAACCTTGCTCGCAGCCATTGTATGAAAACCCTAAGGTCCCGAGACCCCGATGCATGAGACTAACTTTCACGTCAGTTGTCGAACTCTATTTTGATGATATCATCCTTGCCCTTTGTTGAGCCTCAAACCTGCACCTACCTATACACCCTCTCAGCCTTCTTTTTCCCACTTACTTCATCCATCAAGCTGTTAAATCATTGCATTATAGTCTAAAAAGAGCTTCTGACATGGTTTTCTAACTATACTTATGATTGTTGTTTGGTTTAGATTTTTGTTCAGGCAGCTGCGGAAACTTGTTAGTTTCCGTAGCCAGCACAGGTTTCCGCAGCCAGCACAGGATTCCGCAGCTATTTTGTTAAAAGCTATGCTACAGGTGTCCTATGAAGAAACGAGCCACATGGGCAAGCTACATGTGACGGGTACATGGAACGTGTCCCTTCAAATCAGTCAAATCATCCATAGAAGGTCACAGTCAACAAGGGTCAAAGGCAAAGCCAACCAAGGAATTTAGCGGTGGCACGTCTCTGTTTTGAGCACGTGAAAGTTTACGTGGCACAGTCCTCAGCCCACGGAGACATCGGCACACCTGGAGATCATCCCCGTAACCTGAATCCAACAGCTACCACTCCGAAGATTTAATAGACATGATGGCAGTTACGCTAGATCTCGGCTGAGGAGATCTACGTGTCTTTGGCAACGCAGTTAATAGCATAGGATTCAGTTAGTTAGTTTCACCACTTTTTCATTATAAATAACGCGTTGATGAACGTTGTGAAAAAGCTTTTTCGATGTAATTGTTGAACGGTTTCTATTATCACCCCACTGTACTCTGTTTTATATATGTTCCTTCTGCTTTAATACATGAGAAGACTACTTTCTTGAGCTCGTTCTCATGACTGTTCGTTAGCTGGCTGAGGTGGCAGAGGGCCCATGCACACTAAAGCCCTGTATAGTTGTCATTTGATTTTATTATGTTTCTGTTTTCATAATCAGTAGCTTGTATATAACATGCTGTTTTGATGTTTTTTTTACTGATGTTTACATTTTCACTTCTGTTTTCTTATAGCTGTCCGCTGATCAATGCTTTTCTGCAGGTTTTCTTAGGCAGCCCGAGCAAATTTTCATCTTTTTGATAACTATTGACATATGAGATCATCTTGTCCTTCCTGCGAATTTCCATTTTCTGAAGTTTAATTCCAGCACTGTCCTTTTTCAAGTTGTGATTTGCTTATTTATTTTTCTGCTTCTTAGAAATCATACTACTCATTTGTTTATGGTTTCTTTCTATAGTCAAGTGACTCTATTAGTAAGGAACCAGAAGATTACTTATTGCAGTGTGATTTAGTTATCATATTGCTTAAACTTATTCATGATTGCTTCCCATAAGGTAGATTGAGCTGAAGGGTAAAGGATCAGAAGAGTTGAAGTAGTGTGATTAGTTTCCTTTATGCAATTCAATTTCTTGCAATTTAGTTATCATATTGCTTAAACTTATTCATGATTTCTTCCCACAAGGTAGATTGAGCTGAAGGGTAAAGGATCAGAAGAGTTGAAGTAGTGTGATTAGTTTCCTTTATGCAATTTAATTTCTTGCCATTTAGATATCATATTGCTTGACTTGTTCATGATTTCTTCCCACAAGGTAGATTGAGCTGAAGGGTAAAGGATCAGAAGAGTTGAAGTAGTGTGAATTAGTTGCTTTGCTTTGAGTTGCTTTATCATTTTTTACTTTCTTTTCATTCAGCAGCAAGGGTACTGGGCCATTGTCATTAGTTCACTGTTTGATACATTTACTTCCTCTTAAGAATTTATTTCATTACAGTTGTTTTAAAGCTTTCTTTTTTAGCACTTTTAAGTTTCAAAAATCACTATAGAAATCACCATCACCATCTAGACTTAACTTTCATTTTCGCCATCACACATTAAGGAAAGATAAATCCAAAAACAACTCAAAAAAAAACTCAAAAAAACAAAAGACTAAGGAAATGGTTATCTTGTACATATAGTACACTTCACTTCGTCAGTTTACGAATCCCGGATTGACATTTTAAATAGCAATTTAGAACACACTAAATTGACCAAACATTTTGGTGCTGTTGCCGGGGAAGTGAAATTAGGTAGCCAATTTCTTAAAAGAAAACAAGAAAATTTCAAGGAAGGAAAATTGATAACCTCTCAAAGTATGCTCTCCTCTTGCACTTAGTGTGATCTGGAGGATCATAAAAGAGAAAGTTATTGGTTTAATAGTTTCTTGAGTATGCTCTCTTCTTGCACCTAGAGTGATCTGGAAGGTCAGAAAGAGAATTATTAGCCCGACTTAAAGAAAAATAAAAAATGACATGCATAGAGCAAGAGATTCTAGGGGAAGGTTTTTAGCTAGAGCCAAGAGTTCGATTTTTACAACTCCTTCTACCTCAAGGAATAGACAAGAGACACCTCCATGATCTCCAACCTACACTCCTAGCTCTAGGATTCCTGGAATTCAAGAGACAGTAGTTGAGTTAGGAGACTCTTCCTCACCATCCATCGAATCTGAATTAGGAAAATATCCTTTCTTTTCTTCTACAGGGAGACACATTGTAATTGAAGAAGTAGAATCACCTGAGGAAGAAGAGGGAGAAATTCCTCCTCGTTCGCCATTAGTAGAGAAACCAGAGGACTCTGAAATCTCTGAGAAAACTACCATGACAGAAGAGGGAGTTAACGGATTTGGTAGAGGTAGAGGTAGAGGAGGGGGGGAGGAAATAATGGAGGAGGTATAGGTAACAATGGGGGAAATAGGGATGGAGATAACTCATTTGGATTTCCTATAGTCGATGAGGATTCTCGAGAAACAATGAAAAATATTTCACCATCTATCCTCCCAAAATTTCATGAGTTAAGAAATGAAGATCCTGAAACATTTCTATTTGAGTTTGAGGTCGTGTGTCGAACCTATGATTATCTGGAAGACTCTCAAAAACTCAAACTGTTTCCTTCAACATTGAAAGGAGCTGCTTTGAAATGGTTCATGGGATTACTCACTCAATCCATTAGGACTTGGAATGATATGAAACAAACATTTTTGGATAGATACATGGATTATTGTATGCCTACCAACCACAAGGATGAAGTATTTAAAATGGTACAAAAAGAAGATGAAAACTTGGAGGATTTACTTGAAAGATTCCAATACAATCTGAAAAGAGAAAAGATGAGTAACTTAGATGAGGAGACCTTGAAAGCCCTTCTATTAAAAGCCATTAGAGATGAATGGATAGATATTTTGAACATGATGGGAAAAGGAGACATATCTCAACTTCCACTTCATGACATAGCAGAACTGTGTGTCCATCTCTCAAGAGGGAAATCTAAAACTAGAAAAGGGCCTAGAGATCCTTCTCTCATCAGGGCAAACAAATCTACAACTGGATCAGTAAGCAGGGCTGAGATTGGCAACATGCTTGATGAATTCAAAACTGATAGCTTAGGGAGTCTTAGTGAGCAACTAGACACTCTTAAGATCCACAATAAGCAGAAAGCAGAAGCTGAAGCTTTAGCCATCTTTTGCCCAAAATGTAGAAAAAAACATGCTCTCAGGGAATGTCCCTTGGATGCAAAAGTTGTAGAAACATGTGCGATTTGTTCAGAGAATCATGAGACCAAGGATTGTCCTTCAATTCCTGGGCTCAAAGCTGTCTTTCAAGAAGATCCAAATACAATTGAGTCTCTCTGTTTTATTGCAAGGAGACCTTGGCAGGGGCAACAAAATCAAGGGTTTAACAACTCTATGAACTTTCAACCCCCACCAAATTGGAATCCTTGGCAACAACCTTGGTCCCAACCTCAAAATCCTTTTCAATCATGGGTACAAGGTATGCAAAATCCTTATGGGAGATTTGCTCAATTTTATCAATATCCTCCATCTTTTCAAAACCAACAGGCTCCACAACTTCCAAATCAAAACCCACAACTATCATTGCCATTTCAACAACAACAACCCTCTCAACAAAACCCAAATTCTCAACTCTTGCTTCCATTCCAACAGAAGTCAAATCAACTTCCTTCTCAGCCATTGCAAAACCCCAATAATAAAAACCCTCAAAATGCTTACATGATAGAAGGTCAACAATTTCCTGCCTATATGATTGTTCCTCTCAATGATGTACAACTCAGATCTGGTAGAGTTCTAGATAAACTTCCTATAGATGCCCAAAATCAAAGCATTTTTGAGGAAGAATCTCTTGAAGCCAATAAAGGTTCTAAAGCATCTCTTCAAAACCCAAACACTCAGAAAGAAAAAGAAAAAGAGCTAACCCCCACAACTCCTATAGTTGAGCAACCTGCATCTTCATCCACGCCTCCTTTTCCTGAAAGATTACCAATTGACAAATGGGTGGAAAAACAAATCTTGTTGCCTGACTATGATTTTCTAGATGAATTGAAGAATGTTTGTATCAAGATTCCCTTGTTACAAGCCATTAAAGAGATTCCTATTCTAACCAAAACAATAAAGGAGTTGAGTCTTAAAAGACCAGGAAGGAAACCTAGAGACACAAGAAGAATCCACCTGGTAGGGAAAATTGCAGACATCATGATGGGAAAAATTACTATGCAGAAGTATGTAGATCCCGGTAGTCCAATTGTCAAAACACATATCAATGGGGTTGAAATTCCAAATACTTTGATTGATTTAGGGGCTGCTATCAACATTATGAGTAGACAGACTATGGAACAGCTGAAACTTCCTAATCTTCTCTTTACACCTGCTTTACTGCAATTTGCAGATCGATCAATTATTAAACCAGATGGTGTATTAGAAGATATTTCAGTCTCCTTAGACTCTTGGGAATATCCAGTGGATTTCATGATTTTAACTCCCAAGAGTAATTTAGGAGGACATCCTCTCATCTTAGGAAGACCTTGGCTAGCCATAGCCGATGCTTTCATCAGTTGTAGGTCCGGGGATATGTATATTTCTGATGGTAATTTGACAAAGAAATTCAATCTGTATCCTCCAGCAAAAGCAATCACAGAAATAGGAGATAATGAATGGATTGATGATGAAGATACTATACAACCTGTCTTTACCATTTCTGAAGTTAGTGAAGATAGTCAAATTCTGAACACATTAGAAAATTTTGAAACATCTTCAGAATATGACCACACACAATTTCAGTTAGATTATGACATTGAGTATCTATCATCTAGACAAATGTCTCTTTTCTCTATGGAAGAATTTGGTAGTTCCGCCATTGAGATCTTTCCAGGAAAAACATTAAATATCAACAAAAATTTGGAAAGATCACAACAGGAAGAACTAACCAAAATCTTGCAAAAACATTCTACTGCATTTGCATGGGAGTATACCGATATGAAAGGTATTGACCCTAAGACTTGCATTCATCACATCTACATTGAGGAAAACAGTAGACCAATCAGACAACCTCAGAGAAGGATGAATCCAAACCTTAGGGAGATAGTGAAAGAAGAGCTCCAAAAGTTACTTAAAGTGAACTTCATTTATCCTATTTCAGATAGCCGATGGGTTTCTCCTTTGGTTATATTACCTAAAAAGAATGGTAAATGGAGGGTATGCATTGATTACAGAGAATTGAACAAAGCAACTATGAAGGATCACTTTCCTTTACCCTTTATCGATTAGGTATTAGATACTTTAGCAGGCAAAAAGTATTTTCCATTTTTGGATGGTTTTAGTGGTTACAATCAGATTCAGGTAGCACCTGAAGATCAGGACAAGACCACATTTACCTATCCATGGGGAACTTTTGCTTATTGAGTACTTCCTTTTGGATTATGTAATGCACCCGCAACATTTCAAAGGGCAGTACTAGAAATCTTTTCCGATCTGATCCATGATTGTGTAGAGGTTTATATGGATGATTTTACAGTTTATGGTAATTCGTTTGAAGAGGCATTAGAGAATTTGGAAAAAGTCCTTATAAGATGTAAAGAAACAAACCTATCATTAAGTCATGAAAAATGCTTTATGATGTTTACTGAAGGGATTGTTTTGGGACATCATATTTCAGGAGATGGGATTAAAGTTGATAGATCAAAAATTGAAGTCATCTCCAAGTTGTCTATTCCAAATTGTCAAAAAGATGTTAGAAGTTTTCTCCAAGTTGCCTATTCCAAATTGTCAAAAAGATGTTAGAATTTTTCTTGGATTTACTGGATATTATAGAAGATTTACTGAAAACTTCACCAAAATAGCATCTCCACTCTTCAAATTACTTACAAAAGATTGTGAATTCAAATGGGATCCTGATTGTCAATCTGCATTTGAAACTTTGAAAACAAGAATATCTGAAGCACCCATTTTGAGAGGTCCAAATTGGAAACTTCCTTTCCATATTTCCACAGATGCTTCAGATACAGCTCTAGGAGCTGTGTTGGGACAAAAGAATTTAGTTCCTTATGCCATTTACTACACCAGTAAAAATTTGACTCCCACTGAGTTAATCTATACTGTGACTGAGAAAGAGTTTTTAGCTGTTGTTCATGCAATCAATAAGTTTAGACACTATATAACCGGCTATGAAACTTTTTTCCATACTTATCATTCTGCAATTAGATATCTCATGAATAAACTTGTTACTAATGGCAGAATTACAATATGGCTCTTACTTTTACAAGAATTCAATATTACTGTGTTGGATAGACCAGGGAAACAAAATACAGTAGCTGATTTCTTGTCTAGAATCCAAAATACTAACGAAGATTCTCCTGTAGAGGATAAGTTTCCAGATGAATATTTGTTTGCAGTAACTACTAAGACTCCTTGGTATGCAGATATTGCTAACTATTTGGTTACAGGGAAGCTACCTCCACATCTATTTCCTGGTGAAAAAAGAAAAATTATTCAGGAGAGTTCAAGTTATTCATGGATTTCTAATGAATTGTTTAAAACAGGGCTAGATTGTGTGATCAGAAGATGTGTTCGGGAAGATGAAATGCCTGACATCCTCAAGGCATGTCATGATGAACCATGCGGTGGACACTTTGCTGACAAAAGGACGGCCTATAAAATTCTTTCTTTAGGATATTATTGGCCTTACCTTTTCAAAGATGCAAAACAATATGTCAGAAGGTGTGACAGCTGCCAAAGAGTTGGGAGACCGACTCTTTCAAATGAAATGCCATTACAACCACAGGTACTCATCGAACCCTTTGAAAAATGAGCTTTAGATTTCATTGGACCCATTAATCCACCATCTAAACAAAAGAAGTATATATTGGTATGCACTGATTATGTCACTAAATGGGTAGAAGCCAAAGCATTGCCTTCTGCCACTGAAAATTCAGTTGTTCAATTTCTTTTTGAGGATATTTTTACTCGTTTTGGTGTCCCAAGAGAAATTGTGACAGATCAGGGAAGTCAATTTACATCTAACTTGATGGAGAAGCTGATGGAAGAATATAAAATCAAGCACAGAAAATCTACTCATTACCATCCGCAAGCAAATGGCCAAGTGGAGTCTATAAACAAAGTTCTTGAAAGCATCATCACCAAAATTGTTCATCTACACAGAAAAGATTGGGAAGAAATGCTTCCTGAAGCCTTATGGGCCTACAAAACTACATGGAGGAACACAACAGGACATTCTCCCTATGAACTTGTTTATGGGAAAGAAGTCCTGCTCCCCATTGAGTTTCAAGTCAAGACTTTCAAGATGGCAGTCCAGTTGGGGATGAATCTATCAGAAGCCCAAAAGCACAGAATGGAGCAACTGAATGAGCTAGATGAGATCAGACAAGATGCAATTTTAAGGACTGATCTAGTTCAACATCAAAGAGCTAAGTGGCATGACAGATACATCAAAGAGAGAAAGTTTCAAGAGGGAGATTGGGCGTTACTGTTTGATTCCAAGTTTAAAGACTTCAAAGGAAAATTTCAGACTCATTGGCTTGGGCCATATGAGATTGACAAAGTCTTTAACAATGGAGCAGTAAGAATCAAGGCTATTGATGAATTTCAAACTCCTCTCATTGTGAATGGTCACCGATTGAAAATTTATCATAAGCCACTCTCAAAAGAGGAATTTGTCAAAATGTTCCAGGAGAATTCTGCAATAAGGCTGGTGGAGAAGAATCCTTCCCCCCCATCAGCCTAGTCTTTGTTTCTTTCAGTGAAAAAAAAATTAAAAAAAAAAAAAAATCGTATAAGCCTGAAAACCAATCATAGATTGGCAGTCTTATACAGAAAATGTAGAGTGAAAATCAGGGACACCTGACACTCTATATTTTCCAAAAAAAAAAAAAATCTCCTCTCCTTCTCTTTCCATCTTCACTCCATTTCATTTGCCATCTCACTTCACCTCCATCTCATTCTCATTGCCATTTCACTTCACTCCACTTCATTTTCATTTCATTCCACTCATTCCATTTCACTTCATCAATGAAAGTCCCTTTCAGGACTATTTTCATTCAGCTAGTTCTTCTCTAACTATCGTTGTGCAGTTAAGGGGGTGTTGTCTCAGTTTCCGCAGCTGGAAACCGTTTCCGCAGCCAGAAGCAGTTTCCGCAGCCAGAAACGATTTCTGCAGCCAGCATCACTCTGCTTTCAAATTTACAGTCAAATGTTAGTTCCATAATCATGAAATGCAGGTGTAATTGAGCTAAAGACATGGGGTATCTCCAAGACATCAAGGAAGAGCAATTGGTTAGAAGCCTTGAGCAAAAAAATGACAAAGTTTCCAAAGGTATGATCAAAAATCTTTATCAAATAACAATTCAAGTCATAATTACGCATAGTTATCAAACCATAACAAGTTCTACTATGTGCAATGATTTGATACGATAGCTCCACTACCACTCCTATTCCATGATATCACTCCACACACCTTGCATTCATTTCTCCAACGGTCTCATGATTATTCTGATTTTAAACTCAAGACTGATTGCACTTCCATTTATTACCCATACTCTTGAGACGTGACCTATTGTGTTACGGTTCTTCTTAGTCGTAATTTCCACAGCCGTCTATTGAGACGTGTAAAAATTTCATACACAGTCATCCGATTCCATTCGTTTACCACTCCACTAATACCATACTCCTCGCATGCATCCGCATTTTATTTTGAACTTGTTCACTGCTGCTCACCCTCTGTTCCTCCGGTATTTCGGGTACTTCCATTCCCTGCTCTCCATTTCCGATTGTAGCCACTACAGTTTGTTCTCCATTTCCGACTGCAGTCACTACAGTCATCCTAAACCCCGACTGCAGCCACTACAGTTTGTTCTAAACCCCGACTGCAGTCACTACAGTCTATCCTAAACCCTGTAACAGAGCCATTTTTTTCTGAACCCTCACACGCAGAAGAACTCTCAGTTGGAATTTAAAACAGAGGATGGGAAAATTACTGAGAGCCGAGCCGGAAGGACAGAAATACTTGGAGGGTTATCCTCAAACTAAGGAATTGCTGTAGAAATCCAGATGGCTACGATTTATCCAAAAGTTTAAAGGCCATAACAAGGAGGTGACCAAAGCTTTTGCGCGGTCTTTTGATGGAAAAACAGTGGAGATTGGAGACTTAAAGTTTACAGTGACTGAGGCCACAGTAGCAGCTGCCACAGGCCTACCTCAAGAAGGTGAAAGGTGGTTTAAAAATAGAAGTGTGGACGATCAAATATGGAGAATCATGCTACAAAACCAAGGTATGGATACCACCGTATTTACAAAGAGGCATCCCTGTTCATGCACTAAAAGAGGAATGGTCTAGTCTACTGTTAGTCATCCAGAAATTTATCACGTGTGAAGGTCGTTTTGGTTCTATGTATATGTATCATGCTAGACTGATGATGAATTTCCTAGAGGGTCACACTCTTAATTTGCCTCATTTGCTGCTGTTGAGTTTGAAAAAGATGAGTTTTACAGTTCAAAAACACATAGGCAACATTGAATCTCATCTCTACCATCATGGATTCATAAAAATTCTTATTGAGGACCAGTTGAAGAAAACTAAAGATACTTGGGAGAAATTCTTGACAAGAAACTACTTCCAAGAGCCATCTGAGGCCTCTGGAAGCAGTCCACCAAAGGTTCCAAGGAAAAGTAGGAGGAAAGAAAAGAACATTACAGTCCAAGACTCCCCTACAATAGAAATTCAAGAAACTGTCCAGAAAGAAGAAGAAGATAGAGCTAAAAATAAGAAACAGAAGAAAGAAAAAGGCAAAAGAACCATTCAAGAAGTCTATCCATCCCCTGAGCAATCCATAGAGGAGGATTATCAACCTCTGTCAGAAAGATTAATACATCTTCAGGCTGCTGCTATAGCAAAGAAAAAGCAAAAAGGAAAACAGAGTGCACAAGAGAAGAGTACTAGTCCATACTTAAGGAGGAGCACTAGGCTAAAAGGAAAGGTGAATAAAACCCAAGAAAAATAGCCTCACTTTGTTGATTTAGGTGAAGAGACACTTGAGAAATCTCCAGCTCAGCCAAGCATTGAACCAAGTCTTCTACATGATGAAAGCCCTTTTCGGCCGGAAAGAGAGAGCAGTCCTCCTCCTCCACCAGATTGTGAGCCTAGTCCGAGAAAGACACCTGAGGTAGATCCTAATCAGCAAGAGGTATATAACTACATGGAATCCCTAGAAAAATCAGCTGCAGGACCAAGTACCACTCTGCTACTAGATGCACAAGTTCAGTCTTTGAAACAGGAAGTATTTGAATTAGAAGTCATAAATAGGCATATTAAACAGGAAAATGAAGCACTCAAAGAGCAGAGCAAGGTAGACAAGATTGTCCATGATAACACTATGCTCCATTTAGGACTGTGGAAAAAGAAAAAATAGGAAGCTGAAGAAAAAGTGCCAAAAGTTAAGCAGAGCATTGATTAATCTCAAGTTCAAATGTCTAGTCAGGAAACCAAGGATGATGTTAGCATCAAAGAAGAAGAAAATAGGGCTAGATGTCCTAGCAGAAGCCTCGAACATATGGATTAGAGGGAAATAACTAAATTTTGGTTGCATGAGGACATGCAACACCTTCACAGTGGGGGTATGTTGAGCCTCAAACCTGCACCTACCTATACACCCTCTCAGCCTTCTTTTTCCCACTTACTTCATCCATCAAGCTGTTAAATCATTGCATTATAGTCTAAAAAGAGCTTCTGACATGGTTTTCTAACTATGCTTATCACTGTTGTTTGGTTTAGATTTTTGTTCAGGCAGCTGCGGAAACTTGTTAGTTTCCGTAGCCAGCACAGGTTTCCGCAGCCAGCACAGGATTCCGCAGTTATTTTGTTAAAAGCTATGCTACAGGTGTCCTATGAAGAAACGAGCCACATGAGCAAGCTACAAGTGATGGGTACATGGAACTTGTCCCTTCAAATCAGCCAAATCATCCATAGAAGGTCACGGTCAACAAGGGTCAAAGGCAAAGCCAACCAAGGAATTTAGCGGTGGCACGTCTCTGTTTTGAGCACGTGAAAGTTTACGTGGCACAGTCCTCAGCCCACGGAGACATCGGCACACCTGGAGATCATTCCCGTAACATGAATCCAATAGCTACCACTCCGAAGATTTAATAGACATGATGACAGTTACGCTAGATCTCGGCTGAGGAGATCTACGTGTCTTTGGCAACGCAGTTAATAGCATAGGATTCAGTTAGTTAGTTTCACCACTTTTTCATTATAAATAACGCGTTGATGAATGCTGTGAAAAAGCTTTTTCGATGTAATTGTTGAACTGTTTCTATTATCACCCCATTGTACTCTGTTTTATATATGTTGCTGCTGCTTTAATACATGAGAAGACTACTTTCTTGAGCTTGTTCTCGTGACTGTTTGTTGACTGGATGAGGTGGCAGAGGGCCCCTGCGCACTAAAGCCCTGTATAGTTGTCATTTGATTTTATTATGTTTCTGTTTTCATAATCAGTAGCTTGTATATAAAATGATGTTTTGATGTTTTTTTTACTGATGTTTACATTTTCACTTCTGTTTTCTTATAGCTGTCAGCTGATCAATGCTTTTCTGCAGGTTTTCTTAGGCAGCCCGGGAAAATTTTCATCTTTTTGATAACTATTGACATATGAGATCATCTTGTCCTTCCTGCTAATTTCCATTTTCTGAAGTTTAATTCCAGCACTGTCCTTTTTCAAGTTGTGATTTGCTTATTTATTTTTCTGCTTCTTAGACATCATACTACTCATTTGTTTATGGTTTCTTTCTATAGTCAAGTGACTCTATTAGTAAGGAATCAAAATATTACTTATTGCAGTGTGATTTAGTTATCATATTGCTTAAACTTATTCATGATTGCTTCCCATAAGGTAGATTGAGCTGAAGGGTAAAGGATCAGAAGAGATGAAGTAGTGTGATTAGTTTCCTTTATGCAATTCAATTTCTTGCAATTTAGTTATCATATTGCTTAAACTTATTCATGATTTCTTCCCACAAGGTAGATTGAGCTGAAGGGTAAAGGATCAGAAGAGTTGAAGTAGTGTGATTAGTTTCCTTTATGCAATTTAATTTCTTGCCATTTAGATATCATATTGCTTGACTTGTTCATGATTTCTTCCCACAAGGTAGTTGAGCTGAAGGGTAAAGGATCAGAAGAGTTGAAGTAGTGTGAATTAGTTTCTTTGCTTTGAGTTGCTTTAAGTTCAGTTTTTACTTTCTTTTCATTTAGCAGCAAGGATACTGGGCCATTGTCATTAGTTCACTGTTTGATACATTTACTTCCTCTTAAGAATTGATTTCATTACAGTTGTTTTAAAGCTTTCTTTTTGAGCACTTTTAAGTTTGGAAAATCACTATAGAAATCACCATCACCATCTAGACTTAACTTTCATTTTCGCCATCACACATTAAGGAAAGATAAATCCAAAAACAAACTCAAAAAAAAACTCAAAAAAACAAAAGACTAGGGAAATGGTTATCTTGTACATATAGTACACTTCACTTCGTCAGTTTACGAATCCCGGATTGACATTTTAAATAGCAATTTAGAACACACTAAATTGACCAAACACCCTTACTCATGCACGTTCAAGCCCATCCAAGGCTCGATATGGTGTCAGCCCAAGATGATGTCATGATGACACCATATATCCACGTGGGCTTCTTTGAGAGCGGCACATGTCACTCACTTTCGACCCACTTGACCATCTGATGTGATCAAATTTGGTTACCATGTGGCATGCCACCATGGCACCGCATCAGCTTGATTCCACATCAACTTGCCACTTTAGGACCCACCGATGTTAGCGTTTGTTGAAATTTCAGTTAAATTCCCTTTTGTAATTATTTTCGACTCCTTTGGCATTGATTTATTATACAAGGGTCAAATGCCACAATGAGGCTTGAGATAGAATCCCTATTGGTGTCAACTATTTGGAATCCCTTTGTATCGAATTTTATCTCTCAGTCGCACTACATTGCACACAAACCTCTAAGGTTCCCCAAGGTCTCAAGACCTTTATATACACATATATACATATTAGGCTATCTCTCTTGATCCTATATATATATATATATATATATATATATATATATATATATATATATATATATATATATATATATATATATATATAAGATCAAGCGAGATAGGCTAATATGTATATGTGTATGTGTGTGTGTATATATATATATAGTAAACTCCCCCTATACACTTAGAAGGATTGAAATATTCCTCCTGTGCTTAAATGGAAATTCAACATGGTTCAATCTTTACATTGATACACAAAAGAAAAGTATGATTTCCTACAACAATTTCATAGCACATGGCCTACTATTTTGAGTCATTTTTAACACAAAGAGAATTGGCCAAATAAACAAAGAGTTACACCACTTATTCCCTGGAAATTTAACAAATATCGAGCTCATCAATAAGTACAAGAATTAGCTTCCCTCATCAATCATATAGGAAATAAATCTTTCCTCATCAATAACACAGGAATCAACATTCCTTATCAAGCACGCAAGAAATCAACATTTGTATCGATTACCATATGCCTATTTAACAATACGATGAGCATTTATGTAACATTCACTTACACAGGAATTCAAATAAGCACTTGTCTTATAATGAGAAGCCTCGCAATTTGAGATTGGGACTTCAACTCTCCACCCAACCTTAGATTGACTCCACTATGATATTTCTTATAGTTAATCACCCACGAGCCAGATTCAGAGGTTGAGGAGGTAAGTTGCTTAGGAATTCTCAACCATCACTACCATACAATGAATAGAGCTTGTTTCATAGGTGTTCTTAATAGCTACCAACTATTACACCACAAGGCCTTTGATCCAACAACGAAAATGCAGGGGTTCTGGTAGAGCACAAAGAGCCTTAGTTCAGTCTGGGATAGAGATTTACATAAGTGGAAGGGAGACTTATTAGTTAGGTTACTACTGTATGGATAAGAGCACACATGCCCATTGACCTCTCAGTGGTACTACACCCATGTTCTCAACTCCAGGCTACACAAGTGTTATCAGCCCATCTAGTCATGGAGTGCCTCACCCTACCAATAGTTCTCAATTGATTGGTTCCCTAGTGGTTTTATTAGCCCCGGAAGTAAGGCACTTGACTCTTTGATTCTCCCTCTTGGGTTTCTTAGCTTGGCTATCACAAGAGTGATCTCTTCCCCTGAACTCTCTCTATATTTCTCTCATGCACAAGCATGCACAATCCCCACATACAAAATCACACTAGCCTTCGTCGTCTACCTTCCTACCTTTGAGTTCTTCCCTCGCCTTCCTTTCTTTTTGCCTCTCCCCAACAATGTTTGTGCATGGCTTTGGATTTGTGTCCCCTATCTCAACCATTTAATTACAGTAACTAATTATGATATTTACAATAGGGGAATTAACCAAAATTGGTTGTCACAAATCAATGTAGTAGCAAGTGAAATTCCCATATTAATTGTGATGGATCTTTTGTGGTAACTGGAATTTTCTTAATATTTGGCAAAATCCTAACATTTTTTAAGCCTTTCTACAATCACTCTAGAGTGGGTTTTTGGTAATGTAAGAAAGCAAAGATTTCTTCGAACTCTTTATGTCACGCATCATTATCTTGGAGAGGAAATCCTGGCTTTTGGTTCACATTGGCTCAGGATAGTTAAAAATTCATGAAGATCATGGGTCAAAAGTGTGTAGATGGTGAAATCCATGAAATCAAATGCTACATGTCCTTATGAAAGGAAAGTCTCAAGGTGTATATTATTTTAAAAATTAGAATTTTCAAAAATAATGTTTTATGGTAGAGAAGAAGTTAAAGTTGCAGAGTATTTTTGGGGTTTAGAATGCATAACAAAGAATTAAGTTGAATCTTATGTCATTCTACCAAGGGATTCAATTAGCTAAAGAAAAACAGGTAACTTCTCTCATTATTTTGGGAGACTCCCTCTTCCTTATTCAGCATTTGGTGAAGGGCTCATCTCCTAGGGACAAAACATTAGAAAGTCTTATGAAAAGAATTAGTAAGTTTTCTCTTCAATAGCATATTTCCATGATCTCCGTGATCTCAATAAAGATGCAAATTTATGTGTTAATGAAGGGTGTAAATTAAGATTGAGAGATCTAAAAATTAATGGTCTAGGGACAAAACATTAGAAAGTCTTATGAAAATAATTTGTTAGGTATTCTCTTCAATAGCATATTTCCATGATCTCTATGATCTCAATAAAGATGCAGATTTATGTGTTAATGAAGGGTGTAAATTGAGATTGAGAGATCTAAAAATTAATGGTCAAATCAAGTCTTCTCCTGTTCCTTAGAGCTAAATGGATTGGCATTATAGAGTTATGAAGGACCACATTATCAATCAATTATAGTATGTCATGTAAATTTTGTTCTTTGATGGGTTAGTTTTGTAAGGTATATATATCTACAAAACCCAATTTTTTGTTGTTTAGATTGAAGTCCCTTTGGAAAAAATTGTAATTTTGTTAGATAAAAAAACTCAAATATATGTTTTGAAAATACAAAAAATATAACTATACACTACCTGATATATTTGCTATAATCCAAACAACTTACATACTTAAAAAGAAAAAGGTAAAAAAAAAAAAAAATATATATATATATATATATATATATAAAACTTACATTATTATAAATATAAATATTACAATATTTAATATACAAAGTATTAAAAGGAATTAATTTTTTAATTAAAAATATCTTCTCATTTATAAGAATATATCGTTAAAGTTCTTTAATGAATCCAGTTATAAAGATTTTGTTCAGTTTTATTTTTAATTAAAATTATATTTTTATTCTTAAACAAAAAAACAGGCTAAGAATTTGGTAGAAGTTAGAGATATGGTTAAAGCTCATTCATGAATCAAGTATATCACGGAACAATGTCTATAAATATTTTGTCCAATTTTAGATTGATATAGATCATTAAAAAATTAATCAACATTCGGTAATAGACCATTAAACTTTTTGTATTGAAGGAAAGTTCACATACGAATAAACAACTCCAATCCATTCCATTCCATTCGAGTTTGTTGCAAAATTAAACAATTTTAACTTAAAATTATTATATAAATTAAATATACTTAAAATAATGATTTTTTTATAAATTAGTTTTATATTGATATTTATTTTATATTTTAAATAATGAGAATTCAGTTGTAAATTTTTTTTTGAAAAGGGAGGATTTAGTTTTTAAATTAATAGTGGGCACAACTATTATTGGCTATTATATGTAAATGTAAGTTGATTCATTAATGTTATTTAAGGAAAACCACGACACTTGGAATTATTTACTAGAAGCAGCAACGACCTTGTCAAATATCTCTAAATCTTGGGTTATTAACATGTTTGTTTATCTCTGAATAAGATAAGCTCTTAGCTAAACAAAAGCAGTTTTAAGCATACTCTTTCACCCCTGCCAAATATCTCTAAATCTCGAGTTATTAACATGTTTGTTCATCTCTGAATAAGACAAGCTCTTAGCTAGCAGTTTTAAAGACAAGTTCTTAGCTAAACAAAAGAAATTTTAAGCATACTCCAAGCCTAGTTAATATGTCTATTTTAAAATAAGGCTTTCAAAATTTCAATTTAATTATCAATAATTATTAAATTGATGATAGATATTTAACCTCCATGGAATATTTTAGAATATTCTCAATAGTAGTCACATATCAAAGGTTGAGATTTATCTCAAAAGTTGTTATGCTCTTTTAGTTTTTGGTTGAGGTTTATCTCAAAAGTTGTTATGCTCTTTTAGTTTTTCAATTAAATTGTTTAATTGAAAAAATGTCATATAAACAAATGTCATATGAAATGAGTTATGGTTTTCTTGGGCATGTGGTATTTATAAGTCATAGTATTGTAACAAAACCTATTTCCACATTAAGAATCTCCGTAATAAAGTGGGGTAAATATCCATAGTTAAGAATTTTGTTACATGGTTTTTAAATTTTATATATGTTTTTGTCACACATATATATTAATTATTTTTATAATTAATAATAATTATAACTTAATATAAAGTTATAATTTAGTTAATTTTTATAATTGAAGTTTTAGCTAATTTTTAGTTATTAATCTTGGCAATATGAGATGTATCATAAAGGAAGTGCTTCCATGTTTATCGCGAATTAATGTCCTATTGGTTTATAAGGGGACAAGGGAGTTGTCTCCACTTTACTGTCCTTAGCCTTTAGGCCCACAATATATAGTATAAAGTGTATAACTACATCTTTTAATTGTGGGCCTAGCCCACATTACTCCAACTAATTACCTATTCACCATGGTAATTAAAAATAAAATAAAAACACTGCCTCTTTTAATTATATTCATAAAAAATATATTTGTAAAAAAAGGGGCAAAATTATTAAATTTCATATATTTGTAAAAATTGTGGAATAAACATTTGAAAAATGATAAGGTAAAATGACTAACATTTCTATTTCCATTATTCACAATATTAATACCCTTACATTATTAATAACATTTAAGGGTAATATCATTATTAATATTATGAACCTACATTATTAATATATTTTATGAATTTATTGCACCAAGGATCAGCTACGTAAACATAAACACATAAACGTAAACATTTAACATGTAATGCTTAACATTTAACATTTTTAATTTAATCGTTCTATTTAAAAATCAATCTAATTATACTATGTATAAACACAATATAAATTTAAAATATGAAGTTGTTTATGAACACTCAAAAAAATATATAGTAAATAAATATAAATATAAATAAACCAGAGGTATGGTAAATAAATAAAACCAATTTTTATACTTACACCATAGATATGGTAAATAGATAAAAATATAAATAAACTACAGGTATGGTAAATAAATAAAACCTCTTTTTATATTTACTCCATAAACCTCTTTATTTTACAAAAACCAAAAAAAAAAGTGAAGTCTATGGGCCAAATACCATGGAACAAATTATTATTAATACCATGGGCCAAATACCATATTTATAAAAGAGGTATGGTAAATAAATAAATATAAAAAAAGGTATAAAGAGGTATGGTAAATAAATAAATATAAAAAAGGTATAAAGAAGTATGGTAAATAAATAAATATAAAAGAGGTATAAAAAGGTATGGTAAATAAATCAAAATATATCCAATAGGATTAGAAATCAACATCTAATTATATACCAAGCCTATGGGTAAAATACCATAAACCAAATTATTATTAATACCAGGAAAAAAAATATTATTAACCTTAATATTAATATTAAAAGATTATTATTATTATTATTAAATCTAATATACATATTAATATTATTAAATTTAATAACTTTGGGTTAATACAATATTAAATTTGTTATCTATATATATATAAACTCTAGATATATATGGGGGAAGAACAAAGACAGAGTGATACATGAGGAGAAATAGGGGGAATGACAAGGGAGAGATGGAGAGAAATTGAAGGAAATGAGAAAGGACGAATGAAGAGAGAGAGAGGAAGAGGAGTGAGAGGGGTAGAAAAGGGTAAGAGAGGGAGACATAAATATGGAGGTGGGAGAGAGAAAAGAAGAGAGGGAGGGAGATAGTTAGAGGATTGGAGGGCACAGAGAGAGAGAGATGGGGAAAGAGAGAGGGAGGTAGGAGAGAAAGGGAGAGAGAGGAAGGACAAGAGAGAGGACTTGATAGAGAGGAGGAGAGAGGGAGGGAGAGAGGGAGAGAAGAAGAAAGACATAGAGAGTGAGAAGTGGAGAGAGAGAGGGAGTGACAAGGGAAAGATGGAGAAAGAGTGTGTATGTTTAGGGGTGAGATAAAGAGACAAAGAAGGAGAGATGGAGACAAGGGGGGAGAAGGAGAGAGAAGGAGAAAGGGAGGGATATAGTAACATAGTTTGAGAGAGAGAGAGAGAGATTGAGTGATAGAGGAAGATAGAGGGAGGCAGGAGAGAAAAGGAGAGAGAGGAAGGACGAGAGAGAGGAAGAGATTGATGGGGAAAGAGAGAGGATTGGAGGGGAGAGGGGGAGAGAGAGAGAGAGCGATGGGGGAAGAGAGAGGGAGATAGGAGAGGAAGGACGAGAGAGAGGAGAAGAGAGGGAGGGATAGAGAGATGGAGTTGGAGGGGGGAGGGAGTGAAATGGGAGAGATGGAGAGAGTGTGTGTATGTTTGGGGGTGAGATAATGAGACAAAGAAGGAGAGATGGAGAGAAGGGGGGAGAGAAGGAGAGAGAGGAATATAGTAACAGAGTTGGAGGGTGAAGAGAGAGAGAGAGAGAGAGAGGTGGGAGAGAAAGGGAGAGAGAGGAAGGAAGAGAGAGAGGATGTGAGAGAGTGGAGAGAGTTAGGGAAAGAGAGATGGAGATGGAGGGGGAGAGAGGGAGGTAAGAAGAAAGACATAGAGAGACAAAGGTGGAGAGAGAGGGGGGAATGATAAGGAAGATGGAGAGAGAGGGAGAGAGGACAACAGGAGGGAAGAGAGATAGAATCGGGGGAGAGGGAGAGAAGGGGAAGAGAGAGAGAGAGAGAGAGAGAGAGAAAGAATTTGGAGAAAGAGAGTGTATGTTTTGGGGTGATATAGAGAGATAGAGGGAGATAGAGATATAGATGGAAGGTGAAGAGAGGGAAGAAGAGAGAGATGGAGACAGGGAGGGAGGGATAGAGAGATTGATAGATATGGAGTGAGAGAGTGTGTGAGTTTGGGGGGGTGAGATAGAGAGACAAAGAAGGAGAGATGGAGGGAGATATATATATATATATGGAGGGGGGAGAGAGGGAAGAAGATTACTTGCACTAGATGCATTGATTTCAATGTAGATGGTGATTTCTAATCCTATTTGATTTCTTGCACTATATGCATGGTTTTTGATGTAGACGTTGATGTCTAATGATATTTGATTACTTGCACGAAAAGCATTTATTTCAAAGTAGATAATTTCTAATCCTACTTGATTGCTTGCACTAAATCCATTGATTTCAGTGTAGATGGTGATTTGTAATCTTATTTGATTGTTTGCACTAGATTCATTAATTTCAATGTAGATGTTGATTTCTAATTATATCTTACTGCTTGCACTAGATGCATTGATTTCAATGTGGAGAGAGAGAGAAACGTGGAGAGAGGGAGAGGGTGTGATAAAGAAGATTGAGAGAGAGGGAAAGAGGACAGCAGGAGGGAAGACAGATAGAAGTGGGGGAGAGAGAGAGAATGGGAAGAGAGAGAGGGAGAGGAGGGAGGGACAGATAGATAGATTGGAGAAAGGGAGTGTATGTTTTGGGGCTGATATAGAGAGACAAAGGAAGATAGAGATATAAATGGAAAGTGAAGAGAGGGGAGAAGAGAGAGATGGAAGGAGAGAGGTAGGGACAGAGAGAATGAAAGATATGTAGTGAGAGAGCATGTGTGATTGGGGGGCTGAGATAGAGAGACAAAGAAGGAGAGATGGAAGGAGATATAGATATAGATGGAGGGGAGAGATAGGGAAGAAGATTTCTTGCACTTGATGCATTGATTTTAGTGTAGATGGTGATTTCTAATCCTATGTTATTGTTTTCTCTATATGCATTGATTTTAGTGTAGATGGTGATTTCTAATGATATTTGATTGCTTGCACTAGACGCATTGATTTCAATGTAGATGATTTATAATCCTATTTGATTGTTTGCACTAAATGCATTGATTTCAGTGTAGATGGTGATTTCTAATCATATTTGATTTCTTGCACTAAATACATTGATTTCAATGTAGATGTTCGTTTCTAATAATATTTGATTTCTTGCACTATATGCATTGATTTCAATGTAAATGATTTCTAATCCTATTTGATTGCTTGCACTAAATGCATTGATTTCAGTGTAGATGGTGATTTCCAATCCTATTTAATTGTTTGCACTAAATGCATTGATTTCAGTGTAGATGTTGGTTTATAATCCTATTTGCTTACTTGCACTAGATGCATTGATTTGAGTGTAAATATTGATTTCTAATCCTATTTGATTGTTTGCATTAGATGCATTGATTTCAGTGTAAATGCTTATTTCTAATCTTATTTGATTTCTTGCATTAGATGCATTGATTTCAATGTACATGTTAATTTCTAATTTGATGTAATTGGATGTATGATCGTACATTAATTTTAAAGTGATTGGATTAACATTGTGCATTGATTTCAGTGTAAGCACAAAAAATATTGACAATGGATATTGACTTTTGTGTTATAGTAATTCAACCTATTAATATTGGAGAGAAAGAGAGACAAGGTATGATGTTTACTACAATAGCTCAAGCTAAAGATTTAAATGGTTTACTATTTAACATGTCATTTTCATATGATAGATATGAAAAGATGAAAAAAGTAACAAGGCTGACAATAAGAATAGCAGAAGAAAATAGTTTGAGATTAATCACAATGAAGACTATTTGTAATTGACTATATTCTTATTATTCACATTTTCTATCAATCAGCAAGTCTACTATGTTGTCACTTTACATTCAAAATTTTTATTTTATCATTTTTCATCATTAAAGTTATTAACAATATTTATCATATCAACAAACTCGGGTAACTAAGCAAATTTAAAATTAAAATGACGAGATTAATATCAAACATTTTTAATTTAATGGAAAAACCTGTGAGCAATTTATGAAACCGACGTTTCGGACTAGCTAGGTGAGTCCATCATCAAGGTAATGAGATCTGTATTTTGAGAAGAGAGAGCCAAGAAAATTGTGAACCTATTAATAGAAGGATGGAGAGATAACTAAGGGGAGGTGAGGTCGGCTAGATTTCCATGTATTTATAGATAAATTAATTAAATTAATTTTAATTTTGTTTTTAAATTTTATTTTAGCTAAAAACTAAATTAAAAATAGCATTAACCTGACCTAAATTAAAAATAAAACTAAAAATTAATTTTACCTAAGTTAATTTAACCGAAATTAATCTAAATTAAATTATTTATTAAGCCTAAATTGATTTAATCTAAATTAATTTAACCTAAAATAATTTACTTTAACCTAAATTAAATTAATATACCTAAATTAAATTAAATTAATTTAATTAAAAAATAATAGTTGAACCTAAAATACTTTACTTTAACCTAAATTAATATACCTAAATTAAATAAATTAATTTAATTTTTAACCTAAATAAAAATTAATTGAACCTAAATTAATTTTAATTAGGTTAAATTAATCTAACCTAATAAATTTATGTTTTAATCTAGGTTAAATTAGTTAACCTAAATTAAAAATAAAATTCAAATTAATTTAACGTGAATTAAATTAATTTAAACTAAATTAAATTACTTTGACCTAAGTTAAGTTAAATTAATTTAACCTAAGATAAAGCTAAATTAAAGTTAGAATAAATTTAAACTAAATTTAAGTTACAATTAATTTAATTTAATTAATTAATTAATTAATTAAATTAATTTTAAATTTTGTTTTAATTAGTTAATTAATTTATATATATATATATATATATATATATATATATATATATATATATATATATATAATTTTAATTAAATTTGATTTTTATATTAAAAGCATGAGCTGTGAATGCTATCTCAGGGAGGAATTTGTAAAAATTAAAGTTACTTTACTTTATTTAGTAAGGGTTTCCAGGTATTACTAAGTTTCAGACCATCATCCCTATTCATATTGTTAGAGGATTTTTCAATTTCAATTGCTTCTTTAATTCTTCTTTTTAAATAGTGGTCATCCTTATGGATTAATTTAGCTTGTTCCATACATATATAGTGAGAGGAGGAACAAGCGTGTTCTGCTAGACCTGATTTATCAGACCTATTTCTAGTAATATCACTAATGTGTTCTTTTAGTCTTACTCCAAAGGATCTGCCTGTTTCCCCTATATAAACTTTACCGCGTGAACATGGAACCGAATAAACGCCTTTGTGATTTTTAGGGTCAATTGCATCTTTAGCAGATTCAAGCATGTTTTTTATGGTGTTAGGGGGTGTGAAAGCTACCATGATGTTGTGCTTAGCGAGAACTTTGGCAATTTTATCTGTGGTACCTTTGATATAGGGAAGGGAAATTCTGGGGTTTTCAAACGATTTTCTTTTAATTTGTTTACTGGTTAAGGAATCTTTAATTATTTTGCGGATGGTGTGATGTTGATAGCCATTGTTTACAAAAACTTTATGGAGATGGACAAGTTCTTCATCTAGATGCTCTGGGTGGGAGATTCTAGAGGCTCTGGTGGTTAGGGTTTTGATGACACCCATTTTTTGCTTAGGATGGTGGTGGGAGTTTGCATGAAGATATCTGTCGGTGTGGGTCTGTTTTCTGAAGACTTGGTGGCTCAGCTTACCATCTTTCTTGGTGAGGAGGACATCTAAGAAGGGGAGCTGGTTCTCTTTCTCAATTTCAATGGTGAATTTTATGTGTTGAGAGAGGCTATTTATATGTGATAAGAAATCCATGAGCTTATCTATACCATGGCTCCATTTAGCAAAAATATCATGGCTTATCTACCATGGCTCCATTTTTGCTAAATGGAGCCATGGTATAGATAAGCTCATGGATTTCTTATCACATATAAATAGCCTCTCTCAACACATAAAATTCACCATTGAAATTGAGAAAGACAACCATTGAAATTGAGAAAGAGAACCAGCTCCCCTTCTTAGATGTCCTCCTCACCAAGAAAGATGGTAAGCTGAGCCACCAAGTCTTCAGAAAACAGACCCACACCGACAGATATCTTCATGCAAACTCCCACCACCATCCTAAGCAAAAAATGGGTGTCATCAAAACCCTAACCACCAAAGCCTCTAGAATCTCCGACCCAGAGCATCTAGATGAAGAACTTGTCCATCTCCATAAAGTTTTTGTAAACAATGGCTATCAACATCACACCATCCGCAAAATAATTAAAGATCCCTTAACCAGTAAACAAATTAAAAGAAAATCGTTTGAAAACCCCAGAATTTCCCTTCCCTATATCAAAGGTACCACAGATAAAATTGCCAAAGTTCTCACTAAGCACAGCATCATGGTAGCTTTCACACCCCCTAACACCATAAAAAACATGCTTGAATCTGCTAAAGATGCAATGGACCCTAAAAATCACAAAGGCGTTTATATAGGGGAAACAGGCAGATCCTTTGGAGTAAGACTAAAAGAGCACATTAGTGATATTACTAGAAATAGGTCTGATAAATCAGGTCTAGCAAAACACGCTTGTTCCTCCTCTCACTATATATGTATGGAACAAGCTAAATTAATCCATAAGGAAGACCACTATTTAAAAAGAAGAATTAAAGAAGCAATTGAAATTGAAAAATCCTCTAACAATATGAATAGGGATGATGGTCTGAAACTTAGTAATACCTGGAAACCCTTACTAAATAAAGTAAAATAACTTTAATTTTTACAAATTCCTCCCTGAGATAGCATTCACAGCTCATGCTTTTAATATAAAAATCAAATTTAATTAAAATTAAAATTATATATATATATATATATATATATATATATATATATATATATATAAATTAATTAACTAATTTAAACTAAATTTAAAATTAATTTAATTATTTAATTAATTAATTAAATTAAATTAATTGTAACTTAAATTTAGTTTAAATTTATTCTAACTTTAATTTAGCTTTATCCTAGGTTAAATTAATTTAACTTAACTTAGGTCAAAGTAATTTAATTTAGTTTAAATTAATTTAATTCAGGTTAAATTAATTTGAATTTTATTTTTAATTTAGGTTAACTAATTTAACCTAGATTAAAACATAAATTTATTAGGTTAGATTAATTTAACCTAATTAAAATTAATTTAGGTTCAATTAATTTTTATTTAGGTTAAAAATTAAATTAATTTATTTAATTTAGGTATATTAATTTAGGTTAAAGTAAAGTATTTTAGGTTCAATTAAATTTTTTTTTAATTAAATTAATTTAATTTAATTTAGGTATATTAATTTAATTTAGGTTAAAGTAAATTATTTTAGGTTAAATTAATTTAGATTAAATCAATTTAGGTTAAATAAATAATTTAATTTAGATTAATTTCGGTTAAATTAACTTAGGTTAAATTAACTTAGGTAAAATTAATTTTTAGTTTTATTTTTAATTTAGGTCAGATTAATGTTATTTTTAATTTAGTTTTTAGCTAAAATAAAATTTAAAAACAAAATTAAAATTAATTTAATTAATTTATCTATAAATACATGGAAATCTAGCCGACCTCACCTCCCCTTAGTTATCTCTCCATCCTTCTATTAATAGGTTCACAATTTTCTTGGCTCTCTCTTCTCAAAATACAGATCTCATTACCCTGATGATGGACTCACCTAGCTAGTCCGAAACGTCGGTTTCATAAATTGCTCACAGGTTTTTCCATTAAATTAAAAATCTCTTCCAACCTGTATGGAATCTCTCTTCAACGCTAATATCAAACATATTTAGCATATGAATATCAAACATATTTAGCATATTTAAAATGATTATATTAATATTAGATGAATTTAAATATTATTGATAAAATTAACCATATGTTTGTTAGATTTTCTTTGGCCGCGGGTGACTGAAACCAGCCTAAATCCATCTTAACTCTGGATATATCAAGCACCGAGAGGGATCAAATCTCTCGATATGCAAACCTTTCCTCAAGTTTTGCACTCAAAAAAGAAGTTTGCACCTCGAGATATTTGATCCCTCTCAACACATGATAGATCCGAAGTTAAGATGGATCTAGGTTGGTCTTAATAATATAATTTATATGTCCAAAGGGGTTGGATTCAATAATGGAAAGTGATCAGTCTTTCATTATTGGGTAAAGATCAATTCCCATGAGGGCTTAACCTGAAACCATGGGGCACCTTGAGGTAGTGGTTGAATATGTGGGTGCCCTGAAGAGATTATATTAAACAATCTTGTGATTCGTGTACACATTAGTGGATCAAAGCCAATCCCCATGTTCTTCAATTAAACGAATCCCTCAAGGGTAGCACAATTGGTGATCATTGTGTTATGAAGTGTTATGTAAACTATAAAATTCAAGGTTTAAAAGTTGTGTATATCGACACCTAGATGTCATAGTGGTAGCAATCAGAATTAACCCAGTATCACATAACTATGAAACTGACCTAGTTGCCAATTCCTTTAATGACCCAAAAAAACTATCATTTACATGATTGACAATGTACCATGCCCCAACCCAACCCTTAAAAAGAAATTCAAATCTTAAACCAACCTCATTCTCTTAATATATCATCCTAGGTTTGTTTAAACGCTATGACTTGTCATATCTCAAAAACCCTATAAAAAAAATAGCTTAGATAAAAGTTAATTGTAAGACCTTGCTTCCTTCACTTGCTACCCATACTCAAATTGATGGTAAATTTCCTTGAAAATAATGAATTATATTTTTTCTATAACTTAAGTACTTTCTCTATTCGTTAATCCATGTGATGTTGCAAAGAATTTCCCACGTTGGTATTTCATAAATAAAAACTTTCACAGAATTTCCCACGTTGGTATTTCATAAATAAAAACTTCCACAGATGTAAAACATTCCAATAATCACCTCTATAGCTGCTACATTTGAGTACAAACCCAAAAAAGGTGTCACATGACTTACATTACGTTGATATTAAGCAAATTCCCTTCTTATTTCTTATTGATTAGTGAGAAGTGTGTTTGCAATGGAAATAGATTTTGGTGTGGATGCTTGTTATCTCGCCATATATATACAACCCCTCTCACCACATATGTATAGAACTCCACTCGAGAATGTAATGTCCTAGTGAAATATTGACCTAAGATTTCATGTATCTAGGATTTTTGCAATAAATTTTATTACTCAAAATAAACAAAGCATTTCATAACAGAGTATATTACTATGGCAGTTTTATTCAGTAAGTAAACATGGTTCATTAAAGAATAAATGAAAGTATACTGAACGATTTTACTAAATGATTAAATCTCCACTTATTTGAAAAAAAAAATTGTAAACCTGAAAGTTGAATTAGAAATTTAGATTTTATCAAACAAGGATGGTTTTTTTTTGTATTTCTGAAATAGTGGAATCCGAAAAATATTTCATTTGAAATGTGATTTTTTTGGAGATATCAAAGACACTTATGACAATATGTTAACATCAATTCTTTGGCATTGTCTTTTCAATGAAGAAACTATTAAAAAATTGAGTAAGGTCATCATCAATTTAAGTAAAAAAAAAAAATATTGTAAAACCCAAAAAATTAAGAACAATAATAGTCTCATAGACTCTTTACCCAAAAATACATCCTTAAAAAACAACGATTATCCAGGACTTGCTTCCCGGGATGGGGACCAATCCGTTTCAAGATAACTTATGCTCAATGTTAAGGAACTTTGGTCTCTCACTGACCCTGCGGCTTCAAATGATCAGAACTGGCACTGAACCGACTCTAAATCTACGCACAGACATTCGATCACTGAGAATTCGGATTTCTGTTACAGGATGTTTTTGGTTACTCAAGGGGCCCCGTTTTAATGGTTGCTTCCGAACCTTCGACTTGCTCCCGTGAATGCTTTTGCTTCAGATTGATTTCGTTCTTGCCACAGAATTAATTGTAGAAGTCGTTTCATTCAGAAAGATGTCTTCCTAGGTAAACTATTTCAGAACGATTTCCTTCTGCTACAGGACTATCCGCTATACAAATGTGGTTGGAAATGTAATTGCATGCTGCCGCAAGAAGATTATGGTAGTTGAAAGGTGGCCTGGCTCCAGTCCGGCCTTGAATTGTTCAAACAGTTCCTGTTATTGCTTCAATGAGCCCTTCGCACTTAGCTTCACGATAATCCAATTAAGTCACCAATTCTAGCTAGCTGATCCAACTTTAGAGATTCGACTTATTTTTCTTTAACTCAATATGTCGTAGATTTCACACGTTAAACGTAAACATTTACTATGTAATGTTTAATATTTAACATTTTTAATCTAACTCCCTCTTATTTAAAAATCAATTTAATTATTATTATTATGTATAAACATAATATAAATTTAAAATATGAAGAGATTTATCAACACTCAAAAAATAAATATGGTAAATAAATAAAAATATAATTAAACCAGAAATATGATAAATAAATCAAGCATATTTTTATATTTACCCCAGAAATATGGTAAATAAATATAAATATAAATAAATTAGAAGGATGGTAAATAAATAAAAACTCTCTTTATATTTACTCCATAAATCTCTTTATATTTACAAAACTTAAAAAAAGAGATTTTAGTTAGGTGAAGCCTATGGGTGAAATATCATGGGACAAATTATTATTAATATCATGAGCCAAATACCATATTTATAAAAATAAAAATATGGTAAATAAATAAATATAAAGAGGTATGGTAAATAAATAAAAATATATCAAATAGGATTAGAAATCAACATCTATTTATATACCAAGCATATGGACCAAATACTATGGACCAAATTATTATTAATACCACACAAAAAACATTATTAATGCTAATATTAATATTATTATTATTATTATTATTAAATTTAATATTCATTTTAATATATTATAATATTAATATTATTAAATTTAATAATTTGTAATTAATACAATATTAAATTTGTTATATTATAATATATAGTAATAAATCATGATATATATGTTAACTCTACATATATATAGGAGGGAAGAACAAAGACATAGAGTGATAGAGGTGGAGAAATTTAGAGAGTGACAAGGGAGAGATGGAGATAAACTGAAGGAAATGGGAGAGGATGAATGAAGAGAAAGAGGGGGGGAAGGAGTGAGAGAGGTAGAGAAGGGTAAGAGAGCAAAAGGGAGGGAGATAGTGAGAGGGAGGTAGGAGAGAAAGGGAGAGAGAGGAGGAGAGAGGGAGAGATAATGGGAGTTGGAAGGGGAGTAGAGAAAGGAGGAGAGAGAGAGGGATAAAGGGAGTTGGAGGGAGAGAAGAAGAAAGACATAGAGAGTGAGAAGTGGAGAGAGACAAGGAGTAACAAGGGAGAGATGGAGAGAGTATGTATGTTTAGGGGTGAGATAAAGAGACAAGGAGACAAGGGGGTAGAGAAGGAGAAAAGGGGGGATATAGTAACACAGTTGGAGAGAGAGAGAGAGAGAGAGAGAGAGATTGAGTGATAGGGGAAGATAGAGGGACGCAGGAGAGAAAAGGAGAGAGAGGAAGAGATTGATGGGGGAAGAGAGAGGATTGGAGGGGAGAGGGGGAGAGAGAGGGAGAGAGAGGAGTGGGAGAGATAAAGAGATGGAGTTGGAGGGGGAGAGAGGGAGGGAAGAAGAAAGACACAAAGAGTGAGAAGTGGAGAGAGAGATGGAGTGACAAGGAAGAGATGGAGAGAGAGAGTGTATGTTTGGGGGTGAGATAATGAGACAAAGAATGAGGGATGGAGAGAAGGGGGAGGGGGGCAAGGAGAGAGAGAGGAATATAGTAACAGGGTTGGAGGGTGAATAGATAAAGAGAGAGAGACAGGTGGGAGAGGAAGGTAGAGAGAGGAAGGAAGAGAAACAGGATGTGAGAGAGTAGAGAGAGGTAGCGAAAGAGAGATGGAGGGGGGGAGAGGGAGGTAAGAAGAAAGACATAGAGAGAGAAAGGTGGAGAGAGAGAGGGAGTGATAAGGAAAATGGAGAGAGAGGGAGAGAGGATAAGAGGAGGGAAGAGAGAAAGAAGCGAGAGAGAGGGGGGGCGGGGGGGCGAGAGAGAAATAAATTGGAGAAAGAGTGTATGTTTTGGGGGTGATATATGTTAGAGAATTTAGGGCAAAGTAGTGTTGCAATGATTCTCTGAGACTTGATAACAATTTGTGAAGTCTTTTTACTTTTTCTGGTTAGCTTATACTTCTTTTTCTTATTAGTGCGTGTATGTGTGCTTCATCAAACTGCTACCAAAACAAAATAACAAGAACACAAAATTTTGGCTCTCTGCCAGGGACAAACCCTCTCCACTCTTGAGAGGAAAACCCTTTGTAAGATTTCTCTTATTAAAGCTTCTTATTTGAACAACTGCTAAACCCTAGACCCTTGACTAGGATATCCTTCAAGCATGAGTCAAATCCTTCTTCTTTTTGCACTGTCGCTTCCGGCACATCTTCTGGCACATCTTCTGGCACTTCTTTCGGCACTTTGTCTTCTAGCACTCTTCCAATTAGAGTCTTTTTCACCTTAGATGGATGGGTTCCTTCACTAAGCTTGTGAGCCTTTGGAGGCTTGATCTTTTACCCAAACAAAAGATCATTTAGCTTGTTATCATCCCCTATTGTACCTCGCATGTTTGACTGTTTCTAGCCATAGAAATAGTCCTCGACTTTCTCAGCTTCCTTCGTTTGTTGGGGTATCTTCTTCGCTCTAAAGGGAGGCCTTGTCAACCATAAATTCCAACCCAAATAGTGATGATACTTGAACTGTTCTTCTTTGTTGCTATGGCAGCGTTGAAACCTTCCTTGACCTCGCACGTGTGAGTGTAGTAGCTTCAGAAAATTCCTCCTTTACTTCTTTGTTTTGTCTTCTTACTACCCTGCCCTTGTAGCACTCTCCCTTGTCTTCTTTTCGTCATTTTAGCCCTCTCTTGCTAGCGGATTTTAGAGTGTAGTGTGTGCCCAAATGAGGAGTGGACATCCTCTATAAATAGAGGTATTTCCCTCCTATTCACGCTGACATGGCTGTCATTTAGGCCAACTTGACAGATTGCTCTTTAATTCACTTTTAATTATTATTTCGTTGCTTGTAGAATTTGTTAATTCTTGTAGAGGATTTGACCATGCTTGTAGGTGTTCCCATGCCTTGTATGATGTCATACATGATGTAACATGCCCTCAAAGGGTCTCATCATAATTACATTTTGACTTTGACTCTCTAGAAGCACTTCAAAATGTGCTTGTCTTATTTTCAATGAGCAGGAAACTCATTGACAAATAATATCAAAATAAATTCTCTTTTTTTGAATAAGTAAAAATATCAAAATTACATATATGAAGACCAAACCTAGTTACATTTTCTCCAACACTCCCTCTTAACTAGGGAGGTATTCATACAATATTAGAAGGTGTTTGGCAATTTTCAATCTTGAAGAATTCACAAAAGAGAAATCAGATTAGCAATCCATATGTTATAGCATCATATTCATCAGCATTGTCATAGTGCAAGGCCTTGAATAACAACTCCATATCTTTACAAGACTATGAGATACAATGTTGGTGATACCAATGATTTATAGACACCTTCATCATTGTCTCTCAAGGTACATACCCACCCGGGCGTTCTCCGAGTATGACCTTCTAGGACTATTCTTATCTTGGATTCCCAACCCTCAAAGAATATCGGTCCTCTTGCCTACTCTTGTCTTGTATGCGCTACACATCCTCAAAGAGTATTGGATGCCAGATGATTACCTAATCCTCCCATTCTTTCTTCCCAAGAGAAGACAAGAATGTTGTGTCTATGTCTACATTTCCAGTCATGGCCTTCATCTAGACTTACGGTTGTTAGTCCTAGTCTAGTGCATGACCCATGAAATGTAAAACACAATTGTCACTCCTTTGTAATCACGGGTGATTCAAAAACTCCCTCTTGATCAGGGACCTGTCATAGCTCCCTCTTAGCTGGGGACTCTTTCCTTCATCAACAGCTTCTTCTTCGTGGGTTCTTCAGCTGCTTGATCTCCTTCCTTTCTTGATGTCATGAATTCTTCGATCAAACTTCTTCTCGGTAGGGCACCATCCATCAATCACTTTCCTTGGCTTCTCATGTCATTGCTTTGTGGAAAGTGACTATCAGGTTCTTCTTTTCATCTTGGCTACTCCTTTGTCATCTTGTCCATGCTTCGGAATGCTCTCCAAATGGATGCTTCAATGTACTTTCTAGGTTATATGCTTTGACCTAGTAGCCCATCATGACTTCATCCTGATATTGCTTCAACATTGCTTTTCCTTTTGTTGGATGGATTCTTCATCACGACATCTTCATAGAGTAGAATTAGTTATCTGCACCTTTTATATTTCCAAGGCCTTCATAGGTATCAACGGTCCTTTCCTCCTTTATCATAGTTGTCCTACCTTCTTTCAAGAGATATCTTTCAAGGCATTTTAGTCAGATAGTGATTCTTGGTGATCATGGTGTTCTTTACATGCTTGATCTCTTTCTTCATTTTCTTTTTCTCAAATATATAGGTCAACTATCCAATGCTTCTTGTGGAAGCATTCCTTCATTGCTTGCTTTCTAGACTTGTCAGCATTTCTTCTTTCTCCTTATTTAGTAATCTTATGCTCCTTATGTGAGCATATTATTTTGTTGACCTTCATCACATTGTGGTACATGCCTTCAAGCATGTTCTTGCTGAAAGAGATTCCTTCATGCTTGATCATGTTATAGAACTATACCCATGACTTAATAATATACAATTGAAAACATGACTTAAACTTTGATGCATACATACCTCATCTTGTTCTTCCTTGACCATCCTTTGGTGTGGCCCTTCTTGCTTCATCTTAGCCTGTCTGCATATCATTCTTTTCTTGAAACCCATAAATGGGATTCCCAATGAGACATTTGATTTGGTTCATGAACCTTCTTTTGAAGATTCCATCATAGGATCTTAAAGATCCTTTCCTTGCAAATGTTTCCTTTCTTTTGATGATGTAGGTCTTCTAAGATTCTTATCATGATCAATTTTCTTTCATCATGTATGAGGTCCTATACTAGGTGTGCTTCTTCTACATGAATATCTTGAACTATATTCGCCATGCTCCTATATTCTAGAAGATATTTCTACTTATGCATTTTCTTCTTATCATAAATGCTACATCTACATGAGTTTCTAGAACTCTATGTACATCATGCTGCTAGATTCTAGAGGGTGATTCTAGCCATGCAATTTAATTTATTCTTACATGCTTCTACTCTACTCAAAACTTTGAAAGAAGTCTAGAAGTAAAGAGTTTGACCTAGTCATAGTAGAGATCCGGAGGATCTTCCTTCTTTTGCGTATTTCCTTCTTCTCTCTTGAGTCAAGTGAGCATGTTCCCTCTTCATTTCGTTGTTGTTGTTCTTCCTAAGCTTAGTGCAATTCCTTTTGTAGTGTCCATATTCTTGACATCCAAAACATTGGATCTTGGACATGTCTTTGTTGTTTGTTCTTCATGGACCAAACTTGCCAAATTTACTCTTCTTTTGGCCATGGTAGCAAATGCTTGCTCCTTTGATCCCACGTCTTCTTTTGCCTTAAGTTTAGTTTCCTCTGTTCTGCATAGAGACCACATTTCATTGAGAGTGGTTGCTTTCTTCTTAGCATAAATGCTAGATGTGAAGTTTCCCAACTCCTCATGTAGAGCATTGAGTACAAAAGTTGTCATCTCTCTGTCAGACATGATTTCCCCAAGCTCTTGAAGTTGATCTCTTATTTCAGATATTTTCGTGAAGTAGGGAGCTATTCTTTCCTTTGTTATCTTCATCTTGTATAATTCATTCCTCATAGATATTACTTATCCAATTGTGGATACCGAGAATATCTCTACTAGCTTATCATAAATTTCTTTTGATGTCTCAAACTTGGAGACATAGGGAATGAGAGAGTCTTTGATTGATTCTATCATAATCCTTTAATCTCTTGTCTCATCCTTATTGTACTTGGCTAAGGCTTGAGTCTATTCCTTAGCAGGGACAGTGATATTCCCTTTGACATGCTCTAGGAGTTCATTCTCCTTGAGTAGTAGATCAATCCTCTTATTCCATGCAAGAAAGTTGTTGGTCCCTACCAATTTATCGATTTCCTTGCAAAAAGACATTGATGTATATTTAGAAGGGGACATGTACTTACTTGATAGATTTTGAGATGTAATGGATTTGCTTCCTCCTTGAAAGCTTGATGTCCTTCAAGTTGTCTTCTTCAAGTGGACTTGCTTGATGATGAGATTTGCTTGAAGACTTGTAGCTTGACATAGTTCTTCCTCCAATCTACTCTTCTTTGTAGGTGCCTTTGTGTAAGGCTCTTTTTCTAGGTTTGTAGACCTCCTTGGTGAATGATGGATCGTATACCCTTCTTGTCCTTGAAGTGATTAAGACTTTTAGGCTTGATGCTTCAACTTTGTAAATGTTTCTCCTTGATGAGTGTTCTTGAGTTTCCCTTTCCTTGATGTGTCACCTTACCTCTGATACCATGTTAGAGAATCTAGGGAAAAGTAGTGTTGTGATGATTCTCCGAGACTTGATAACAAATTGTGAAGTCTTTTTACTTTTTCTAGTTAACTTATACTTCTTCTTCTTATTAGTGCGTATATGTGTGCTTCATCAAACTACTACCAAAATAAAATAACAAGAACACAAAATTTTGGCTCTCTGCCAGGGACAAACCCTCTCCATTCTTGAGAGGAAAACCCTTTGTAAGATTTCTTTTATTGAAGCTTCTTATTTGAACAAGTTCCAAACCCTAGACCCTTGAATAGGATATCCTCCAAGCATGAGTCAAATCCTTCCTCTTTTTGCACTGTCACTTCCGGCACTTCTTCCGACACTTTGTCTTCCAACAGTTTGTCTTCCAATTAGAGTCTTTTTCACCTTAGAGAGATGGGATCCTTCACTAAGCTTGTGAGCCTTTGGAGGCTGATCTCTTACCCAAACAAAAGATCGATTATCTTGTTGTCATCCCATGATGTACCTCGCACGTGTGATTGTTTCTAGCCCTAGAAACAGTCCTCTACTTTCTCGACTTCCTTCGTTTGTGAGGGCATCTTCTTCGCTCTAAAGGGAGGCCTTGTCGACCTTAAATTCCAACCCAAACAGTGATGATACTTGAACTGTTCTTCTTTGTTGCTATGGCCGTAATCAAACCTTCCTTGACTTCGCACGTGTGACTGTAGTAGCTTCAAAAAATTCCTCCTTTACTTCTTTGTTTTGTCTTTTTACTACGCTACCCTTGTAGCCCTCTCCCTTGTCTTATTTTCGTCCTTTAGCCCTCTCTTGCTTGCGGATTTTAGATTGTAGTGTGTGCCCAAATGAGGAGTGGACATCCTCTATAAATAGAGGTATGTCCCTCCTATTCAAGCCGACATGACTGTCATTTAAGCCGACTTGACATATTGCTCTTTAATTCAATTTTAATTATTATTTTGCTGCTTGTAGACTTTGTTAATTCTTGTAGAGAATTTGAACATGCTTGTAGGTGTTCACATGACCTTGTATGATGTCATACATGATGTAACATGCCCTCAAAGGGTCTCATCATAGTTACATTTTGACTTTGACTCTCTAGAAGCACTTCAAAATGTGCTTGTCATATTTTCAATGAGCAAGAAACTCATTGACAAATAATATCAAAATACGTTATATTTTCTTAAATAAATACAAATATCAAAATTACATATATGAAGACCGAACCTAGTTACATTTTCTCCAACAGAGAGACAGTGGGAGATAGAGATATAGATGGAAGGTGAAGAGAGAGATGGAGACATGGAGGGAGGGACAGAGAGATTGATAGTTATGGAGTGAGAGAGTGTGTGAGTTTGGAGGAGTGAGATAGAGAGACAAAAAATGAGAAACGGAGGGAGATATAGATATATTTGGAGGGGGGAGAGAGAGAAGATGTTTCTTGCACTAGATTCATTGATTTCAGAGTAGATGGTGATTTCTAACCCTATTAGATTGCTTGCACTAGATGCATTGATTTTAATGTAGATGTTGATTTCTAATGATATTTGATTACTTGCACTAAAAACACTGATTTCAATGTAGATGATTTCTAATCCTATTTGATTGCTTGCATTAAATCCATTGATTTTAGTGTAGATGGTGATTTCTAATCTTATTTGATTGCTTGTACTAGATGCATTAATTTCAATGTATATGTTTATTTCTAATTATATATATGATTTCTTGCACTAGATGCATTGATTTCAATGTGGAGAGAGGGGGGGGAGAGAGGACAACAAGAGGGAAGAGAGATAGAAATGAGGGAGAGGGAGAGAAGGGGAAGAGAGAGAGAGAGGGAGAGGAGGAGGGAGGGATAGATAAACAGATTGGAGAAAGAGAGTGTATGTTTTGGAGGAGATATAGAGAGACAAAGGGAGATAGAGATATAGATCTAGATGCATTGATTTCAATGTGGAGAGAAGGGGGGGGGAGAGGACAGCAAGAGGGAAGAGAGATAGAAACGAGGGAGAGGGAGAGAAAGGGAAGAGAGAGAAAGAGGGAGAGGAGGAGGGAGGGATAGATAAACAGATTGGAGAAAGAGAGTGTATGTTTTGGAGGAGATATAGAGAGACAAAGGGAGATAGAGATATAGATGGAAAGTGAAGAGAACGAAGAAGAGAGAGATGGAGAGAGGGAGTGAGGAATAGAGAGATTGATAGATATGGAGTGAGAGAGCATGTGTGTTTGGGGGGTTGAGATAGAGAGACAAAGAAAGAGAGATGGAGGAAGATATAGATATAGATGGAGGGGGGAGAGGGAAGAAGATTTATTGCAGTAGATGCATTAATTTCAGTGTAGATGGTGATTTCTAATCCTATTTTATTGCTTGCACTAGATGCATTGATTTCAATGTAGATGTTGATTTTTAATAATATTTTATTGTTTGCACTAGATGCATTGATTTCAATGTAGATGATTTATAATCCTCTTTGATTGCCTGCACTAAATTAATTGATTTCAGTGTAGATGGTGATTTCTAATCCTATTTGATTGCTTTCACTAGAAGCATTGATTCCAATGTAGATGTTGGTTTATAATTCTATTAGCTTACTTACACTAGATGCATCAATTTGAGTGTAAATGTTGATTTCTAATCCTATTTGATTGTTTGCATTAGATGCATTGATTTCAGAGTAAATGTTTCTTTGTAATCTTATTTGATTGCTTGCATTGGATGCATTGATTTCAATATAGATGTTGATTTCTTATTTGAAATAATTGAATATATGATGGTACATTAATTTTAAAGTGATTGGATTAACATTGTGCATTGATTTCAGTATAAACACAAAAAATTATTGACAATGTACATTAACTTTTGTGTTATAGTAATTCAACCTATTAATAATGGGGAGAAAGAAAGACAAGGTGTGATGTTTACTACAATAGCTCGAACTAAAGATTTAAATGGTTTACAATTTAACCTGTCATTTTCATGTGATTGATATGAAATGATGACAAAAGTAACAAAGGTGACACTAAGAATAGTAGAAGAAAATGGTTTGAGATTAATCACAATGAAAACTATTTGTAATTGATTATATTCTTATTATTCACATTTTCTATCATTCAACACTATTACATTGTCACTTTACATTCAAAATTTGTATTTCATCATTAAAGTTATTAACAATATTTCTCATCTCAAGAAACCGAGGTAACTAAACAAATTTAAAATTAAAATGATCAAATTAATCTCAAACATATTTAGCATATTTAAAATGGTTATATTAATATTAGATGAATTTACATATTATTGATAAAACTATTCATATGTTCATTACATTTTCTTTGGTCGCACATGACTAAAACTAGCCTAGATCCACAACTCCGGATCTATCAAGCACCGAGAGGAAACAAATCTCTAAAGGTGCAAACTTTTGCTCAAGTTTTGCACTCAAAAATAAGGTTTACACCTCGAAAGATTTGATCCATCTCGGCGCTTGATAGATCCTAAGTTAAAATGGATATAGGCTAGTCTTAATAATATCATTTATATGTCCAAAGGGGTTGGATTCAATAATGGAAAGCGATGAATCTTTCATTATTGGGCAAGGATCAATTCCCATGAGGGCTTTACTTGAAACCTGTTAGGATATTCCGACACATAGAAATTAGTTAAGTACAACTTGGTCTAGTATAGAGTTAGGTAAAGTGTGTTTCTTTACTATGTACATTTTGTAACTTAAATCCGACGGTCACGATATGTAGTGATCCGACGGCTCATTCTCTCCTCGGTATTACCGACACTTGATCCGTGGCTTAACACCCGATTGGTCCATGATCTCTATTTAAAGAGCATGGAGGGTCATTTGTAGGGTAATCTGTCTATGAAATAAGCATATGTAAATTTTCATTCTCTTATTAATAAATTGCCTGAAGTGGCCACGTTGGCTCAGGTTGTGGACTGTTTCCTTCTTTGAGGGTTTTAACCACGTCAAAATACTGGTGTATTAATCTGTGATCTGTTTGTGAGCGGTGTCCTTTGGTGTTCTGTCTGAGGAACTTACCCTGTAAATTCCTACATGGTATCAGAGCTATTTGAGGGCCACGTCCGTTGGTGATCCAAATCTGAAGCCGGTAGAACTGCATCTGACAACCGTTTCCTAGATCTACTGGTTCTGACTGCTTTCGGGCCGATAGGACTGCTCTGTTGTGTTGGGAGCATCTGTTCCAGTGAGGAACCTCTTTCGTTTCACGCGAAAAGGTTTCCGGTAGCCCTCACTGCGTCATTTTTAAGATCTGGAGGTATACAGTGTTTATTTGCAGTTTACAGTGATTTTCTCTCTGTTTATTTCGGTTTCGGTTTATTTAGCCTTTTTTTTTTACCAGATCTATACCTTTCATTTCTGTGTATGCTCTTTGCCCCGCGACTCTGTACAATCTGGGCAAATCAAAAATAGAAATGAAGGATTTTTCTCATGCGTATGCTCTTTTCCGCTGCGCCTTAGTGTGATCTCGGAAAATCAGAAACATTGAGAAAAATATTTAGTTTCCGACTAAAGCTAACTTCGAGCAGTAAGGTTCGTTTTTTTTTGTATTTCCGTGTTGGGTTTTGTATTTTTTTGTTTTGTAGAGAAAAAGAGCTTTCTCAAAGTAAGCACGCAACCCAAAGCTTCACCCCCCTCTCTCTCTCTCAAACTTTTTGTATAGCTCACTTGGTCCAAAGCTAATTTATGAGAGTAGAGGTCTTGGGTTCAAATCTCCATTTTGTGGGGGCGGATTTTTTATTTCCGCACATTCCCGCACTTCCTCGACGACTTCATCAAATTTTCTTCAAAAAGCCATAACTTCATCCGGAAGCCGTTTTCAGAACCGTTTTTTTTTAAACAGCCTAATTTTTCGAGATTTTTCCATTGCAACATTTAGTTTCAACATCTATAGCTTCAGTTTTTTTTTAAAATGGAAATTCCATGCCAAGTTATTCTTAACAGCACCAACTACTTCCAATGGTGGTTCTACATTGTGGATTTACTTAGAAGTAAAGGTCTTTACAGAATAGCCACAGGCCAAGAGACCAAACCGAAAGATGAAGACAAGGCAGCTAAATGGGAAAATAGACAAGACCAAGCACGTGGGTTGATAGGGATGTCTATTTCTCCAGATCTTAGATTCCATATTGCAGAACTTGATACTCCTGATGAAGCAATGAAAAGGATTACTAAAGTCTTTGGAATTAAAAATGAACTTAAAGCCCATCAACTTGAAAATGAATTGCTTACATTGGACCCCAATAATTTTTCTTGCATTGAAGATTTTTTGTCCAAGTTCAAGACCCTTAGACTTCTCTTGGAAGGTGTTAAGGTTAAGAAAGAAGATAGTAGCCTTATCTACTCCATTCTTACTAAGTTGGGACCAGCCTATTCTGTGTTTGTTTCCACCTTCCATTCTACAAGAGAAGCCTTCATTTCTCAAGGACAAACCTACAAGTCCCCTTCCTTTGATTCCTTTTGTGATTCTTTAATAGGAGAACAAGAAAAACTCTTACACCTTGGTCTTCTTCATCTTGGAAACTCTTCTAAGAAAGCGTTAGCCGCCCAGCAGCAACCAAATCCAAAGAATCCTAAGAAGTTGTATCCTAAAAATAATGGTCCTAAACCAAACAAGAGTCCTAAGCAATTTCAGCCTCAAAATGAAAAATCATTTCAACAAAATGATAAGACAAATAAAAACAAAGGGAAGAAGACTGATAGAGATTGCAACTTTTGTAATCGAGATGGCCACCTAGAATCCAAATGCTTTAAGAAGATGGAAGCCTTGGAAGCAGCAATGAAGAAACATAACATCCATTTGGAGCACTCTTCAACTTCAACTTCATCTTCAGGAATGGCACTTTCTGCATGTGGTTGTCAAGCATCTCGGTCTGGCTATGCACTAAATGTATCTTCTTCTTCTCATTCTCATGAGTGGCTCATTGATTCTGGAGCTTCTTATCACATGGCCAAAAACAAAGCCATGTTTTCTTCTTTAAATGATTGTAACACCAAAAATATATATGTTGGTGATGATAGATCTCTTAGTGTTGTAGGGACTAGAACTGTTCATATAGACAATGGTCATTTAATGATGTATTATGTGTTCCAACCTTATCCTGCAACCTTCTATCTGTATATCAAATAACTCATTCAGGTGAAGGTAAAATCGTTGAATTTTCACCTCACGATGTTGTAATTAAGGACCTAAGAGATCCTAGACAGATTTTAGCTACTGGCATTGCTGATGATTCTACAAAGTTGTATAAGTTTCACAACTTTGGGTCATCAAATCTTCCCTCAGTATTTGTTGCTCATAATGATGAAGTGAGAAAACTTTGGCATGAGCGGTTTGATCACTTAAACTATCGCTCTCTTCAGAATCTATGTAAAGAAAATATGGTGACAGGTCTTCCAATGGTATCTTGCAGAGATGGTGTTTGTTCCGGATGTGTACTCGGAAAACATCATTGGGACAGTTTTGAAAAACGTGCCTCTTGGCACGCCTCAGCCCCTTTACAGCTTGTGCATAGTGATTTATGTGGTCCACTTCCAGTTGCTTCATTCTCTGGCTACAAGTATTTCTTAACTTTCATTGATGATTTCTCCAGACGCACTTGGGTATACTTCTTAAAACTCAAGAGTGAAATATTTAACATGTTCTTGGCCTTTAAGGCCTTTGTTGAAAAACAATCTGGACATCAAATTCTTAAGCTAAGATCTGATAATGGCGGAGAATATGTTAAAAACACATTCATCAACTTTTGCACTGAGAATGGAATTCAAATGCAACATACTGTTCCATATACTCCACAACAAAATGGTGTAGCTGAAAGGAAGAATCGCACCTTAAAGGAAATGGCTAATTGTATGCTTCAATCTAAAGGACTTAGTCTTAATTATTGGGCAGAAGCAATTAACTGTGCAAATTACATAATAAACCGCACTCCTACTAAGGTTTTAAAGAATATCACTCCAGAAGAAGCATGGAGCTCAATCAAACCAGATGTAAGTCACTTTCGTGTTTTTGGAAGTGAAGCATGGGCCCATATTCCAGATGAGAAACATAAAGCTTTAGAACCTAAGAGTGAAAAATGCATTTTTGTTGGATATTCTGAAGATGTCAAAGGATATAGACTTATTCCACTTAAGTCCAAAAATGTTATCATTAGAAGAGATGTAAAGTTTGCTGAAAATATATCGACTTGCGAGCCTAGTTCGGCGAATGTGCCACCTCTCCCTATCTCTTCTACTTTTGAAAATATTTCTTCTTTAGATGATGAAAGCGAGGATGAAACTCCTCCCCCACCTTTTCAGGATCCTCCTTCAGCTCCTCAGCTTCCAAAATGGGTCCGTGCTACTCGAGATGCAGCGGGTGATCTTGTCGGTGATCCTACAGATCAGCGACGTACACGTTCTCAGTTCAATAGAGCCTCTTCTTTACTGGCTCAAGCTTCAGTGAATTATGATCCTGACACCTTTGCAGAAGCTTCAGGCCATCCAGATTGGGAAGCAGCTATGAATGAAGAATATCATTCATTATTGGCAAATGATACATGGGATCTTGTTCCTCTACCAAAGGGACGAAAACTTGTTAGATGCAAATGGGTTTACAAAACCAAGTATGGACCAGATGGGAAAGTTGATAAACATAAAGCTCGTCTTGTTGCTAAGGGTTTTTCACAAGTTGAAGGCATTGACTATACTGAAACCTTCTCCCCTGTTGCCAAAATGAACTCTATCCGCCTTGTTCTTTCCCTTTCTGCCTCTTTCAAATGGGAAGTCCATCAGATGAATGTTAAATCCGCCTTCTTGCATGGGGACTTGCATGAAGAAATCTATATGGAACAACCTATTGGCTTTATACAAACAGACTCCAGCCTTGTATGTCGGCTTAATAAATCCCTTTATGGTCTCAAGCAAGCTCCTCGAGCTTGGTATGCCAAAATGGATAATTTTCTTTTAGAAAATGGCTTTTCTAGGTGTCATTCTGACAATACTGAAAGTTGGCAAGTCTCTTATCATTTTTGTTCTTTATGTTGATGATCTTATCCTCACTGGTAGTGATCCCAACCTTATAAACCATGTGAAGTCTAGCCTTAAAAGGAAGTTTGAAATGACAGACTTAGGACACTTACATTATTTTCTCGGTCTTCAAGTCTTGCAATCAAAAAAGGTATTTCCCTTTCTCAGTCCAAGTATGCCTGTGATATTCTACGCCATTTTCACATGGAACACTGTAAGCCAGCCCCTTCTCCCTTTCAGTCTGGAGTCAAACTTTCAGTCACTTGTACTTCTCCTAAAGTTGATGCTACCTTATACCGTCAACTTGTAGGAAAACTTTTGTATCTAACCCATACTCGTCCTGACCTTTCCTTTGTCGTTGGCCTTGTTGCTCGGTTTATGCAAAACCCACATGAAAGTCATTGGAAAGCAACTAAAAGAATACGTCGTTATGTTCGAGGTACAATTCAGTTTGGGATTCATTACAGTGCCGAAGCAGCTCCTCTATTAGCTGGTTTCCCTGATTCCGATTGGGCTGGTGACCCTGATGATCGAAAGTCTACAGCAGGTTATGTGTTCACTCTTGGTTCAGGACCTATTACATGGGCTTGCAAGAAACAAGGTGCCATTTCTCTTTCTTCAACAGAAGCAGAGTATCATGGTGTCATAGAAGCTAGTAAGGAAGCCTTGTGGCTTCGTCAGATCCTGTCAGAGTTTGGCTTTCAGCAGCAGCATCCAACTACACTTTGGTGTGATAATCAAAGTGTTGTTCAGCTATGCAAAGATCCAGTCCAACATCAGCACATCAAACACATTGAACTGCACATGCACTTCATCAGAAAGCTCATTCACGACCATGTTCTTGAAGTGCAATATTGTTCAACAGATGATCAAGTTGCAAACATCTTTACAAAGGCTCTCAAAGAGGCGAAGTTCACTAAACTTCGATTTATGGTTGGAGTTCAGGAAGTTGTCACTAAGGGGGGATAGGCTCTAGTGCCTCCTTCCTTCTCCTATTGTGTCATATTTGTAAATCATTCAATCATATCCCAAGCTGTTCTTAAGGGGGGATGTTAGGATATTCCGACACATAGGAAATAGTTAAGTACAACTTGGTCTAGTATAGAGTTAGGTAAAGTGTGTTTCTTTACTATGTACATTTTGTAACTTACACTCTGACGGTCACGATATATAGTGATCCGACGGCTCATTCTCTCATCAATATTACCGACACTTGATCCGTTGCTTAACACCCGATTGGTCCATGATCTCTATTTAAAGAGCATGGAGGGTCATTTGTAGGGTAATCCCTCTATGAGAGAAGCATATGTAAATTTTCATTCTTTTATTAATAAATTGCCTGAAGTGGCCGTGTTGGCTCAGGTCGTGGACTGTTTCCCTCTTTGAGGGTTTTAACCACGTCAAAATACTGGTGTATTGATCTGTGATCTGTTTGTGAGCGGTGTCCTTTGGTGTTCTGTCTAAAGAACTTACCTTGTAAATTCCTACAAAACCATGGGTCACCTTGTGGTAGTGGTTGAATATGTGGCTGCCCCAAAGAGATTATATTAAACAATCTTACGAGTCATGCACACATAAGTGGATCAAAGTCAATTCCCATGTTCTTCAATTAGAGGAATCCTTCAATGGTAGCACAAATGACAATCACTGTGTTATGAAGTGTTATGTAAACTATAAAATTCAAGGTTCAAAAGTTGTGTACATTGACACCTAGATGTCATAGTGGTAGCAATCAGAATTAACCCAATATCACGAGTATAAAACTGGCCCAATTGCCAATTCCTTTAATAACCCAAAAAATTATCATTTACATCACTACCAATGTACCATGCCCCAACCCAACCATGAAAAAGGATATGCAAATCGTGAACCAACTTCATTCTCTTAATATATCATCCTATGTTTGCTTAAACGCTATGACCTATGTTATCTCAAAAACCCTATCAAAAGAAAGTAGCTTTGATAAAAGTTAGTTGTAAGACCTTGCTTGCTTCACTTGCTACCCATACTCAAATTGATGGTAAATTGCCTCGAAAACAATGAATTATGTTCTTGCTATGATAGAACATTTTCATGTGGGTGGCCCTGCAATAACTTAAGTACTTTCCCTATGAGTGAATCCATGTGACGTTGCAAAGAATTTCCCCACATCTGTATTGCATAAATAAAAACTTCCACAGATGTAAAACATTCCAATAATCACCTCCATAGCTGCTACATTTGAGTACAAACCCAAAAAAAGGTGTCACGTGACTTACATTACGTTGATATTACGCAAATTCCCTTCTTATTTCTTATTTGGTAAGTGGGAAGTGTATTTGCAATAGAAATAGATTTTGGTGTGGATGCTTTCTCTCTCACCATATATATACAACACCTCTCACCACATATTTATAGAACTCCACTGGAGAACATAATTCCCTAGGGCAAATATTGACATAAGGTTTCAGGTATCTAGGATTTTTTCGATAAAATTCTATTACTCCAAATAAACAATGTATTTCATAGCACAGTATATTACAATAAAATTCTGTTACTCCAAATAAACAATGTATTTCGTAACACGGTATATTACTATGGCAGTTTTATTAAGTAACCAAACACTGTTCATGAATCAATAATGCCACTGTTCTTGGACAATCCAACTGCATTAAAATAACCGGATCCAATGTTCAATAAAGGTATACTGAACGATTTTACTAAATGATTAAATTCCCACCTATCTGCAAATTAAATATAGTACACGTGAAACCCTGATCAGAAATCCTATCAAACAAACCCCGACTCTGGGTTTCTTTGCCCAGCTGACCCAAAAAATGCCTAAACATTAGGTATTTTGGGGTTTTACCCTTATCAAGGACTATAGCCTAAGGGATCGATAGGCTACTTCGTCTCTTGGAGTGATTAATTTCTGGGGAACATTATAGTGCTCTCTTCCCGACATTGCTTGTCCTCAATCGTTCTGCTGCTGCCCATTTTGTTCTCCTTGATCTTCAAAGTTAGATCATTGCTTGTCCTCAATCGTTCTGCTGCTGCCCACTTTGTTCTCCTTGATATTCAAAGTTAGATCAGGTAGATATTTAGTGTTTTTGATGATTGTAATCCACGTTCCTTTGTCGTTTCTTCCCTAACAAATTGCAGTTGCCCGTTTTCAACTGAAAATACCACAATTCGGCCTTTCATTGGTCCATTGTCCTCATCTTACTTATAAATTGTCCCCACATATAATATAAATTGTTGTCATTTGTGAATGAACAACTCAGGATGCAGCATGCTTGCTCATTAGCGTCAGTGTATATGATGAAACATTTTCAAATTTTTTATCATCAAAGAGACGCACAAAATTGTTCGCTCTTTTCCTCTGATTATAATTATGCTTCTCACTGAAATCGGTGAATGAGTGAGACTGCTCTTGATAGCAAATGCAATAACCCTGTTTCCTGAGATGTACAGAGGAGAGATGAAGTCTCCCAATTTTCTCCCTCAACCCAATAACAAGCTTGTCTTCCTTTACAATCACAACGGTTGCCTTGACAATAGGAGTGATGAATTCAACGAGAAATGAAGGGATTTTAAGTAGGGATGGCCAGAATGATTGTATGAAGTTGATCAGCAATCCTTTGATGTGGGCATCATCATGATCTTGATCTGCCATAATCATCAGATGGTCATATCTCAGAGATTTGGCACTGTCATATTCCTTTCCATGCTGCAGACCAAGGATTTGCTTGATATTTTGAATCTCTGCATTTTTCATGATCTTTCCATGATCAGCTTCCCTTAAATTCAGCAACACACCATAGTGGGTTCAACTAGCAACAACTAACCCTGCCATAGCAAGTTCCCTAGCTGAATCTCCTGTTAAAATTAAAGTACATTTCTCAGAATTCCTGCCACCTGCATCATCATGCTTGGTGATACCAGTCAACCTTTGTCTTTTGGTTCCATCAGTTTTCTTGAAATCCTTGCTTTGTTTGAAGTCTTCCCATGACAATATGTTCTCAACCACTCCACATTTTGCCACTTTCTTCAATAATTCTTGAGAGAGTTCACACTTCGAACCAAAGTTGTTCTGGCAAGTTGTCGGTGTCTCCTTCATTTGGGAGTCAAGAGCAGGATTGTCAATTAAAGAATTGACAAAGATCCATAAATGGTCCTTGATCGTATGTGCTTTCACTGCAGCATTCTTGTTCTTCTTATTTACAATGTTCATCATATGGGTTGTTATCTGGTTGGCTACTAAATCCATGTGAGAACCACCTTTAATGGTAGCTACTCCATTAACAAAGTTGACCTGTTGAAACTGTCCAACACTTAAGCTCACAGAAATCTCCCATCTGTTGCTTACTTCTTTATAGACAGGGTCTGGATCACGGATGGCAGCTTTCATCAATCCACGAGGATCTTCTGCTGAATAGGGGCTCAAAACTTTCAGCCCGGGACGAGAACCATACCATGCAGCATAACACTGAGTGCTGAGCACCAACACCAGCAACAACTCCATTTGGTCGTCTAAAAACAATGGGAATAGAAATTTGACCTGCAAACATGTCATGTCTTGGCTGCAGAATTTATTATATGATCAATATTATTATGTCATGGAAAAATTGAAGGTCATGAATTCCACAATTGTTCGTGTAGCCCATAATATGCAGTGCCCACAACAATTCCAGTGAAACCCGCCTCAGTGATTGGGGTGTCTAGAATCTTGTCAAGTCCAAACTCCTGCAAAAGGCCTTTTGATATCTTATATGCTCCTTGGTATTCACCAACCTCCTCTCCCATAAAAAGGACTTTTGGATCTGTAGACATTTCTTCATCAATAGCTGAGTTAAGAGCATCCCGCACAATTTTTTTCATAGATTCTTGGAAGAGGCTCTGGCTTCGATTTGTAAGCTACTTGCAAGTATAGGTCAATATAGCCTTGGAAAGTCTCAACAGGCAATCGTTGTTCATTAAGCTCAACCTGAACTTTCTTCCCAAGGCACCCAGTGATATCCACAACTCTCTTCCTCATCAAGGAAACAACATCATCTTCCAGACGGGTCATATTAAATTTAATTAAATCGGGCTTAATTGTGACCTTGGTCCAATTCTCTCCCAGCTTGCACTTGGTAATAACCAGGTCTGACTTAATGCCCATATTGCTCCTGAAAACCTTATTCTTGTCATCAACACCACCAACAACCTTTGACCTGCCACCAATACTATTAGTACCTGTCATCTGATAAAATATATTATGGTTCCATATCACAACCAGCGCCCAACGCATCCTGTAGATGCTCCTCTGACAGCTTCATAGTAGATCCTGTAATACTCTTAGTGGAGTTGCCAATATCCCTATTTGATATCTTTGTGCTTGCTACCACTGAGATGGTGCTAGGCAGTAACAAATCACTGCAAGAGGTGTCTGAGAATCCTTGCAAACACTATTGCCTTTACCCTCCTTTATACCAGAAATACTTTCATTATTTTCTCCAATACTATGCATATCTAAAATTTGAGTCACGTTGCTATCAGAAAGGGTATCCCCTTCCTTGGGAAGTCCATCTTGTTCTCTGAGATTTTGCCAACTTCTTTCACCTTCAGCACTCTTACCACTAGCTATGGTGTCTTCTTCAGGATTTTCCTCCCTATTAGAGGGATACAGCCATGTCCATGCCTTTTCCTTTGCTTCAACTTTTCTTATATTTTGTTTTACAGTCTTGGGCTTATCATCAGTATCACTCAATTTGTTTTTCTTGCTGCTAGCCCAAAAGTCGTTCCATTTCCTTATTCGATCCTTTCCCTTTTCCTTGTTCCACTCCTCTAATAAATTTGTACGAGCCACTTTGTTCCAATATTGCAATTTTTTTATGGTTTCCACTTGCTGTTCTTCCAACTTCTTCCAAGATTCTGCATACTCCCTACCAAAAACTGCTTCCAACGGTTCCATATTCAAACACCCTCCAGGCTGGCAACCAAGCCAGCTCTGATACCACTGTAATCTCCTAGGGCAATTATTGACCTAAAGTTTCAGGTATCTAGGGTTTTTTCAATAAAATTCTATTAATCAAAATAAACAATGTATTTCATAACACAATATATTACTATGGCAGTTTTATTCAGTATCCAAACACTGTTCATTAATAAATAATGTCACTGTTCTTGGACAATCCAACTGCATTAAGATAACTGGTTCCAATGTTCAATAAAAGTATACTAGAAGATTTTACTAAATGATTGAATTTCCACCTATCTGCAAATTAAATATTACACGTGAAACCCTGATCAGAAATCCTATCAAACAAACCCCAAAGAAGACTCCTACAGGACCGATTGTCCAGAACTTGCTTCCCAGAATGGGGACCGATCCATCTTAGGATAACTTCCGCTCATGGTTCAGGAACTTCGATCTGCCATCGAGCCTGTGGCTTGAAATGATCAAAACTGGCACTGACCCAACTCTAAACCCACACACAGAACTCGCATTCAACCACTGAGAATTCGGCTTTCTGTTACAGGATGTTCTCAGTTACATAAGGGACTCCGGTTTAATGACTACTTCAGACCTTCAACTTGCTCCCGAGAATGCTTCTGCATCAGATTGATCTCGTTCTTGCCACAGAATTAATTAGAGAAGTCGTTTCCTTCATATAGATGTCTTCCCAAGTAAACTATTTCAGTACGATTTCCTTCTTCTGCTACGGCTATCCACTATACAAATGTGGCTGGGAATGTAATTGTGTGCTACCACAGGAAGATTATGGTAGCTGAAAGGTAATTTGGCTCTAGTCCGACCTTGAATTGTTCAGACAGTTCCTGCAATTGCTTCAAGGAGCCCTTCGCACTTCGCTTCAGGATGATCCAATTAAATGACCAATCCTCTGTGTGATCCAGCCTTAGAGATTCAACCTATTTTGCCTCAGAAGATCTGTGGCTGCCTCAGAAAGTTTGTTCTACTGGCCTCAAAGACTTCGGTGACCTCAGAACTGATGTTTCTTGCTCAGGATGGTTTCGGTCTTCTTCAGAATTAGCCTTCTGCTGCCTCAAGTGAATTCTCAGGTCTCAGAAAAGAATGTGGATCCCCTGCTTTAGCCTTCTTTTCACCACCAAACCCTTGATAGACTCAGAATTCTTCCCTGCTTGCCAGAACAAAGGTAGAAAGGAAAAAGAGAAAATAAGTTATCAACTATGGTGGAATCTTTCACCACCAAATTGATAGGAGAGAAGGGGTCTTAAAAACATTAAAGCCTCAAGCTCAAAGAAAAGCAGAGATAATTGATTCAATCTAATGATCATCCAAATGAATTCAACCCTCTTGTATTTATAGATTTCCTAGAGGGGATTATCTCCTTAGTTGATTGAGTAAAGTTCACACCAAACTCCAACTTTGGGTTTCTTTGACCAGCTGACCCAAAACTGGCCCAAAAATTGGATATCTTGGGGTTTTCCTCTTTATCAAGGACTATAGCCTACGGGAATCGACAGGTTACTTTGTCTCTTAAGCGATTAATTTCTCAGGAACATTACAGAGAACCCCACCTATGTGCTTTTATACGCACCCATTTCCTCTTGCATATTTGCAGCCTCTACACATTACTGCATTACATTGTGGTATGTCACTATAAAGTTCATTATCAAGTCAATGAATAAAACACAATTTGGTGCACATTACTATCCATAGACATGTTATTGAAGTCTTCTATGCACATTTTTCTTCTATCAACTCACAAGTGTTGACAAAATCAGAAATTGGTAGCTGAAAACTCAAGATCAGAAATTATGCTATTATGTTGTCCTGCTAAAGGCTATACCTATAAACCTGTTTGGCAAATAAACTGTGCCAGTCAATAGGTTACAGTCTCCAAAATGACAACTCGTTTTTAAAAATATGATATCTGGGCATAAAGTTCCAACAATCATCAGACTGATTTTCTCTAGAACGTAAGACTCAACCATTTTAGAATTACAATGCTTCCAATGGATGTAACCATCTTTAGTTCTGTAGAGCTCAAGTTTCAAAACTTTTTCACTAAATTATTTTAATTACAATCAAGAATTCTACCAATTTTACAGAATCTGGCAAGCTTCAGAACAAGAAATACAAGGCTTCCAATGGATGTAACCTTCTTTAGTTCTGTAGAGCTCAAGTTTCAAAACTTTTTCACTGAAATATTTTAATTACAATAAAGAAGAATACCAATTTTACAGAATCTGGCAAGCTTCAGAATAATCGCATAGGATGAAGCTTGAGTACATTTTTAAAAAAACACCAAAGTAGGGAATCCGATCATCGAAGTATCGATCTTTACAAAGTCAGGAAGGATCGTTCGGAAATAATAATGGATGAAATACTACCACACAACCTATTAATAAGAGCTTAAGATGAAACATGCACAGCATCGGACACTGTAGGGGGTAAAACTGCCACATCCATCTCCAACATTGATCTCTGTCCACGTTTCATTAAATACTGCACATTTCTAAGGTTCCGTTTATGACTGGACTGCCAACTTCTGTAGATGATCTATGAACACTTGCAAACTCACATCATCTGTAAATATCACCTCAGAGTTATTTCCATATTGGTTTGTAGTGTGAGTGACAGATGGATTCAATTTTGCAAGCAAAAATCTTGCTTGGCTACCATGTTGATCGCATTTGATGAACTTGGGCACTGGGATGCGTTCTGCAAGCAAGGCTTCTGCGTCTTGAACTGGGGCTTCCAGGAGTTTCTTGAAATTCTCATGGCTTGGGTCATTTTGGTATCCAAGTTTTCGCCATTGTGCAATTGTAGACCCATAATGCACCACAACATAGAAGTAAGAATCGAAAAGAAGGATGCAATCAGGTGAGATGGAACTCACATCAAGAAGCACAGGCGTGGGAGGACCACCAAAGGAGTAGGAAAAAAGTGTGGGCTGGATCATGATAAGAGAACCAACTACACCTTCACGGTTAAGCACCAATCTAAAAAAGGCAGTCTCATCAGGAGTGTTGTTGAAGACTTGGAGGAATTGTGAACGACGAAGATGATACATAAATTGAGGATAAAGAGAAAAGTTGGAGGACAAGCGGAAGGAAGTTGGATCATCTTTTATATAGTCTCCAAATTTTGATGCAAAACGAATAAGCATCCTATCCAGCCATCTAAGAATCTCATGGATGTCCTCAGTCTCAGTTTTTTGCACAGCAAGTCTGGCCACAATTGTTGCTGCAGCTTCCTGGTCAAATCCATCAGCCAGTTCCTGCACTTGGGTTCCATCAACCCATCTTCTTGCAGTAGTTGTCACTCGCAAACGGATTTGCCCATTGCCATGTTGGTATTGTGTGATGAATTGGATGAAAAATGCAGTCCCTGGTTGGATTTTACTCGGCTGCTGGCTGCTCACATCAAAGAAGAAGGCAATACAAGTTTTGTTTGTGAGTGTACTCATTTTCCATGCATTAGTGCCCCCAATTCCTATCTCATTCTCACTAACAGATGTAGTTTTTTTCTGTAGTGAAGAGCATGGTCCAAGGGCACCACATATTTTAATGTCCTTCGTTGTGATTATCTCAACTGTTGCATTGAAATTCATCTTTAGGTGGCCTTGCTCATCATGGGAAAATAGGTGTTGCAGACATTTCTTGAATTGATCAGAATCAAATGTCTCTGCAAGCACAACTAATCCTCCCGAGGTGTCTATTGCTGGTTTCATTTCTTCAGTGCCCACTTGATCCAAGGAACATGCAAAAACGTCCAAAACAAGCCCCACTGCTACTAACCTCTCTGCCAACTGCTTGTAAAATTTGCAAGCCTTTTTGTAGTAGGGAGAGTTATCATTGAGAAGATCTTGATGAGTGCGAATGCTTTTTCCGAGGTCAGTGTCCACAATCATTCCAGGTCCTGTTGTTGTTGGTCCTGCAACAAAAACCATAATCCGAGCACCTGCATTTGGAAGACAGCCTTCTAGAAGCCCAGTAGCAATTGCTATAGCTGCACCAGTAGCTCTTCGTGGACGGTGGCCCGCCACAACAGGGAAGGAACAGGGCTGCAGCTCTTCAAGGGCGGTGGTGAAATTGAATTCACATTCACTCATTGGTAGAAGAAACCCCTGGTGATGCACCGTAGTCTTTCCAAACTGTCTAAGGTGTTGAGGAGAAATTCCCAATAGATCTTGTACCTGCAAAAGAATATTTTTTTTTTAAATACGACACAAACATGTTAATAGCATATCCTTCCTGGTCATGGAGAACGAACAAGAACTAATGCAACCGTGAAGACTACTGAAGGATATTCCACAAGTAAGACCAAGTTCAAGAATTTGCTTAGGGTTACTTTCCACAGCCAATTTGGTCTGATTTATTAAAATTTACTAGGGCCCCTTTGCACAGGCTGATATCTGCAATTAGTAAAGAATCATATTTTTTATCCACGAGACAAACATGTTAATATTACATGCTTCCATGTCATGGGAAATAGACGAGAACTGTTGCAACAGTTAAGACTCTCGAAGGATATTCCACAGGTAAAACCAAGTCCATGGGCCTCGTTAGGGATACTTTTCAAAGCCAGTTTGGTCTGACTTACTTAGCTTCATTAGGGCCCTTTGCACGGGCTGATATCTACACTTAGTCAAGATGAACTATCCCTTTGCACAGGCTGATATCTGCACTTAGTCAAGATGAACTATTTTCTAGGAATTTGGCATGTAGGCTAGGAAAATCTCAAAAAGCCTGCCAAGGTGCTTTAAAGAACATTCACAAAAATTACACAACTACTTGGACTTTCACCAAAGTTAGCCCTCCCCTTCTCTGATTTCTGTATGGAGAAACAAAACTGTGAATTAACTTGCCAAATATTTCTCTTAACAGTTGAAACTTGTTTAGTTTGTCTAAACTATTAATTATCTTTGCCTTGATTTACTTCAATGATTTTGCCTCTTAATTTTTACTACATTTATCAGTCGGCATCACTGTGGTATATTTAAAGGACTGGATATTACATTATGATTAAATAATGATAAACGACGGCACTGGATTCAAATGTCAAAATGATCTGATTTTAGCCATTGTCAAGAATGGACTTTACAACAGGTGGTCAAATTTTGAACAACTACGCTGTTTGACAGTATGGCATTGCTCTATTGATATTCTTGCCAGTTCCAAAGAGGTCCTTATAACTTTATTTTTCATTTCGAGCTGGAAAATGCAAAGAGGTCCTTAAATAACTTTATAACATTTGCGGATGCAAGGTAAATCTTGAACAGATGGAAAGATGCTAAGTTGAGAGAATTGATTTTAAATGCAATTAAATAGATTCAGCTCCCTTCATTACAACTAAAAAAAGCTATATATGATCAAGTTAGAAAAACTTGAGCAAATTGTACAGTGACTCAATTGAACTACCATTTTGGGATCTACTTTGTGTATCTTAAATTCTTACATGGCCACAGTGAAAAGGAGTATCTAGGTCAGTTGTTGACAGTTCGAATCCTTTAGAATGTAAGACAATCTGAAATCCAAGAAGAAGGCCTAAGGCCCAAGGCCTATACCAACTCGATCCAAACCATGATCTAATTGAATTGAAGATGCGAAAAATATACCTGATTTGCAGACAGCTCCCTTCCTCCGTGGAAGACGATGGCTCTGGAACAATCAGGATAGGAGAGATGATGAACATTGACCATTGCCCCAAAGGAAACGAGACCCACCATGGCATTCTCGGGCAACTGGCTGAAGATGTGCAAAATTTCATTCTTCAGATGCTGGAGATCCTCCGCAGGCTGGCATGTGTCCACCACAAACAAGAACCCGGGCCCCCCGACGGCCTGGGTCTGTTGCGCCCCTTGGGCAGGCCAATGACCAACCTGCTGTCCGAAAGATGAGGGAACTCTGGAGGCGGAACTGGGGGCGGCGTTCCTGTTGAGATGGTATTCGACAGTGCTGTAAGTGGGGAAGAGCTCGGCGGGGAGATTTTGTTCGTTTATGGACGAGTAGGAAGGGGGGAAAGAATTGCGGTTGAAGCAGAAGGGACACGTCCACAGCTTTGCCTGGTAATCGACGCGAGCGTAGGGGTTTAGGATGGCACGGCAGGACCTGCAAAGGAGAGGGTCGTATGGGAGAAGTGGGATTGGGAGCGGGTGTGGCTGATTCTCCTCCGCCTGCACCGCCATCAGGGGCGTGCACAGGATGCCCAGCGGGATCACCATTCGCGCCGCTTCAATCCGGGAGCTTGGCCATTTGTTCCATGCCCACCGTAGCCCGTCCATCGCCTCTAGCTCGTTGAAATCCATGAGTCCTGTGGTCATAGAGATCAAACTAGATTTAACAACAATAACAGATGCCCTCTTTTCTACCTATTTGTCTCCTCTCCTCCCCGAACAGATTTCATCGGATTCACCACTCTTGTGTTCTGCCCCATTACTCTACAAAGTTTCCCACATCGCCTCCCCCACTATCTCTCAAATCTTTTTCTTTATTTGTAGAATTTAAAATAATGATGACAGAGCGAGGAGTTATGGGAATCTTATAAAGTTGGCATCGCCACTGTTTAGATGTTGAATTCTAAAACTTGTTCCTCCACTCATCCCATATGCAAACTAAAAGCCGCGTTTCTTTATGACCACCCACTGCGAATTGAGGGACCTATGAACGAAAAACAGTAACATGATGTTGCGTTTCTTTAATCCACACCCCACTTCGAAGGGAGCGACTGTCAAAGCCATTCTCGTAATCGAAAGGAGGGACTCTCAAAGCCATTCTTGTAATCGAAGGGAGGGACTCTCAAAGCCATTCTCGTAATTTCTATTTTTGGCTACTCTCAGTCATTATTTTTCATTGGGGGTGTGGGTTTTTTTTGTTTTGTTTTTAATTAGGGTTGTTCGAACTTTTAGACATTATTTTTCTTTTTACTTGGGGTGTGGGTATTTTGTGTGTTTTTAATTAGGGTTGTTCGAATTTTTAGATATTATTTTTTATTTGGGGTATGTTTCTTTGTTTTTTTTTCATTTATCTTATTTAAAAAAATAGTTAAAATGATGAGTTTGTAGTGTAATTTGTAAAAATTGAGTGTCTTTTAAGTATATTTTAGGGTGTTGAATCTATTTACACATTCAAAAATGTTTTTTGAATAACTAAGTTTCAAGATCTAATCAAAAATTGTGTTGTCGAATTTAGGAATGCTTTTCATATTGAAATATTTGCCTTATGTTTGTGGTTTAAGATAATGAATAAACATATTAATACATTATTTTTACCATGGTGAATTGGTAACTAATCTAATGTTTGTGGTTTAAAGTAATGAAAACATATTCATACATTTTTTTACCATGGTGAATTGGTAACTAATCTAGGAGAGGTCTAAGATCAAACCTAACAGTCGTCACTATAACACCAAGATTGTATCATAAGCTAGATATACCAATAATTTATGACTTAGCAATAGTCGAGACTCCACAAGGGTGGGGGAGCCCTCCTTGAACCTTATCACAACGAGCCAAAGATGTACCCTCAAGGGAATTGAAATCGGGTGGAGGGGATAACATTATTATTACTAATAATAGGTTTTGTAAGTTAAATGATGGACACAGAGAAGAAAAGGTAGATGGGGGAAGGAAGTTGCTAGTTGGTTAAAAGAAAAGATAAGTAGCTTTGGGGTATGGCTTAAGGTTACTCAATCATCAAGGGGTATGGGTTAGGGATGTTCAATGATCAAAGATGGCCTAAGGTTGCTTGTAACAACCCACAATTTAAATATACAACTAAGTAGATCAATTATATGATTTACAATCAACACACAACTAATTTTGAAAAACATGTGCAGAGACAACTTACCTATGGCGATGATAAGGATTTACAATCAACACACAACCATTCAACTAATTAGCATAGAATTTTGAAAAACATGTGCAGAGACAACTTACCTGTAGCGATGATATTCCTTACTTGTGATTTGAGAGTTGAACATTATTTGAATCTCGCTAACCGCAACAAAGTTTTGAGGACGACTCTCCACCCAACCATAGGCTCAACTGCACATAGACTTTCTACAACTAGTCACCTCAGAGCCCTCAATCAATGTACTACTACCAGAGTATATTTTGTCTCACAACATTTTTCTCCCAAAAGAATGGACGAAGGAATGGATGAATCGCATCCTCCTCATCGTCCATTAAATAGAACAAAAAATGGAAAGAGATTGCACGCACACATTCCATGTGTCAACATGCCAACTTTTTATTTCTTTATTTTAAGTTTTACTTAATTTAGCTCTTTCTTATTTTATTCCTTTTTACTTTTTGTTAACTTTACATATTCTTACTATTTTTATAGTTTACTTTTATATATATTTATTTAGAACTCCACTTTATTATTTTCTTATTTGTTTAATTATTTATTATTATTATATTTTCTTCATTATTTATTATTTATTTACTATTATTATTATTTTCTTTATTATTTACTATTATTATCTTATCTTTATTGTTTACTATTTATTTACTATTATTATCTTTTATTTATTTTTTATTATTTATTTATTTATATTTTAATAGTATACTATTTTATTTATTTATTATTATTAGGGGTATGACATTGTTCAATGATCAAAGTTAGAAATGTGAAGCTTTTCTTACATAATATTACAACTCATCACTAATCATTCATACTTGCACACCATCATGTTAGAAAGTTAAGACCAACCATAACATAACATATGTTTGATTTGTAAATGATGGACTTATAGCCCACTCATTTCACCAACACAAATCTTTTACAAAAGTAAAAACACAATTGATGTTCTAGGTCTTGTACAAAGATCTCTATCCTCAATTTAGCCCTTATTTATCATGTGACTACTCTCAAGCTTGACAAACTAAACACATACATGGTTCAATTGTCATCCATTCAATAAGTGTGGTGGACATTTCCAAGTTCCATATGCTCCAATTAGCTTATGAGTGAAGAGCTTGCACAAGTACATTCTATTCAAACAAATACCACTTCTCCAACCAATAATATGGGCTCTCATAGTATTAATGAAACAACAACCAATAATCCTCTTTTATTTACTCCAAGTAATAGCCTCAAAAGCTCACAACAAGTGTCTACCATAAGGTTGAACATATTATGCAAACACTAGCAAATACTAGTGGTTAGAAGGTTAATTAAAACCATTACAAAAGTGTGGTTTCTAATATAGAAACACTAGTCAATGAATGGAACTTCAAAGGTTTGCAAACTTTTTTGTATAACTCCCTCACAATTATAGAAATTGCCTTTAATTCCACTGAAGTGTGAACGTTTAAAACATGTTCAAAGACCCAAATTATAACATTAAATGTGAGAAGAACAAAACATTATATTTGAAACTAAATTGGATGCCTCTTTTAAACCTGGAAATGCTACAACACTCAAATCAACAAAGAATATATATGGGCTAGTATTTATCCACAACATATATGAAATGGCTTATTATGTAAACCCTATGAGTAAGACTTCATTAAAAAGTTAATGAATGAGACAAATTCACCTCATGTCAAATGCATTAACCAAAGCAACTTTCACAAGTTGATGAAATCAATTACTCCAACTTTAATAAGTGACATTGAATATCACTCACTTGCTCAGTTGCAAAACCATTTACTCACTTCCATGTTTCATATGTACAGCACAAGCTCCAAAAAAAAAATTATTATAAACAATACTCATAAATCTAATGCCTTTTCCTAATGACTATAAGGTCAAGTGCAAAGATTTCACATACAAGTACTAAGGCAAACACTTGTTGAAGTATTCAACACTAAAACCATTGCCAAATAGAATGGACTGAATAACAATAATACAACCTCCTGATTAACAAAACATTATTGTACTTCTCATAATTAGCAAAAACATGTGATAACCCAAAGATTAAAAGGAAGCTTTGAAGCATGCATTTATTAATTCACTTGATCCATCCTATGGTCAACTTTGGACAACCAATCAAGATATGGTCAATGAAGAATGACCATATCATTTTTCCAAGCAATGAACATCCCACACAAATGGTATGACTTGCATACCATACGACAATTGAGATGCAAAGAAAAATAAGCCATGAACACTATATAGCTTTAATCACTTATGCATGGTCCCCTCTCACCCTTCACCATTTGACTAGTTATACAAATCACTTCTTGGAGGGAATATTACTTCCACATTCAAAATATAGCAAGTGGTTTCACTACCAATTATTCAACATGACCAACTTTCCTTAAACTTCATATGGACACTTAGGAAAGGAGATAACTAATTGCAACATCTAATTATTAATGGCCATTGATCTCCTAGTGTAACAAGAGTGGACAGTGGTGATTGTTTCTCAAAAATTATTAATGGAAAATGAATTTCAGAGAACATATAATGTATTACAATGGATTTTATTCATCAAAACCATTAATCCAAGCACTTATAGCATTTAAACACCAAAAAATCACTAATAACTCAAGCACAACACTTAACACAACCATTAACACAAAGATATCATGGTTATCATGGCAACCTAAATGGGAAAACCAAAATTGAATGGTTGTGTAGTTTTTGTTTTGATAATGCCATGTTACAATGCAATTCATGACTTTATGGTCATTCAACAATTCACATAACTCCTATTCATTTGCATTCTCTCCTATTGACCCAAAAGGCCATTTGAGAGTCAAGTTACAAGGAGATATAGGAGAACTAGGGGTTATGGGAAGGCCAAGAGATTGACCATCTAGCTCCCATTCCTCTCCTATTTTCATATTTCTATTTTATTCAATTATTTTTTCCTCTCTTTGTCTCATTTATTTATTTTTAACACTTGCATTTCCATTTATAGTTTATCTAACCTTCATTTATTAATAAATTATATTTGTACGCACTGAGTCTTACAACCATTCACTTGTTGAGATCCATTTCAATCAAATTATTAGCACTAATTAATGACAACTTAACCACAAACTATAGTGTTATCCATCTACGCGTTATTCAACGCTCAATCCTCAACAACATCACATATAGACCAATGACACACTAGATAATTGCATGAAATTTATGGACCTCCCATGCACCCACCCATAGCAATGCTTAAGTTATCTCAACTCCCAATGGTAAGGGGAAAAAGAATATAAAATCATCTTCTAAAGACATTTATCTAATGAGGGAAAAAGAGTAATGTTGTGTCCATACTCCTTTCAAATTTACTTTTTGATGTGAGTCTTTTTTTTATCCTCTCATGGTTTACTAACCCAATAGACTTATTTTCCTTATTATCAACTTCTTCTTCATTAGAATTTTCTTGCCACCTTTTCTTTTCCTCTTCCTTTGCTCATTTTTCTTCTACTACATTTTTTTGTGCCATTGTCTTTTCATATCTTCCCTTTCATTTATGTATGTCTCTTTTCTCTTCTACTTCTATTTTTGTATTCATACAACCCTTAGGACCTTTTAATCACTCTTTTTTCTATGTGGTTCATGGTCCCTGGAGATCAATGACCATTACATCCACATAATATTGTATTAGATGGATCCACCTTAAGGGATCACTTCCTAACGACTCAATCAAGGACCTTAACCCCCTAAAATACATAATTATGTATCAACACATATAGTTTATTGACCTCTTGATGCTCCTTTTTGTTTGGCTCATTTATCATTTTTCTATGGATCATTTGGCATACAATCACTAACATTTTATTGGTGTCTAGTCACTTGTGGTAACAATTGAAATACATTTAACATTTTTTACTTCCACAATGTCCTTCAACCTTGATTTTGACATGATTACAATGTCATATTTTTAAGGCTCCTTATCTAGGGTTCCCACTCTCAATGGTTTCTTTGATTCCTTTGGTTTCTACCAATGTTCCCTTCTTCCTTTTGTTGAGCAAAGTGTTGTCATTGATGTCAAAGGAGTAGTTGTTGATGTTAAAGGAGTTGTCCTTGATGTAAAGTAATTATTGTTGATGTGCCTTTGGTGTTTTATTGATTTGAGGGTCTATCTTAGAGGGCATTTAGTGTATAGAAGATCAAGTCAAGTGCTCCCACAAATTGTATGGTTGGATAATCCTCATAAGGATTTTCCAATGTTATATGACATCTTGAAAAACTCCAAAGGGATAAGGAGTTAGAGCACTTTGAAGTTTGGCATGGTTCCAAAGCCTCATGGTTCCACACAGGTTAACAGAAGGCACAGACTAGCTTCTTCCTGTTAGTTAAATTCACAGTGCCCCATGGAACTTTTAGGAAGGAGGCTTTGACAAGGAGAGACACAGTCTTGCAATTGATAGAGATCACGAATGGGAACTTTCCTGACACTTGACGCATAATTTCCTGTCGTGTTGTGGTATTTCTAAGTCGAAATATTCATGATTGACAGACTCCATGGGACAGAACCATCAACAAACGTATGATTTGTTGTCACATCGTAGAAGTTTAAGGTTGAAATATTATAAGAGGTTTGTGAAGGGAGCACCATGGGAGATAGGTTATGCTAGATGGAAGTATTCTCACCGTTGGTAATTAATGTGAATATAGTGCCCTGGCCACTTTTCAATTAACAAATAAAATCACTGCAAAACATAGTCTTCAGGACCCCCCTCCATACAGGTGACACATGGTAGACAAGATGGTGTGGCCCAATGATTGGAGGACACGTAGCAGGTAGCATGTGACATGTGGCATGATGATTTAACATTTATGGGTACCTAAGTGGCCCTATGTCGGTTGACATGTGGCACCACTCACAGGGTGACACATGGTAGTGTTATGACATGGGATGATATATTTCCATAATAACGTGGCATGCCTGACATATCATTGAGTCATGAAGGTTCAATAAAAAGGTTTGCGAAGGTTATTATTTTGGGTTTTTTTGTGGTTGACAAACTCTATGAGATGAGAACTTCTCTATCAACTGACCGACAATTTCAAGTCTTGTCACAGAGGTTTCAATCGAGAGTTCCATGCAAACTTCTACAACATGGGAAAGACTCTGGGAGATGGAAATCTCACCAACACAACATATAACGACAAGAAATAAAGGTTAAGGGAGTGAAAGGTTTTTAAACCTATGTAATGTTAAGTGTTATCTGCACTTTAGCTGTGAAAAATGTGACATTGAGTCACATGCAAAAGAGAGAAGTTAAGGACGCAATATTGTTTATAAACTTGGCGTACCATGTTGAAGTAAACTTGGTGTTTTGCATTGAAAACTTGGCATTCCAATGCCAAATTAAAATAGACTAGAAATAGAACAACATGTAGTGCAAAGATAGAAGGTTAGTAGAGTTAAACTGAGAATAAGTCTTATGGTGAACTAGAAGAGAATAACCAGTTCAAGTTGAAGAAAAACAACATTATGAACATGTTGTAGCCGCTACAACAACACCCAAAATTTTGGGCATATTCAAAATTTCGGGCATCCCCTCCCTCACCTCAAGCCATTAGGGTTATGGTCGGGTTTTCAATTTGAAATTTTCCCCATGACTTATGTCCATCGAACCTTAGCAATCCACATGCTCATGCAACGTATATTGCATTCGTTCATTACTTGTCACCTCGAGTACTGACATCATGATTGCATTATGGCTTAGGGTGGTTGGTTTATGTAATGATGCATTGTCCTATAATATGCATCTCAATCAATGGGGACACTATGTGTTGACAGACAAGACTTCAATTTGGCTTTCGTTATGTTGACTATTCTAGGGATTGGCAAAAACCCTAAATTGGCAAAAGAGTGGTTTGACACTTCTTGATTTAGCCTAATTCATACACCCCCACGGGTGCATTCCCATCGACAATGTCTAACATCAGGGAAAAAGTTGGTGCATGCCATCCCCCTTTGGTTCATGATTGGTTCCCCGTCTGAGCACATGCCTAAGGTTTGCGGTCATTGTTATCTCTTTTGAAACCTTGTGCCATTGTGAGTGCCTTAAATGTTCCTTTCGAGGTTTAGATTAATAAAAAAGATCCCACTTGTAAATGGCAAGCTAGTTTGATGTCGTGGCGTGTGTACGTTGCTTAAAGAAACATCCGTGATGCTTTATATACCACATTAGTAGGGTGAAGGTCCCCTAGACCTTGTAAAACTCCCTTAGATCAGCCTTTAATTTCCTTGTTTATTATTAAGGTTGTATAGTTGAAATGCATGTTAATGACCTCACTAATCCATGTGGTATTTTGGCATGTAGGGCAAGCAGAGGAGCACAACGCTAGTGTCAAACCAAAGATGGGGGTTGGGACCTTGTTTCCAAACAACATGTGACATGGCAAAATTAATCGAGAAGGCATCATACCACAAGCATACTATGAGGCAGTGCAAGCTCACGGTGGGGGAGTGATCTATTGAACAGGTGGTTGAAGGACATTTAAAGTCTTTCATTGTGAAATAGAGCATCATATACATGGAATTTAAAATCATTATATGAACCTGAAAGTCGATGTTCCCCTAAGCTATCATTCTCGAATTTAGCGCAATTGGATGTATTGGCACACTAAAGCAAAAGAGAAAGCATAAGGTAGAGCCAAAACAGAGAGAGAGAGAGCATCGTGTCACAAGTTTTCAGCTCACTTCATGTGTTTTGGTGCGTTTGGTACTGGAAATATAAAGGCACCTGCATTATCAAGCCCCAAGGCCTCAATCTTTGGTATATTGTATGGTTTTGGGAGTTTATGCATTGTACGCCAATATTGAAATGACTCATGTCCAACATAATATGAAGAGAAACTTGGCCGGGACAAAGTTCAAATTACCTTTGACGCATATGCATGTAAGCCCATCAAAAGGAGCAACAAAGCAAATAATTTGCAAGGAGATCTGAGATATCAGCTACATAGGCTTATAGAAAGGCAGATACGATGCTTTCCAAAGCACAAACCAAAGGCACGACTCCGGGTATTGCGTGGTGTGGGCCTTTGCAATAGGTAAAATGGTGCATGTTTGGTGTTGAAAGGCGTAATATGAGTCCATATACATGCGTTGGATAAGGGCACACTAGTCCTATAACCCACCAACGACACCAAGCGATTACGAAGGGAAAATATACGTTGATAATGCGCGAATGCAACCGATATGAGTACTAAAGCATAGAGCATCGACTCACTGAGATTATAAGATAAAAGGCCTAGTATGTTCCTAAATGCGAGCCATCAGGCATACTTCCTGACACATTGCATGGCGGGCCCTAGGGTTAAATTGAAGATTTATATATGCCAATTGGTGTTATGCATCCCAGTGAAAGCATAATCGAAAGAAAGAACAAGAGTGTATTGAAATTTGGTCAGGCCCTATCGCACATCACAAATAGTGGCTACACTAGCAATTGTCCCAAAAGGTACAAAGAGAGGCCGATAGGATTATTAAATTGGAATTATTGAATTTTTCATTTGTGGAAAACTCAACGGTTACAATGAATTCTTACAGTAATGCCACTGCATAGCAATTTGCAGTACCGCTGTTTTTCATGCTACATAGGCAGTGCTAAGGCAACGTTACAAGTGGTAAAGTGGGATACACGAATCTGAACATTTGAGAATATCAAAGATGAGATCCACATGAACTTGCAAAAGGACCTCCCCTGGTCTGCCAGGTGTTATAAGAGTTGCAACTTTGACACTTGTGTGCAACAAGGTGAAAATTTACTTTAGTAGTTACTCCACAGTCATTGCATAAGATCCAAACCGGCTCAAATGACCGACGAGAAAGTGGTGAGGTATTTTCTCTCACGCTACCATCAGACAACTTACCATTTTGTTCTTATAAGCTTGAGGCAACCTACATGACAAAAAAAAATATCAAAAAAAAATATCAGAATCCACTCAAGAAACTTAAAAAATCAATTGCCATTGGACGAAAGAAAATTTCAAATATGAGAAATCAAAATTAGCAAAAACACATCTAATAAGCTACTCTTTATACAACCCATTGCAAGTTGACTTCAAGATGTTCATCTTGTCGAAAATATCTACCTCTCGGTCAAGTTTCTCCCACAATTTAGACATATCACAGACAGATTTGGAGCACACTGGACAAGAAAATCTGCAAAGGAAAAACAAACATGTTAGAATGGCAAGACATTTGAAATAAAATTAAAGCTGCTACAAGCTGTGACCACAGATCGCTGAAGAAGGTACCATCAATGGCCATATCAGTGCAAGTATATCTAGTATTGTGTAATAGTATATGTAGACTGGAAACAAGAGGTTGTGAGCCAGGGCACAAAACAGGCCACATATGAAACTTACTGAAGTGTACCTACAGGATAACGCTTTAGGACGGTATTGCATGTAAAGCCATAGGTGGATAAGAAGGGGATTATTGATCATGTGAATAAAATCTCAATACAGGGATATGACTATTCGAGAATTCTGATATACATGAGCAAAGCTAACTGATCATTAAGCAAAGTCAACTGTTTTTTGATAGACATGAACAAAGTCAACTGTTTGACTTTTATCATATCAAGCATATCAGGTATTCTACTATAACAAGATAGCTTGCCATGACATATATAACAACTACAAGGCAGGACACTGAAACCACTGATGTTGTTTTTATAAGAGCAAGAGAAAAATAACATAAATGCACCCGGTATAGCTAGGTAATCCGAAGCTAGCTTAGAAGTGGGTACTATTGGTCGGCTTTTTTCTTCCTCTGCTTTCCCTCTCTCCATTAGAAACAGTGAGCGTCCATACCGATGAGAATGAATCCATTACTATCTTTCTATGCTTTTGCGTTAGAATATAAAGGTCAGGTCACAGGTGCACTGGTTTCGTCATATCTCTCTACAGTTGGAAAGAGCCAGAGTGCTGAAGGCGGTCAATGGACTATGTGTGCATTGCGAGGCCGAATTCACAGGAATCAAGCAGTGGAAAGCCAGGAAACACGCCAGATTGACGTGGGACGTTGCCCCCCATGGCGAAGAAGAGGTTGGTCTGTGTGTTGTGGTGTCTTTGTGGTTTTCTCCAGATATTGGGTCAAGGGTTCGAGCTTCTTAGAGACCGGGAAACCCCCAGCTCAACTGAACTGCTCTCACTCACTTTGTGTATGTTGTTTGGATTGGATTGCTAGTGGGTCAAATTTGACTGTGGGAAACGGGTCGCTGGCTGTGTGTAGGTTTTCTTCCAGTTATTAGCTCTAGAAGAACTACTCCAAAGGATACACGTCCATCTATAAATGACATTTATTTTCCTAAGGAAAGAGTTGGTGTAAAGAAAGAAATGGATATTTACCCAAATGTACCTACAATATCACTACCTATTGTTGTTTCTCACCACCTCAAGAATAGATTCACTAATGGATTCCCACAGTATGAAATAGAATCCAAGGCATCAGAAGGTAAACCTAGGATACCCACTTATTCAAGACATGTTCTCTAGAGACTATCACTTTGCATTTAAGTAATTTCATTCATCCTCTTATGCACATCTCAACAATTTTCCTTCAACCGATCAGTTTGGGTAGTTGCTTGAGGTACCAAAGAATAACGAAGATAAGCCTAAGCAGGATAATGACGATCAAGAAAGGTAGAGACCATCATCCACAGTTTTCAGTTCTGTAAAATAAAGAACATGACAAAGATTTTACTTAGAAAACAAGCTGTCAATAATGGGTTCCTGGAAGTAGTTGAATAGAAGCTACTTTGTTTTGTTTGGGTGATTATTATAAAAAGGTAATGATCAGTGAGTTTCTTTCCTTGCAACAGCTATGGACATAACCTTCCAGAGAGTCCATTTTCAAATCTTAATGGATCCAATCGTATTAAAACGGTATTAAATACTTCAGAGAAAACAGTGGGGAACATGCCCACTATTTCCAAAGCTTTAACACAAGCATCATCAACACCTGTTATCGATAAGGAACTTACTTGTTCTATATGCCTGGGTACTTAGAATATTCGTTTTTTTGACATTGTTATTTCAATGATTTATCTGTATTCTAACAACAGACAACAAAATCCGAAACTTCTACCTATAAGTCTATGTGCAGATGCCGTTGTGGAGCCGAAGCAATTAGCGTGTAGCCACTTCTTTTGTTTGAAATGTGTGCCAAAGGTGAGATAAACAAAGCACTCATTTGCATTATTAAATCAATATATTTTAACATATATAATTGATTCAGGCTGCCATTTCTGTGAATTCTGCTGGTGCAGGTAATTAAATTGTCTGAGGAGTGCCCTATCTGTGTGCAACACAAGGGCAACCAGGTCTTTAAACTTTCTGGAAGGAGAGATTTATAATTTGATTATTACCCTTGGGAAAGAGAGCCAGTCCCACACCAAATGAGTGGTAGTTATACAAAATATACATCATGATACTCAGCTTGGTCCATTTCTCAGATGGCACTGGGTCTAAAATATAAAACAATTTGAAAATGGTGCAAATGCAATCCTTTGTATCTATATGAAGATACAGATAATGTACACAGTGCTCTTCTAATCTATGCTGATTTAGATTCAATGATATTTGCCAGAGGGAATTCCATCTCCAACAAGGTTCATATTATGGATGGAATACCTATCATATAAGTACTGCCTTGACCAGATATGATGTCCATTTCCAACGTCAGAGAGATGTGAATTTTTGCAATATGCACTTATCATGGCACCAAAATTTATAGGCCTTAACATATTTTTGTTTTGCCCTGCAGTAGAGACAAAAAAAACAGCAAGAATATCCATTCCAATTGACCATTACTTCCTGAGGTTCCTTCAGTGACAAGACTGGAATCTTCAAGCTTCACAGTAATGGATTTTAATACCCTGATTTGACTCTAACTGAGCAGTTCTAAAAAGTTGCATAAAGTTTACAAAGCAGAAGCTATACTGTAGCTTTCTTCGATGAAAGGGAAAATTACCAACAACTTGAGTATATTTACAGACAAATATCTCAAACTTGGTAGTGAGAATATTACAGGTTTAGCAAGGGTAACTCCAAGACAGACCTAGCCAAAGATGTCCTTGTTCTCATGGACATTTAGTATGAAATTTAAGCACCTACTACGTTGGTATAATGATATAATCTGTCATACAGTTTCTATTACTGTAACTGCTCTTGCACACCTGCCACTTAATCCATATCATTATTACATAATCGCAAATTCAACCTTAATTTAATTCTTTTTTAACATGTTAGATTGATAACATCACAAGGTGAACCCTCAATGGCCAGTTTACTGTGATCATCAACTTTTAGCATATAATGAAAATTTTATGATATACAGTTGGCCTTATAACAGAAAACTTCTATGATAGACAGATAAAAAGTTTATACAGATATTTGAAAATTAGAAATTTGTAGAAAATTTTATAACAGCAAAAGCTGCAAATATTGAAAACAGTAACATTTTAACAAGATGGAAAAATGAAAAGAACCTTATTTTTGTTCCATTGGACCAACAGAAATAAATATCAGGTAGACAGGCTGTAAAAATATTACACTGTAAAAAGGAGCATATAATAGGAAAATATCAAGATGAACAGTTACTTGCAAGAAAAATAAAGAAAACATAGGCTATTTCACATGAACGGAAAATTCAAAAATAAATACAGATAGCTAGCAATGCAATTTTATTCATATCATTATAGTTGTTAGGTTGTGATGAGCATCATATTTCCTACTTGAAATCATGCTTCACTGTCACACATTTACAAATGAATGGTGGAATACATATCCAAAAGTTGTCAGTTTGGGCCACACACGCCACCAAGGTTTTTTTTCCAAAACTTTGCCCATACTCGGATGCAATCCTACAGCTGCTACAGCGCTTTTAGTCTTGACCTGCGTAAGACACTTGCTGTGACACCCTTCACAGTCACATCCATCAAATATTTTTATGACCTTATGATGACCTTCCTTCACAGTCACATCCATCAAATATTTTTATGACCTTATGATGACCTTTCTTCAGTCACATCCATCAAATATTTTTATGACCTTATCCTTGTCTTCTCCTATGCAGAAACAGGCAATGTCTAAAAATATACATCGATCCTAATAATATCTTTTTGAGCAAATTGAAGCTGCAAAATTATATTATCGAAAAAAAACAATTGAGATTTCAAATTGCCATAAAGTTCCCACCATATTCATCTCAAAATCTCAAAAGACTGAAGGGCATATTCTGTTATATCCCCTATTTATGGCCATCCCGTAATAGAAAAGAGCATGTCGACATGCTTGACATAAACTGTTTTAATAATAGATTTCTGAGCTACATCACAAGTGTCTAACCGTACTGTACAATCTGTTCAAACTATGAAACAAAATGAAATCGTGAAAAAAGACATCTATCCAAAGCTAAGGCTGAAGCATACCAGCAAAATGACAGAGAGCAAAAAGTCATTGTCAAAATTCTCATCACATGGATGCCTTTTCATGTACCCCTTCTCCCGGCTACATATAACAAGGTCCTTACACTTAGCCTTCGCAAGCAACATGCCCGTAAACATCCATCCCATCGAGGAAGAGAAGGAAATCCAAGAGTGAAGAATATATATTTCTCCCCATTTTACAAGTTATTTTTCACATCGATATTTTTCAGATTACATTTCTGAGCAATATCATCTAAACATGTCTTTCATGGGCTTGAATATAGATTCCCTCCAAGAGTATCCATGACTTCCACCACACTAAACATTACACATTCTTTCCTCTCTTCATAAATACGGCCATTCATAATTTTATTATGCTTTATATGTTGGTGGGAAGGGTTCTATCTTTTGCAGCGATTGGTTTTTCCAGTAGCCCAAATCATTTATTATTTAAAATAGCAGTTCAAGTACTCGGAGATACCCGGGACAACCCATCATTAGCATGAAAAAACTATAGCGCTTCAAGTACTCGGAGATACTGGGGAAAAACCCATAGCTGGTATGTAAAAACATTTAGTGACTTCTTCAAATCACTACAGACTTCAAATCACTACAGAAAGAGTCTGGCGGAAGGCGTGCAACCAAAAAAAGTTCTTCAGAATGTTCGTTATTGATACCAGTTAGCTCATAAATGGAAAGTTTTGGTTCCTGAGATAGGAAGTATATCCGTATAGCAACATTTAACTAAAATCGAGCTACCAGAAACAAGGATATCCCTCACTGTGAAGTCAATGCACGCAGCAGCTCAACATGATCCACATCATCTAAACTTCTGAAAGTCTGATTTGATGACCTCTGGAGTCTGAACATCGCCATGCCTTTTTCAAGCCTATTCATTCACCGATGCATTCCAGTCAAATCCTTGTAAAATTTGTCATTTAATAATATTAAAATGTTCTTAGCTGCATATTCTCTTAAGGTTAAACACAAAAAACATTTTGATAGTAACCTGATCTCTTGCAGTTGAAAAGATATTTTAAGGGTTATCCCTCATTCCCACCAAAATACGCAATACTCACAACCTTGGCTTCCCTGCCGTGCTGTTGCGGCAATTTTATTGTATTTCCAAAATCTTCTAGTTTTCCGCTCAAACCACCTGTAATTGCGTGTGTTCAGATCCAATGGCTCAATGCCTTTTTTCTACACATTACAAAACTTTTATATTTGGAATTAGATCTTTAACTAAAACCCTGAGCAATGCCTTCTGCATAAAGAAGAGTTGTTCCATACCCTGGGATGGAGAAGATCCCTGAGTACGTGTTTTTGTCTTTGTATTACTCCATATAGAGAACAACTAGTTTTGCATAGCTATTAAAACTATTTAAAATAGTAAATAAACTATTAAAACAACCAGTTTAGAATAGACCCACATTATCTTTGGACTTACATGCTAACATAGCTTATTTCAAATTTAGATATACCTGTGTTAAACTCTTATTTTTTTTAAGCCTTAGCAGGATCAAACAAAGCAAACCGCAAGGAGTGCCAAGAAAAATAGACACCTCTTAGTACACAATAGATCTGGGATAATAAGGCTCCATGCTAGTATCGATCATTTCTTAACAGATCTGGATTGATAAGGATCTAGAGCTATTAAGGAAATATGGGGTTAGAAAATACCAGATGAACAGAGGCTGTTGCAATAGCTTCTTGTGTTTGAGAGTCGAGTTTGACCCACATTATCTTTGGACTTACATGCTAACATAGCTTATTTCAAATTTAGATATACCTGTGTTAAACTCTTATTTTTTTTAAGCCTTAGCAGGATCAAACAAAGCAAACCGCAAGGAGTGCCTAGAAAAAATTATTAACTATTGAGCAGTAAGGGCTAGAACAGGAAGGGTAGCGCCTTGTTGTCAGACCCTAGGTATGAATGCCTGGAACAATCCCTGGAAAACAAAGGGCATACAACCTTTTGAGAATATTAAAAAAAAAATACAGTATTCAGGGTATAGTAAAGCTAGAATATTTTGCCTCATAAAAGAACAGTAAAGCATAACCACAATTTTATATTTATATAAGAATCAATCCGAGAACAATTTGAAAAAAAACATATCCATATGTAAAAGAGGGCAATGCCACAGATTATGGCTAAACATTCAAAAGTAGCCGATGTATTGTATTTTAACCCGAAAATAACAATTACAGTCCCGGCCGGAAGGCCTCTTACAAGATGACATATAAAAAGTTCTATTTTGATATCAAGAAGCAGAAAGAAAAAACAAGCACGATTGGAGGCCATAGTCTTTCCTAACAGAGAAGGAAACCATTAAGGGTATGACTTGCTTCAGCAGATAATAATATACTAAAGACCACATAAATATTGTCCAAAAGGGTCGTAATTATCATTACAGAAGAACTGAGAAGAAAAAGCAGCCACAAAGTGGCACCTTCCCTGGAAGTAAGTTCCAACAGAAGATTTAAAGTACAGTAACACAATGAAAACAATGCTCTGGCAAAAAGCCTTAAGTGCTTTGCCAATAAAATGAACCTGGGTAGGTGCGCCGCAAGCCGTTAATGATAATCCCGACTGGATGAGTCCCAATGCTCCCGTAACCATGTGAGCTCTGCGAACGACAAGGAATTCCTCATGAATTCGTTGAGCGGAAGAAGAATTTCCTTCTTATTTTTCAAAAGAGAAACTAAAGGGAAATTATCCTATAGATAAAGAAAAATAAAACTGTAACGAATCCTGAGGGTAAAATATTAGAACTTACCAAGAACTACTCCAGACGCGAGAGCAAACCCTAGTGTAGAATTGTTTACCTGCTGCCAAGAAACCCTATCACGCATCACTACAAAAAATAGAACATATTTGTATGAATGCTTACAGGGAAAATGAACTTCTGGAATTACTGTGCCTCAATCGGTGTTAGTAAGAAGAAAAATATTGCCAGGACCAGACTTTTAGCCTTCCTCTTGAAATCATCTCGCTTTAGACTATAATATAATTTTGTCTGCCAGCAGAAAACCCCAAATATTTAGCCGGTAGGCAAGGTGTGGACAAGGAACCCCGGACCAAAATTAGAAGACCAAAATTGTAGCTACTGCAGAAAGCAAAACGGGAAAAAGATTTGAATTACCTTCTGGCTGGAGGGAATGCCTTTGAGATAAGGTGAGCTCAATACCTGCAAAACACGGCACAGAAGAGCTCCATCTTCTCTGACCGCCCACCCTTTGGCGGGATGCAGAAAATCTTCAGCAGCAACCGACACAGCATCAGTTCGGCCGCATACGGGCCTCTGTGGCGGAGTCTTCGCAGGAATTTGATTAGCGAAGCCCTGACACCTTCAGCGATGAACGCGTTTGGGGAGGTGAGGGAATGGGGCATCGTCCGCCTGGTGGAATACCTGAGGAATGAAGCGGCTCCTAAGAAAACGGCACGAATTTAGCAGCAGAACCGTTTTCATCAATATCCATGAATACACGACGCAGCTCGCTTGCAGAACTCTTTGGTTTCCCGATGCCACGTGTCGCCATGAGATTATAAAACTTTGCAGTTATACTCACTCTGTTCCCGATGCAACGTGTCAGCATGAGAAAGAAAGGGACGACGAAAGGTCCCTTTCAAAGAAAGGCCTATCGGCCTAATTATTTGGCATAAAATGATCACTCCACATGTATAGTTCTTCCCAGTGACATGTGTCGTATATGCTGGAAAATTGGATTATCTCCCAACGCAAAACAAGGATCGGTGTCAACGACGTAGGAAGCCGGAAGATAACTAGCTAATGTATATGAGAAGAAGGTGCTATTGTGGGGACAATCTCAAACACTGGACGCCACTAGCATGATGCTAGCCACAAGAATAAAACTGCTACCCGTCAGAAGGACCATACATGCTACCACGTTTCAGAGAGGAACCTGCGTATGTGCCCTCAATAGTGTCACCAAGTGCGAGGTTGTTTTGAGGCGAACATGGGGTGAAAACATAGCTTACGCCAACACCGACAGCAGGAATTTACAGGCTTGTATTATGATAATCGCTCCATCTCTGTTTGCCGACGGTCAAATGTTGAGAGGTATTGCACGTACGAGCAAATAATATTAGTAGGAGAGCGCACAACTACGGATTAGTTTGAAGTTTTAGTGTGAAGGAAACAATCAATCAGGACGACATAAGGAACGACCAATTAATTCGAGAAACTGAGGTTGCCTATCGCATCCTTCTGTGCGAATCAGTACCAATTCAACATGCTTAGTTACGTCTTCCTTTCTGGTCATACTGGGTCCGTAATGCCTCTTGATTACCACCAGAACGATGAATATCTTATCTTGCTCGTGCCATGGGAGAAGTGGAATTCGTTAGTGGAATCAGGGTGCATGCACAAGATACCTCGAAGGTGTTTGCCTCTTCCATCCCCAGTACTAATCGTTTGGTCATCGGCCTCTATCAGCCCCTGGAGTAATGGAACATGGCCGAGAACAAGAGTTTGACCAGTCCTGCTCTTGAAATTCCCGTTGTTGCATTAGCTACTTCTAGGGCAGCAAAGATGGTTACTCCTGCAAGTCACGTCAACAAGTGTGATTATGGGTTGCAGAATCCCACAGATAACTCGAGCAAAGCGACATAAGGATGTGATTCAAGCTCCCTATTGATTTGTGACTTCGGATCGCAAAGTTGCAAGGGATATCTCCAACTGTGCGCCTTGAAATATGACCCTTCGTTAAATGCGACTGGTCACATTCCTTATTTACAATTTTCTGGTCACTAAGTCGCACTCCAAAGCCTCTAAGAAGCAACTGAAAGCACGACCTCTGCTCAAGTGCGACCATGCGACCTCCATAGGGCATAGTTCTTGAACATGACTAGTCGTAGGGTCGCATGATCATGATTGAGGAAACCAGCAGTCTTCGAGACTTCCAAGATTCTGCAACCTCACGACCTACTTGTTCCGTGACCTGCATAACTAATATGGAATGCGACTTGCATGTGACTCCGAAATGCGACCTCCTCTACCTTCAAAATGCGACTTGGCTTATGTGGTTGTTCATAAGTCGCACTATCCACTTGCGACTTGTGAAAGGTTATTTCGATATAACAAAAGCTCAGAACCCTCCTCGAGGATTATGGCGATCATTCACTGCAAAGCGTGAAGATGACCAAGACATTTGCAAGGTTGAATCAAACACAAAGAAAAGACCAATTTTTTTTTTGGGAGAAGAGCAAGTCACTTAAGCAAAAATTGTTAGCTTTACGCACTTCTCCATGTTGCGCTCCCCGTTAATGGCGGTGTTGATCTAACGCTCCCGTGTGTTTTGTGGCATGTGCTTAACACTAACGATGTGTTTGTTTACTAACACCTACGGGTTTTGGTGTAACGACAATCGTGACTCCAACAAGTGGTATCAGAGCCAGAGGTCTCGAGTTCGAAACACACTAGGCTCGCATTGAGGGGGGAGATTGTTGCGCTCCCCGTTAATGGAGGTGTTGATCCAATGCTCCCGTGTGTTTCGTGGCATGTGCTTAACACTAACGATGTGTCTGTTTACTAACACCTGCGGGTTTGGTGTAACGGCAATCGTGACTCCATCAAGTGGTATTAGAGCCAAAGGTCTTGAGTTCGAAACACACCTGGCTCGCGTTGAGGGGGGAGATTGTTGCGCTCCCCGTTAATGGCGGTGTTGATCCAACGCTCCCGTGTGTTTCGTGGCATGTGCTTAAATCTAGCGATGACTCTCTTTACTGAAAAACCTGCGGGTTTTGATGTAACGACAATCGTGACTCCAACACTCTATGCCTACAAATGGCATGTGAAAGAATGTGGACTTTGATTATAGTTTTCAATAGATCCCAGCCAATAGTCCCATTTGCACCAATTGTATCCACTATACTATCTGTCAGGGAGATTGAAAAGTAGTTTAAAGCAGTTGGGAAACTTGGTGACTTAGCCTCTTATGAAAATGCACGATATGAAACAAAACTGAAATGCTGAAAAACCTTAGTCAATGTAACATTGGTTATGCTTCTCTAGACAGTACGAGCATTGTACAGAGACCAAACTATTCTGTCATGGACAACTCCAACAAAACTGTTGGTTTGAAAGAAGACAACATCACTTAAAACAATGTCAATGTTAGTTTGGAGGGAAATGAAAGGGAAACAAACCGATACACTAGCGATGAAAGGAGGTAGTGCTAATTGCATTGTGTGCTCCTTAAACCTAAGCTCGTGACCTTTGGCAAAAAGCCTTGTGATGGTTTCAACACACCAAACGAATGGAAACTATAGGATTGCAATGAACGACATCCCAGGAATCATGTAAAATCATAAGCAATGTATTGGATGAATGATACAGTTAGGAGAAACAAGGGAGTAAAATCTGTCATCAATTTGTTTAAACAACTCATGACAGGCTGTTTCTAGTTAGGCACAATTGGCGACCTTTACACTAAGAGTTAGTCAAAGAAGATGTATGCAAGGAGAATGTAATTTCCTCTTAACCAAACCGCTCCAGAGACACTTATAATATGTTGTCTTGAGGCATGGTACCAATCAACTTGGAGAATGTGGCTGCCTTCTGGAATCTAATCTTATGGTCACATACTATAATATAGGTTGTGAAATCCTCTCAAATTAGGGATCAGATTACCCTATATGGACTACACATCGCCACAACACCGTGGTGTAGAAAAGGACTATATAGGGGTCCAAGTTGATGCTTTACTTTCAATTAATTTGTCATGTTTATGGCATTATTCTTCATCTACATATTTATGTGACAATGTTATTTGTTTGCATGTGGGAATGTTTATTTGCATGGAGAAATCCAAGGTGTCTTACGAGAAGTAGTGCAACCATGGTTTCGACAACTAGGCTAACTAAATCCACCCAACTGCTTGAAATACTATGTTAACCATAAGGGTAGGAATAGTGGCTGAAAAATCAACATTCAACATGGCAAATGGATCACAACCCTACTCAATGGCTCATCATGGTTGCGCAACAACATTAGGGTTTCCAGCAAGCCTACCTATTCTCCTCATGTTTTCTCCTCTATCAATATGTAAATGTTCTCATCACAGTGTCAACAGTTGCGTTGAGATCAATTCAACTTGTAGTAAGAAATAAACATGATAGAGCAGTGAAGAAGTCTAAGGGTCATGAGGGGAGGTCAAGGGTCACGGTAGGTGACCAATCACCTCCTCCCCCCTCACGCCTCATTATTGATGGGACTTTAGCACTTGAGTTGAGGCGAGGATTAAATAGTTGATTTGTGCATGAGAGCTAGATGCACTCAGCTCTTGGAAGCTAGTAGAGGGATTTTTAGTGAGGCTAGGGTTTTGCATTAGGAAACGATATAAGCAACCCATGTTCCACTACTGGGTTTTGACTAGTTGCAAGATATGTACTTGAAATTGCAACAACATTAATAAAGTGTTCTTCATGTTTGGCACTGATTCACATGCTTACTCATGGTGGTTGTATTGGTTGTCTGATATTTTCATCGTATCTGTATGTGTTCTTTCATATACACAATATGTTATAGACTAGTTCATAGTTGTTGCATGTATGTTTTTCTTTCGAATCTGTGTTTAGTTATTTATCTCCATGTTGGTGATCTATTTCGAACTATTTTGCAATTAACTTCTGGCATGTTCTTGTTTATGTATGTCTAATTGGGTTTTAGCTCACTGGTCCGTCTCATGGCATACCTCATTCTTATTGCTATTGAGACTTGTTTTTACCTCTTTTTGTAGTTGTCAATCTTGGGTTGATTTTGTTTCACTATCTAGGCATTTCATTCTTGTCCCCACTCTGACACTTTCTAATTTGACAACCAAGAGAAGAAACATTCATGGTGGCAGTCGGGCCCACATACCAGATAGGGCTCCTATCCCAAATGATGTGAGGTCTAATTGGGACTTCACATCGAGGAGAACCCCTAATTGTTGGTGGTACATTCCAGTCCATCAACAGAACAACAGTTACATCAAGAACTCAATTGAAGTAAAATTGATTGTTAAACCCAAAAATAACAAATCAACTGAATATAGAAGCTTCTTTAACTCTATATAAACAACAACAACCTTACAAAGAATGTATTTGAACAAATGTATCTAAGAAGAGGTCTCTGAGGTGTGTATCTTGAGAAGGCAACGAATGGGTGTTTGAATGAGTAGAGTAGAGAATTTATCTATGAATGTATGAAAATGAAGCCTTTTTTATCTAAGTTTTAAAATTATATGAATGAAGGATCTGAAGGGTTGTGGAGGTAGGTGCTTGCACAATAGGAGTTGGAGCTTCCTATGAATTAGTGTTCATAAACAGGGAGTTGGTGCTTCCTTGAGGTTGGTGCTTGAAAATTAACAAGTTGGTGCTTGTAGAGAAAGATAGAAGGTTGAAGCCTTCTGTAGGTTGTATCCTACACAAAATTGATGTAATTTGAAGTTGGAGCTTTATTTTGCATCATAAAAAAGGGAATTTGTGATTTTCCCAGTTGGGTTTCCACATTAATATCTTATGTCCATATTTTATAAGATTGGTGTGCTATTTTTTATTACTATGTTGCTAAGTACTTTTAATTTGAGTAATGGATTTTTGAAATTGTTAGAATATTGATTTACCCCCACTCTTAGTATTTTCCTAGTTTTTAACAATTAGTATCATAGGCAATTTCCTTTAGGATTAGTCTAATAATTGGAAGGAAGATCAAAGACAATGTCTGACCAAGATGGAGGACACACCAACAAGGCTCCTATGTTCATTAGAACAAACCATACATTCTAGAAGGTAAGAATGAAGGCTCACTTATAGCCTCTTGGTGCAAATGTTTGGAACATAGTGCAAGATGGCTATGAAAATCCACCATTTATAATTAATAGAGATCATAAGCTTAAGTTCACTTATAATTCTAAGGCGATGAATGTAGTTCTTGCTAGACTACTTGAATCTAAATTGGTCAAAGTTATGAATTGCACCAATGTCAAGGAAATATGGGGCAAAATGAGCAGTTGTTATGAAGGGAACAATAAAGTGAAGAAGGCTAAACTTCAAGGCTACAGAATGCAGTTTGAGTCCCTAAAGATGCATGAGGATGAGGAGATAACTAAATTCTTCCTTCAAGTGGATGAATTAGTCAATATAATGAAATGACTTGATAAAAAACTAGTTGAGTCTGATGTAGTTCAAAAAGTACCGATGTCACTTCCCGAGAGATTCAATCCCAAGGTGCGAGCTATTGAGGAAATGACAAATCTCAACACTCTAAACTTGGATCAATTGCTTGGAACATTGGCTGACTATGAAATGAGCATTGCAAAAGGAAGAACTACAACAAGGGAGGAAACCTTTAAAGTAGACAAAAATACCAAAGGAGATCAAGATGACTCATGTTGTGAATCAAACGAAGAGAGGAAAAATTTGTCAGAAAATTGAAGAGAGTATTAGATAAGTACAAAAGTAAGTTGTATTTCAAGTGTTTTAATTGCAGTAAAATAGTCATTATGCTTCTAAGTGTCCACAAAAGAAAAACAAGAATGAATGTGAAAAAAAGCATAAGTATAGAAAAATACATAAGGATAAGAAGACCAAAAAGGAATTTTCTTATACTTAATATGATAGCAATTCCTCAAAAGATGAACATGTTCAATCCTTTGATGAGGACAGAGCTAAAGGAAGTACAAAAGAGTTCATGCTCATGGTTTTAGACATTAGAAGAAGAACATGTAGAGTCTAATGAAGAAGTGGTTGAAGTAGACTTGGAAGGTGAACTGATAAGTGATTTAGAAGAAATTAAAAGGCTAAGGAAAAATAATAAGATGCAAAAAGAGATGTTAGAAAACTTATAAAATAAAAAGGTAACTTTGAAAATTTGGCACCTCTTCTTCTGAAAATTGAGGAAGCAAAGAAAATTGAAGATACTTTGCTAGAGTGGCTGAAAGAAAAGACAAGGCACGTGAAAAGCTTGAGAGGCGGGTTGTCACCCTTAGAAAAGAGTTATATAAGACTAAGGAACAACTATGTCTAAATTAGAAATTTATCAAAGGGACTAGTAAATTGAACGAAATTCTGAATGTTCAAAGATCCCCTCATATCAAGACTAGGTTGAGCTATAAAGGTGAGTCAATTTCAACAACACTTATAGGCAAGGAACCCATCAACTTTGTTGAAGCAGTCAAGGGACCGTACTATGGTACAGATAAAAACCCGAGCACAAACAATAGGAGTAGCAAAGCACAAAGAAGAGCAGTAAGATAAACATGAGTGAAAATAAAAATCAGCATCCACAATTTAATGCAAGAAACAAATAGAGTTCAACAAAGAACTGTTGTGCCTTCAAGGAGAAGACAACAACAATACAACAGGAAAATTGCTCCTAGGTATGAAATATTTTTCCTGATCATTGCTTTACATGAACGAACTATGGACATAAAACTACAAGTTGTAGAGTAGAATGAAGATATAAGCAAACCATCAGTCAAAGAAAGATAAGCTATCAATCAAATAATAGATTTTCTAGGATAAAGAGAAATATACTTAGAAACAACAATTCCTTTTCTCCATTGGCTAACATGCTGGATGCTATAGCTACCATAATTATGGGAATAAGGAGTTGAATGTAGAATTAGAAGATTTAGACTAGCTCCTAAAAACAAGAAAGAAAAAGGAAAACCCAAGGTATGGCAACAAAAAAAGGAAGAAAATAATGTAAAATGCGGCATTGTTCTGTATGCACAAAATCAGGGCAACCATTGGTATGTAGACAATAGGTATTTGAAACATTCGCCATGTGATAACAATAAATTCCTATCACTAAACGAAGACAACAAAGGGAATGCCACATTTGGAAATGATGCTCTAGGTAAAATCATGGGAAAAGGCATTGTTAGTCTGGTAAATGGAAGAGGTAAAGCGAAAAATGTGTGATTAGAGATATGATGTTATTTTTCATTCTAAATGATATGAAATTAAATCAATAGACACAAGTGAAGTGGTATCTGAAGCTATGATAACAAACAATAGTGTTTATGTTCTAAACGAAAATAATGAAAAATGTAGTTTTAAGGGAGTATGATGAAAGTTGGTTGTTGCACAAAAGGATAGGACACCTCGACTTTGACCAGATTGTAAAGTTGAGCAAAAATCAAGTTGAAAGGGACCTGCCAAATATCTCTAAACTAGAAAACACAATTTGCAAGTCATGCTAGATTGATAAGCAAATTCGAGTTCCTTTTAAGAGCAAAGAAAGCTCGTCCACCAAGCCATTACAACTAGTCCAAATAGACTTATGTGGTCTCGCAGGAACATAGACTCCAAATGGTAAGCTATATTTTATGTTGATTATTAATGATTACAACAAAACTATTTAGGTGACATTATTAAGATAAAAGTCAGAATCTTTTGAAAAGTTTAAAATATTTAAAGCTATGGTTGAAAATGAAATTAATTGCAAAATAAAATGTATAATATTTGAAATGGTGGAGAGTTTTCCTCTAATTAATAATTTGATGAATACTCTAAGGAGCATGACATTTAAAGGAAATTCACTATTGCAAAAATTCCATGGTAAAATGTTGTAGTTGAAAGGGCCAATAGGTCAGTACAAAAATTAGCAAAAGCAATGATGGATGAAATAAGTATACCACAAAGGTTTTGGGCTGAATCTATTCATACAACAATAGTTATTTTAAATAAAACTCACTTCAGGCCAAATAATGACAAGACCCCTATGAACTATGGAATAGAAAGCCATCAACAATAAAGCACTTCAAAGTCTTTGGCAACAAGTGCTACATTGAGAATAATGATGAGAAGATTGGTAAGTTTGATGTCACAACTAATGAAAGTATATTTCTTGGGTATTCACATAACAACAAGGGTTATAGGTGTTATAATAAAACTCAAAGAAAATACTTGACAACATTGATGTCATAGTGGATGAGTCTGGTCCTCTCAAAGGTAAGTAACCAACAAATATCAGCTCAATGGAACATGCCAACCATGAAGATGATGACGAACTGTTTGAGGAAGAAATCAATGAAGATGTGAAAAGTCCCTAGCCAAAATATCCCTCAAGGTATGTTCAAAAGCATCATTCTTTTAATCAGATTGTAGGTGATTTGGATGCAGGGGTCCAAACAAGAAGAAGAGTGATGAATTCCCTCAATCAAAAATGTATTTCTTTGTTGTCCATGATTGAACCAAAATATTTTTCTCAGGGCATCCAAGATGAAAAATGGATAAAGGATATGAGTGAAGAGCTAGATCAAATTGAGAAGAATAAGAGTTGGGAATTGGTACCAATACTAACAAACAAAACTTTCATTGGTACGAATGGGTCTTCAGGAATAATTTAAATGAAGATGGACAAGTGGCGAGGAAAAAGACCAGATTAGTATGCAAAGGCTATGCTCAAGTTGAAGGATTAGATTTTGATGAAACCTTTTCTCCTGTAGTGAGATTAGAGGCTATCATAATGTTTTTTTTTCATTTTCTAGTCACAAAAAGTTCAATATATATCATATGAATATAAAATTAGCTTTCTTGAATGGTAATCTTAAAGAAGAGGTCTACATTGAGCAACTTGAAGGTTTTCAATTGTCATAAAATTATGATCACGTATGCAAGTTGAAAAAGGCATTGTATGGTCTTAAACAAGCACCCAAGGCATGATATTCCAGATTAGATAAATATATGCTACAATGTGGTTTCAAAAGAGGAGCAACAGACAACAACTTATTTATAAAATATGAAAATAAAAATCTTTTAATTTTTGTTGTTTATGTTGACAATATTAATTTTGGTAGTGATGCAGATGAACTTTGCCAAAAGTTTGTAGTTTATATGAAGGATGGATTTGAAATGTCCATGCTTGGAGAACTTTCATACTTCCTTGGTTTATAGATTACACAATCAACGAAAGGAATTTTCATCTCCTAAGGCAAGAACCTCAAAGAAGTGCTAAAAAAGTTTGGAATGGAACAATGCTCACTTGTTAGTACTCTAATGGCCAGTGGATGCAAGCTCAACAAATCTGATGACTCACCTGAGGTAGATAAGACAATGCACATGCCAATAATTGGAATCCTCTTAAATTTCACAACTACAAGACCAGATATTATTCAAGTTGTTGGTGTTTTTGGAAGATTTCAATTAGCCCCCAAACAAAGTCATCTCCTAGCAACAAAAAGAATACTCAGATATTTGAGAGCTACAATGGATTATGGATTATGGTATCCACAAGATAAAAACTTCTCATTACATCATATATGGATGCATATTGGGAAGGAAATGTAGATGATAGGAAAATCACAAGTAGAGGTGCTTTCTTTCTTGGAGAATGCCTAGTGTCTTGGTTGAGCAAGAAGCAAACATCAATCTCTCTCACTACTACTGAGGCAGAGTACATTGCAGCAACATCTAGTTGCACTCTGATTTTGTGGATGAAGAAAACCTTACAAGATATGAAGGTAACTTATATAGATCATATTCCCATTAACTACGATAACACAAGTGTTATTAGTATGTCTACGAATCTTGTTCTGCATTCAAATACCAATAATATTCCTATAAAGTATCAATTTCTCAAATAACATGTTGCAAATAAGGTAACTTGTGAAGTTGGAGTATATTCCCACAAAAGAGCAGGTTGCTAATATCTTCACCAAACCCCTAGCACGAGAACCATTTGAGTATTTAAGGTAGAGGTTGGGAGTAATTTCTCTCTCCTCTCTTAATTATATCTTCTCCACAAGTAAAGAAGACAATTGTCCAAATTAGTATAAGGATAGTTGAATAACATAGATCGATTGAGGAGTTAATAGGTACACATGAATAAAATAAACACAAGGGGAGGTTAGTTTCAAGGTGAGTATCTAAATTATTTATCATTGATGTAAAAGGGGGAGAATGAACAAGCATCATATGAGATGCTTTGTGGTTCTTGATAGGGGTGATGGATACAATTGGCTTCTCATAAGCAAAGGGTGAGAATAAAAAAACAATAAATAGGGAAAATGAGCAACATATGTGGTGTTTATTACCATGTGATGGGGTTGCCATCAATGAATCTATAATGATTGGCAGCAATGTTTTAGTAGTGTTTCCATCAATGCTAAAGGGGGATATTGTTGAACAAAGTGTTTTCATTTATGTCAAAGGAGCGGAGTAATCATTGATGTCAAAGGAGTTATTATTAATGTGTCTTTGGTGTTTTATTGAATTGAGGGTATATCTTAGAGGGAATTTTTTCAACATAAGATCAATATAAGCGCTCCCACAAATTGCATAGTTGGATAATCTTTAGAAAGACCTTTCCAATGATATATGGTAGCTTAAAAAATTCTAAAGGGATAAGGAGTTATAACACTTTGAATTTTGGCAGGGTTCAAAAGCCTCATGGTTCCACATAAGTGAATAGAAGGTGTGGACAAGAATTCTCCCATCAGTTAAAATGAAAATTCATAGTGTGTCTCGAAACTTTAAGGTGGAAGGCTTTGACATGAAGATTCCAAGTCCCACAGTTGACATAGACTGCAAATAGGAAATTCCCCGACACGAAGCACAACTTCCTATCATTATAACGATTCTAAGTCGAAATATTCACAAATCCTAGCACAATGCCACAAAGGCATGATTGATAGACTCAGTAGGAAAAAAACATCAATAAATGTATGATTTGTTGTCACGTTGTGGAAGTATGAGGTTGAAAGGTTGCAAGAAGTTTGTGAAGGGTGCACCGAGAGAGACAAATTCTACTAGACAAAAATCTTCTCACAGCTGGTAATTAATGTGAATACAATGCCCCAACCACTTTTTAATTAAAAAATAAAATCGTTGCAAATCATATTCTCCAAGTTCCCCCTCTATACAAGTGACACATGGTAGACAAGATGGCATGGCCTGATGACTAGAAGACACGTGGCATGTGGCAAGTAACATGTGGCACGTTGTTATAGGTGACACATCTTATGCTAATTTGGTATTTATAGGGTACCTGGGTGGCCCTTTATTGATTAACATGTTGCACAACTCACAGGGTGACATGTGGCAGTGTGATGATGTGGGCTGATAGATTTCCAGGACAACATGACATGGCTAACAAATCATCGTGCCATGGAGGTTCAGTAAAAAGGTTCGTAGAGGTTATTGTTTTGCATTTTACCACAGTTGAAGGACTCCAGGAGACGATAAATTCTCTATCAACTGACTGGTCATTTCTTGTCCCACCATGAAGGTTTCTATTAAGCGTTCCATGCATACTGTTGTGGTGTGACACATACTCCGGGAGACAGAAATCTGATCAGCACAACATATAACGATAGGAAACAAAGGTTAAGGGTGCGAAAGGTTTTTAATCCTATGTAATGTTAAGTGCTCTTTGTGCTTTAGTTGTGGAATATGAATCTGAGTTGCATGTATAAGAGAGCTAAAGTTAAACGCACAATACTATTTGAAACTTGGCATTTCATGTTGAAGTAAGCTTGGAATTTTGCATTGAAAACTTGGCATTCCAATGCCAAATTAAAATATATTGGAAATAGAATGACATGCAACGAAAAGACAAAAGGTCATATTGGTGAGCATAAATATAACAATAGAGTTAAAATTAGAATAAGTCCTCATGGTGAAATAGAAGAGAATAACTAGTTCAAGCTGAAGAAAAACAACAACATGAACAACAATCACATCAAGAACTCAGTTGAAGTAAAGCCGATTGTTAAACCCCAAAAATAACAAATCAGCTAATTATAGAAGCTCCTCTAAATCTATATAATCAACAACAACAACATTGCAATGTCTCTACGTGAATGTACCTGATAAGAGGTATTTGAGTTTGAGATGTGTATCTTGAGAGGGAAGCGAATGGGTGTTTGAATGAGTAAATTAGAGAATTTATTTATGAATGTATAACAAAGAAGAATTTTTGAACTGATTTTGAAAATTATATAAAAGAAGGATCTAAAGGGCTATGTAGGTATATGCTTCCACAATAGCGAGTTGGAGATTCCTATTAGTAACTCATGTAATAACCAATGTTGCTATTGCTATTGAAACTACTGAAATTGTGACCATCTAGATATGAAAAATAACTATTCTAAACACCTTGGATGACTTGGTCATAATCAGAAACACATCTGCATCTTAGGTAGGAATAGAAGAGAAAGGGACTCATGAGAAACATTAAGGGTTAGTTCGAGAATTTCATGAACAATATTAAGGAGAAAACTAAGGAATTTTCCTTGATCGTCCTTGCCAATCTTAAGGAGAGATCAATGAGCCATAAGAAATCATCAGTGGAGAGTAGATATTGGAAAATGAGATTGAGGAAATTTTGTCATGCCTATTATTAAATTTGTTGTTCTTTCGAGAGGGAAACCAACAAGCCTCAAAAGATCTTCTTGGAATGGTAAAGGAGGAGATGTCAACAATTTCTAGGGAACCATAGAGCCAAGGACACATAGATCACATTGAAGCTTAGTTCCAAATGATTGTCAGCACAAAATGTTCGTCCATCATCAAACATCTCCTGGCACCAAATAAGCCTGAGCAGTCTTATCCTCATATTCTGGTATTCAAAGCATATCTTCCAAATTTTATTATGATTTCATTTGCAATTTTGTTACACACATGGCTTCATTGGAAATCTTCCTAAACTTGAAAATATGCTTCCTCTTTCAACTAGAGTAGGATAAGATATATATATATATATATATATATATATATATATATATAGATATACAGTAAAGATAAAAATAAGTCTAATTGTGAAAACCAAGGCACTGGCACAATTAAACAAGGGCTTTTCTTGAAAACTAGGTTACTAGTTGGCAAAGTTCTCAATAATTTATGCATCATGTTGTTGATCCTCTATAGATTCTTTGGATTTTTATATGTATGAATGTGCTAGCCGATGTGGGATGCATTAAGGCCCTCCTACTAATGAGTCTTGACACATCAACCTAAACACATTATCTGGATTCAAGGCTAGAGATTTCTTTTAGTAACATGAGGCTTGCATACTTTAATGGGAGGTTCTCTCACTGACAATAATGGGAATACATAAATGTCCCCTGATAGTTTGATCTTGTAGGTGAATCAACTTCAACACCTTTATTCGTACCTAGCAAGATGTACTAAGGTACCTTAATTCTCATTGACATCAATGGTGAGTTGTCTTGCATTAGTTAATGACATACATTAATGGTCGATAATCCAATGAACTCTTTCCATGCTCAACTTCAACACATCCATTTGTTGGAAAGAGTTGTACCGCAAGTTCGTTTTGATGAAGATTTTGTGAAGAAACCAATAGCAGTTGCATCCTTTAATCTTTGAAAATAAGAAGAAGCAAACCAGTTGTTGGAAAACCATGGTAGCATAATTTTAAACTTCACACCCTCAAAATCTTCAAAAGCGATATGTTGAGGTGTTGTTTCAATTATTGTTGTTACTTTGGTTGCTTCTATTATAGTTTTTGTCACTATTATTTTTTATTATTTACGCTCCTACTCCAACTTGTAGTTGAGATACATCAACACTCTATTTTGATAATCTCAACAACATATCAGTTTTATATTCAAATTTCCTTTATCAACATGTCTAGAAAGATTAAAATGTGAGGTAAAACCTAAGCTAAAAATCAACTTGAAATTTTTGATTTGTTAAAATTTTAGGGGGTAATGATAAGAGACTACTATAAACATGACATTCCATTTTGTTTCATCTTGTCTCTTTCTTTCAAATATGTTTTAACCCTCATCCCCTACTAACCCATTGGTTTGCATCACTCAACAAGCAAGATTCAATTCTTTCTCAACATTTGTATAAGTCATGACTACTTATAGCTTTTATTTTAGTCCCCAACATACATTCTCTTCACTATATATTGTGTCCTCCCTGTTTTCTTTCCCTGCACATGTTGGGCCCAGACCTATTGCCAACCAACCATTCAAATATCGTATGGATATGTGGCTTCCATATGCAGAGTGGGTTTTTATTCATTTTTCTCCACGGTGTTAGTAATTAAACCTATTTTGTATGGGGAAATATTTATATCAGCTACCCATTTGACCATATCCTAGAAATAAAATATTCAAATTCTAATCCTTTCACCACATATAGATGTACACAGATATTTCTAAATCTGACTTGTGTCGTGGGGTTTGCGTGAAAATTGATAACAATTACAACAGAAAAGCCTCAAGCAACAACTCATAATGTTATATAAACTATTAAATGTTTAAGATTTTAAGCTATCAAAACAAATTTTTATGTCATCATGAGAAAATATAGGGGTATGTGCAATTTGGTCGACTCTCATGTTGATAACTTTGCTTTGTTTGCATAAGGACATGCAAGAGTGTAAGTGTGGGGGGAAGAAAGGTAAATTGTATTTGTATATGACAACCCATGTTCTACTTTATTAACTCCTATCCATGCATGAGAATAATGGGATACCAAGGACAAGGAAAAGACTTTCGGTAATTTCTCATTTATTTACATTGTTTTTCCATATAAAATGTAAAAAATTATTTATGGATATTTACCAAATTGTGCATCATAGGGCAACAAAATTTGGAGGAGGGACGCATTAAGGTAAGATTAAAAACCCTACAAAGTTTCAAGCAAAAACAATTTATGATTTTTGAGAAATTAAGCATCATCACCTACAACCAATTTTCTTATATCTCGATATTCCTGCATTGGATGGCTCTAATTTTTGGTGTGGAGAAGAATTAAAATAATAACAACCCACTCATTTTATTTTTTTGAAATATATTTTCTACTTTGTGAGAAAAGGGTTAACTAAGATTGATGTTACATCTGTAACAATTTGTTGTTACACTTGCAATAGTTTGTTGCAATTCATGTAGCATCTTATTTGTTATATATCAATATACGTACAATGGTTAGTTGTGAATTTTAGTAGATAAGAACTTTAAATGTTGATGAACACACCCATCGAAAATCACCTCAATCTGAAGTGTTGTTTACATGAAATGTCAATGCCTTTGAATTTGTTGGAACTCCATGTACTGATTGCTGCAACTCCGCCAAAATTTCTAAAAGGATACTTTTGAAGGTATTTTGGCCGTGGGAATTGAACATAAGGCTGCTAAGTTAATATATATAATTGTGGATTGAAACCTCATAAGTTAGATCACTTCTTGTTTTTTTCATGATTGGCTAATGGACACATGTTTGAAGAATATATTTTTATGAGAAATGCAATTTTGACAAAATAGGACAACCATTGTTTGAAAACGTTTTAAGGTGTTATTGGGAAAGAATTGTTGTCTTTTATCAATAGATTCAGAAAAGGTGTTACCAAGTGGCATTTGATACTATGCAGTGAAAAGTGGAAGCATCAATCTTTCTTAACCTTTGTGCTCAACACTATGTATTTTCTGGGGAAATTGACAGATTAACACAAGAAGCTTATTATAATAGCATGTATGTATACCCAACAAATGCAACAAATTCCCAAGAAATCATTAACTTGACCACAAAATGAATTAATGCTACCACACAAGAACCAATGTTGGATATGGGAAGGAAAGTTGCTCCACAAGAACCTGTTTTGGGAATAAGGGAAATGATCAAAGTCATCAACATTATTTCTATGGAATCATCCATGGAAGGACAATGGATAGACAACAAGAAAATCATTCAAGGTAAATGGCAGATTGTTGACAAAGGTATTGGGTTGTGTCATAATGACAGTTTTTGCAATAAACAAGAAAGTTTTGGTGCACTTATAGTCCTAAAAAACTTGAACAACAATCTCAGCTAGGGGTTGAATGGAAAATGATGAGGGTGCCATGAAGGACATGTGACTCGTTGTTGTTAACTCTACCATGTTTTCATGAGGACATGAAAAAGTGCATGAGTGGGGGAGATGTTGGGTCACTAAAGTGTCACCTTTTTCACCATTCTAAACAACCATTTTTAGTCATTTTATCACACTTATTTTCCCATCTACTACCCGTCTTACTGTGTTTCCTCGTGAATGTGCCACTTTAAAGATACGAATGTTAAATTAGTTTATTATCATTATTTTACTTTATTTTTGATAAATTAGGAAATATTATTATTGGTTTTACTAATGATGGTTTGCCTATTGTTGCTCCTATGGCTCCTATTTAGTTACTGTAACTAGCCTCCATGGCTGACATATCTACATAGCTCCAAGAGAAATTATAAAACATGGATTTTGTTCTTAGGGATGTTGAGATGGATTTATGTTACCTAATTCATACCTAGGTATAATCCATGAGGATCTAGATCATGATCTACAACTCGTAGAAGTTGTGCTAGGAAGAATCAAGTAACTAACTTTGGGCACAATTTATGGAGAAATAAAGACGAATCTAGAATATCTGAGACATGGTTTTTTTTTAAGAAAATCCAAAATTAGGTGATTCTTAATTGGTTTCTCTAAAAATTCCATATATTGGGAGATACACGTGGTTCTTCTAAGAATAATTTTATTGTTGTGACTGATGACTAACAAAAATCCAAACAAAGCGACTAATTAGCAAATAAAACAACTCCATCCTATCCTCAAATAGTTACATGATAGATCAATCCAATGTAATTAGATTTTGAGTTTTTTCCAACTAAGATATTCCAAAAATGAGCAAATAAAATATCTTGTAAATATGTCCATAACTTTGACAATTTAGATTTGGGGAAATTGGTTCTAATTCGTCCCCTTGTCTCTTTATATAATATGTATGGACTAAGGGTAGGTTGGGGTGGGGGCATCATTATTTTCAAATTGTGTATATTTATATTTCATTTTAAGAGAAAACACAATCTTATGTGAGTTCATGGCTCGTTTATGATTTGTTGTGCTAACCTATGAGCTGTGATTTACCAGCTCTCTACTAAGGAGGAAGGGCCCTCCTCTTTTGTAGGGAGTGTTGCATTGTACATGTAGTGTAATTGTTTCATTTTAATCCACTTGTAGGTAATGGTTTTTTAATTCTTGCTACAATTTCAATTCATCACTATTACATCCTCTTGCTAATTTATTATGTTACTATAGGTTAATTTAACTTGTAAAATATTTAATATAAATTGTTAGTGTAAGAACATAGTTACTCTTGGATTGATCCTTACTAATTGTGTGTGATGAGCCCCAATTTTTGGTAACAATTTGGGCTCATTTGGCCTACTTACCTTGCTCAACCCTTCATCTTTTATCACTTATGCATCATTTCTTAGTATATTCGTGTTATTTGTAGGAAGAAGGGCAAGCATTATTCCTATGTGACTAATACATGATGATTTCAGGTTTTTTGACATTAAATGGAGCAACGACCACATAGGAGGAGACAAGGAGACAACAAAGGTGGCATTGCAGGTTTTTAGGGAGGTTGTCCACAGTCTTGAATGACCTCCCTCGTGATCTCCACCCCAACTCCGAGCTCCAACAACTATCCCCACCGAGCTAAAAGGCAGCCAACGGATTCTACAAGAACAACAGTTTACTTTTAGTTGGACAGCCAAGCTCCACTAATTGAGGAAGCCAGCTTGATCCTCATCATGTATAAATATTGATGCCGTAACCTTTGATAGAAGCTTTTTGAACTTTTGAACTACTGTTGCAATTTCTAATCACGAGCTACAACTCGGTTTTTGCTTTTTGTAAGCCAGTTTTGGCATATTGTTAGACTCATGATTATTTAATAAAGGCAGGCAGATTTGGATTCAATCTTGAGTTCTTAAGAGGAGCTATAGCTCTCAGGTTAGGGCCCAACCTGAGAACAATAGACCTCTTTTTCCTTGTATTGTTACTTGTCTTTCCTTTCAGCACTTCATTTCTTTGCTTTGACATGCATTTGGAAAGCACAATCTGCTGATTTAATTTCTTTAATGTGATTGAGTAGGATTAGTTTATGGTTAAAGTGCTTTCAGTAGCTTAGATTAGAGTAGGAGGATTAGCATTCATTATAGCTCCAAGAAAAGGTTGACAGTGCACTCACTGCCATCTCTGTGTAGAGATTGGGGGTGTAGACCGTACCAACCACAAAAAAACGCAGTCTTATACGCTCATGCAAGCTGCAACACACTCATTTCAGTCATAGAACCATCCATGCATTCTGATCTTGAGCAGTACTTCTTCGTTCCAACACCATGCACGATTTCTCTCTGAAGTTTACATTGCTGTTCGTTGGTTTAATAACACAGTTAAAATAGGTTGATGGAATTCTCGGGTTTGTGCAAGACATAGAGGATTTGTTCCATTTACACTGCGCAACATTGTTCTATTATCTTCTTCTTCTTCTCAACCGTGCCTAAGCCACCTGCTTAACCTCTGTTCAGCTCGTTTGCCTTCCAACCCTTCTACTGTTCACGTAGCTCCATCTTTTTTACTTTTCATTGCTTCCACCCTTCTATCCACCAACCAACTGCATGCACTCTCTCTCCATCCCATCTCTCTGTCCCTGAGCCATCACTAGCTCCCTTTTCATCCTACCTATCCACCCATACCGCTCCTTCACTCCTCCATCACCAAAAACTCCAACCGCAGAACATCCTGTAGAAGTTAGCAGACTTCCTGTAGAAATCCCGAGCTTCCTGTAGGATCCCCTGCAGACATCCTGTAGAAGCCTGCAAACTCGGTTGCCAAGCACCTGAGCGTTGTGGACTCCTGTGGAATGATGTTAGGGATCCCCTGGAACCTCTCCTAGCCCTCCTGACCTTTTTCCAAGCCTTCCTTCCCTTCAAACTACCCCTGCACAGTCAAAACCTAATAAGAAACAAAGTCATAATAACTCCAACCACTTAAGAAAAAAATATAAAAACAATGTTCTTTTCAATGGAAGTAGTTTAAATTCATGCATCTCATATCACTAGAAGTAATGGCACCATTTTTAGGAGTTACATTCCCATCGTTGCATTGTAAGGATTAAGCTAGTCAGATTAGGGTTTACTAGGGTTTCCATGTTTGGTTGGTTTTCAGTTCATTCTTGCAAAATAGGTTAATTTCCTTTGAGATAGTCTTCGTTCATCATTTAGAAAGCTTCTTCTGAGAACATATAGAAGTTGGCTTGAGCCCTAACGGACTTGTGCCAGCTGACCAAGTGACAGCTGCGACAAGAGCTAGTACTTGTGCATACAGCACCGTCGCTTCCAAGTTTGTTACGAACTACCGGGTTGATAAAATTAGAGATAGGAAGCTCCAGGAGTTGTAGCATTATTGCTACAATACTGGAGCCCACCATCTTTTTGGCGCCGTTGCCGGGGAAGCGTCAGAGTATTAGTAATTGTTGCTTTTCTTCTATTTTCTTACTCTTGCCTTCTGCCAAGTAGTTTATTTCATTTCCATTCTGCAAAAGTAGCATAGACATTTCCTGCTTTCATAGATTAGCATTTCTCACTTTCATAGATTAGCATTTCAATTCTGCAATTTCATTTCTACAAGCGTAGATTAGCCTTTCAATTCTGCAAGCGTAGACTAGCATTTCCATTCTTGCAATTTCATTTGAGCAAAGTAGATTAGTTCTTTCCTGCTTTCAATTTAATTATGCATCTTTATTTCAGTAAGATAGTTAGTTGTAGATCAATCTGTTTCAGTTTTGCAGGTACCAAAGAAAAACAAAAGCAATCAAAAAAAAAAAAAAGTCTTTCCATTTCATGCCTCGTAGGAACCGAGATAAAACAGGCAAATTCCTACCCAACACCCCCACCACATCACTGAGTCACCCTTCTCTCTTCTTCGGTGACAGTGATCCAGAAGAACCTATAGGTGAACCTCCTGAGATATACGAAGATCCTATAGCAGAAGAAGAAGTAGAGACCATCCCATCTAAAGCTATGGCTGACAATAGAAGAGAAGATGAGAGAATAGAAGGTGCCTTTCCCATCCGAGAGACCAATGGAGAGATGAAAATGAAGAACATTAGCCCCTCCGCTTTACCTCACTTCCATGGACTGACTACTGAAGATCCTGATACCTTCCTGTTTGAGTTTGCTGTCCTTTGTAGAACCTATGACTATACTGAAGATGAGCAGAAGCTGAAACTCTTCCCTTCCACTCTTAAGGATGCAGCATTACGCTGGTTCATGGGCTTACCTGGGAATAGTATCACCACTTGGGCTCAGATGCAGCAAGCTTTCAATACCAAGTACCGGGACTACTGTAGGTCTAAGGAAACCAAGGGAGAAATCTTTCGGATGACCATGGGAAATGATGAGTCCTTAGAGGATTATGAGGAGAGATTCCAACTTAGCTATAAGCGGGCCAGGTGCACACTTGACCCTGAATCCCTCAAGTTGGTCCTGCTCCGAGGAGTCCCTGAAGACCTTTTAGATACCCTTCACATGTTAGCTGGGGGAGATATTTACCAGCTGCCTTATGAGGACATCAAGACGGTGTTCAGAAACCACTCTAGGGCAGCCCGGAAACGAGGTAGAGGAAACCCTCTCTCAGCTAGTATTCCTTTCTCCAAGCATGAGTTTGCAAATCAATTAGAGATCTTAAGAGTGAGGTGAGATAGACCATTTCCATGCAACTGGACACATTCAGGATCCAACAGAAGAAGGAAGAAGCTGAGAGGGCCTTGGCTATCTTCTGCCCTAGATGTAAAAGGAGACACCCTAAGAACGAATGCCCATTGCATTCGGTTGAAGTGTGCTTCGTTTGTGAGGAGGACCATCCCACAAATCAATGTCCAACCTTACCTGGGTTTAAAGCTATGTACCAAGGGACAAAAGCTCCCACTGAACCTCTCTATTACCTCAACCAAAGGAGGCCACAAGGACCTAGACCTTACCAGCAGGGGATGCAAGGGGCACCTCAAGCTTATTACAGCCCCAACCAATCGACTCCTATGCCTTCCTGGGGTCCCCCTGCTCATCCTTCCTGGGTTATGCCTCCTCCACGGTCTTATCCACCTCAGTACCCTACTCAACCCACTACTCATTCTTATCATTCGCATGCCCAGCCACAGCCTCAGTGGAATGCACCTCAGTCAGGGTGGAGGCCCCAGTACAACACTCCTCCCGCCATTTTGCCTCCACCACCAGTTCAACCTCAGCGATTACCTCCTGCTCCTCCAAGGCAACCTCAAATACCTGCTCAACCGAACCCGAACCCCAAAAATAGATAGGCCCAGCAGGTATACACTGGGGAAACATCATGCCCTACTTATGCTGTGGAGATCCAGGAGATCAATCTTCGATCTGGAAAGACTCTTCCGGATCGCCAACCTCCTCCCCCAGAGGATGAGGAAGATAAACAGGAAAGTGAACCAAAGGCTATTCCACCCTTTCCTGAGAGACTAACAGCCACCGCACAACCCAACCCAGAAGAGGATGAGCTTTTGGGAGAGCTCAAGCAGTTGTGTGTGAAAATACCACTTCTCCAAGCCATCAAGGATGTGCCTATATACAACAAACTGGTTAAGGAAAAGTGTTTCAAACACCCAGGCAGGCGAAAGAGAGATGCTTCAACCATCAATGTCTTAGGACAACTGTCTGACCTTATGTTAGGACAAGTCATCTGCCCAAAGTATCTAGATCCTGGGAGTCCTGTAGTAGATGTCCACATCAATGGCACCATCATACCTCACACCTTGATTGATTTGGGGGCTGCCATTAATGTGATGACCAGGGATACCATGCTCAAACTCAATCTTCAGGGTTCCTTGAGGAAGACCTCGACAGTACTGCAACTAGTAGATCGCTCCACTGTGACTCCCGAAGGGATTGTGGAGGATGTCTTGGTCTTTGTCGACTCTTGGGAATACCCTGCAGATTTCCTAGTTCTGCAACCCAAGGCAAAGCTTACTGGATATCCTCTCATTTTGGGAAGGCCTTGGTTAGCCACTGCAGATGCTTACATCAGTTGCCGTGCAGGAAACATGACCATCAAAAACGGTCCTATGTCCAAGCAACTAGTCCTATACCCTCCTGCCCAACCTTCCTTAGAGCATGACTTACCACTTTGGTTGGAGGAAGGAGAAGAGGATGAAGTGTACTCAACACCTCTGTGCACCCTAGATACCACTAGAAGAGACCCCCCAACCGAGGATGACTTGATTAAGACTTTGATCCAGAATCCACCTTCCAGTGCGCTATCCTTAGAGAAATTTGTGGAGGATGCCCAAGCCAGCACCTTAGTGGATCTTTGTACAACCAATCCTGTCACTCCCAGAGTCAAGAATGTGGAGTTCGGCCCTGAGAGAATGTTAAAGATCAGCTCCTCCCTATCTCCTTCCCAGGAAAAGGAGCTGTGTAGCCTGTTGGCCAGTCACCTAGATGCTTTTGCTTGGATCTATAAGGAGATGAAAGGAGTCCATCCCTCGGTTTGTACCCATCACATATACATCAAGGAGGATTGTAAACCGGTTAGGCAACCTCAGAGGAGAATGAATCCAGCCCTTAAGGACATTGTCAAGGAAGAATTGCAAAAACTGCTGGATGCCGGATTCATTTACCCCATCTCAGATAGTGAATGGGTGTCCCCTCTGGTGTTGGTTCCCAAGAAAAATGGGAAGTGGAGAATCTGTGTGGACTATCGAGAACTGAACAAAGCTACCAAGAAAGACCATTTCCCTCTACCTTTCATAGATCAAGTGTTGGATGGATTGGCAGGAAAGAAGTTCTTCTCTTTCCTGGACGGGTTTAGCGGGTACAACCAGATCCAAATCAGCCTGGAAGACAATGATAAAACCACCTTCACTTGTCCTTGGGGTACCTTTGCCTACCGAGTTCTTCCCTTTGGGCTATGCAATGCTCCTGCTACCTTCCAGAGAGCCGTCTTGAGCATCTTCTCGGAGTTGGTCCATGATGCGGTGGAAATCTATATGGATGACTTCACTCCTTACGGGTCCAACTTCCAGGAAGCATTGTCCAATCTGGGAAAGGTCCTAACCAAATGCATTGAGATGAACCTGTCCCTTAGTCCTGAAAAATGTGAATTCTTGATGACTGAAGGGACCGTGCTAGGCCATACCATTTCTTGCCAAGGGTTACAGGTGGATCCTAACAAAATTGCTCTTATCAAGAAGGTTCCACCTCCTCAAAAGGTAAGGGATGTTCGGAGTTTCTTAGGATTAGCAGGGTATTACAGGAGATTCATTAAAGACTTCAGCAAGCTAGCCTCGCCATTGTTTGGCTTGTTGGCAAAAGATGTGGAATTTAAATGGGTTGACGATTGTCAGAGGGCTTTGAATGAATTGAAGGACAAGTTGGTGTCAGCCCCAATCTTGAGAGGTCCAAACTGGGCCCTACCTTTCCACATCCACACTGATGCCTCGAACAAAGCCATAGGTGCAGCTTTAGGACAAGTTGAACAAAAACTTCCATATGCCATTTACTTTGTTAGCAAAAACTTGTCCAAAGCTGAGCTGAATTACACTGTAACCGAGAAAGAGTTCTTGGCTGTGGTCCATGCACTGAACAAGTTCCGACATTACATCATTGGCTACCAAACATTTGTACATACAGACCATGCTGCAATTAGATATTTAATGAATAAACCAGATGTGAATGCTCGTATTATTAGATGGTTACTTTTGTTGCAGCAGTTTGATTTGACCATTGTTGACAAACCAGGTAAAGAAAATGTTGTTGCTGACTTTTTATCTAGATTGGATTTGTCTGCAGATGAGGATGGAACAGTGGATGACCAGATGCCCGATGAACATCTGTTTGCTATCTCAGTACTCCCTCCATGGTTTGCTGATATAGCAAACTACCTTGTTTCAGCACAGTTCCCTCTGTACCTATCTTCAAGAGAGAAGAGCAGAATCATAAGAAAAAGTGCCTCATTTACTTGGATCGGGGGCAATCTGTTCAAGCTTGGCCCCGATCAGATCTTAAGGCGTTGTGTAAGGGAGGAGGAAGTCTTTGATATCCTTCTCACCTGTCATGATGGGCCTTGTGGAGGACATTTTGCAGCAAAGAGGACTGCCTTCAAAATCCTGCAGGCAGGCTACTATTGGCCCACACTTCATCAAGATGTCAGAAGATATATCAGCCAATGTGACCGATGCCAAAGAATGGGGAAACCGACTCCAAGGGATGAGATGCCTCTCCAACCTCAAGTGACTCTTGAGCCATTTGAGAAGTGGGGTATGGATTTTGTGGGTCCAATCAACCGTCCTTCGAGGCAAAGGTCTTACATCATTGTGTGTACTGACTACCTGACAAAGTGGGCAGAGACTAAAGCAATCAAAGCAGCAACAAAAGAGAAGGTGGCCGAGTTCTTAAGAGAAAACATCTTCTACAAGTTTGGCTACCCAAGAGAGCTGGTCACCGATCAAGGGAGCCAGTTCACATTCAACCTAGTTGAAGACCTACTAGCTCATCACAAGATCAAGCATAGGACTTCCACCCCCTATCACCCTCAAGCAAATGGGCAGGTGGAAGTCACCAATAGAGCATTAGAAGGGATCTTGACTAAGGTGGTGAGCAGCAGCAGAAAGGACTGGGCAGATCGCCTGGTTGAGGCCACATGGGCTTACAACACCACCTGGAAGACCACCACCGGCTTCACACCTTATGAGCTGGTGTTGTGGGGAAAAATGCCTATGCAGGACGATCCTATCCACCTAAGGTGTGACAGCGCCTTAGCAACAAATGAATACAGCTATTATGATTTCTTCCTTTATGAAATGTGAAAGAGGGGAGATCGGCAGACTTACCGTTGTCTTCCGGTTGTCCCTCGAACTAGATCCTCTTCTCTTTGTGTGTCCACAGCTACTTGCCTCCTCGCTTGATCAAGAGAACAGCTACTTGAATCCCACGAGATCACAAGAGAACAGCTACCTGTGACAAGAGAACAGCTACTTGCGACAAGAGAAGAACACAGTACAAAGGCAAATATACATATTCATAAATGATTCAGGATTAGAAGTAAATCAAATATACTAATGCAATCATATAAAATACACCAGCATATAGGAAAGAATCAAGATAGCTTTATTGAAAGTAACAGGGTTCAGGAAGAGATACAACCCATGGGGCTCCAATCCAGCATCTCCTTCCCAGCAGAATGGAATTCCTTCTTCAACTCCCTTCAAAGCATAACACACCCAATGTTCCAGCCACAAACCAACAACAATTCTTTGCAAATACCAAATTCCAGCCTCTAGATCTCATGGAGGAGAGATCCATATATAGATGTTTGGAGAGAGGATGAGTCAGCTTGAGATCTGACTAGTGTCCTCTCCCTCTCTCAGTTCTTGAGTCCACTTGGAGGTTCTTGCTTCCACTTGGAGATTTGGAACCTCTTACTCATCACCAGTCGAATTCCTTGATGCAAGTGTCATTTTGGAAGCTTCCTGAGCATTGACACCTTGAGAAATGAGCCTGCCACTTGTCCAGTTACGCTCAGTGCAGGTAGCCTTTGTTGCAGTTGACATTCAACGTAGGTAGACAGTGGAGCAGTTGACATTCAGCGCAGATGCTCAGTGGAGCAGTTGACATGATCCAGAATTGCCTTGTTTTTGAGTGTTTTCAGGTGGAGAACTTTTGTGAATTGCTGTGGTTTGCTGGCCTTGTTCCTCTAGGGGTAAGAACAACATGTTTAGGGGCTTTGGATCCCTTGATTATTGACATTTCATGCTCAGTGATGCAAGGCACAAAAATTTCTATAACAGTTGCCCCCTAAAGTATGAGGCCGTTTATCGGGTGAAATGTTTTATCCAGGAGGGTTCGAAGTTCATCCATCTGCTGGGAGGAGACCTGTAATAAAATACAATACAATACATTATGATTCATACTGCTTTCATGATCTAGCTGAGGCGGGCATTCCCATGCTCAGCTTTATAAATTCATTCTTGTACATAGAACAGACGATCGTCTGATGGTAGACTGATAATTTTGGTGAAATTATCATCCTTTGAGCAGGATGATCATCTGCTGCAATGATGTACATGTCAAATGTCTTTATTTTTCCTGAATACATATCGCAGCCCGGATGGATGAAACTAGGTCCGGGGTCTTCAAACTCGTTCGATCTTCACTCTAAGTACAAGTCGATCCATGTGAGAATTGCGCTGAAGTCGAACATGGAAAGACATCGCTTGATTACCGGTCAATGATGTAAATCGTTAACAAGCGCGAGAGGAATCAACGATAATGATAATGACCCTCAAGGTACTGCAGTACAATTCACGTGGTGTGAATAAAGGACTTGGCGTCGAACACCACGCAAAATCTTCTGGTCGAAGGTCATTGATGTATACCTGTCGCCGGAAGTGAGAAACTTGCCATTGAGGCATGCAAGCTTCAAAGTACTGAAGGGGTTGTTCCTAGATCAACTTCTTGGATAATGAGCTGATGTCGACAAGAAGCGATCCGTCAAAGGAGGGCCTTAATGAATCCCACATCAGTGACACGGAACAGAGCTAATGATTTTAATGGAGGTGAAAACAATCTGTGACATATGATTCAGGGTGGCGGTCATGAATGGATGAAGGATAATGTATGGCAGTGGATGGGACTCGGTTGACTCTTTCTGAACGACTTCTCTTGAACATATGGCGAAACTGATGCGATGGATTGGTAGCATTACCCCAAATATGGATGGTATGGTGAGACCATGGTGATGTGACCGGTGAATGAAACAACCCAACCCGAACGTGGTACGGAGGAAAAGTGTCATGTTCAAGAGCGACCTGCTACCATCAAAGTTTTCTTGATTTTTTCCCAATTTTTCCCCAGTCATTGCTGACCAGTACCTCTTTATTTTTGTCAGGCTTGAGGAGGATAACATATGCTTGTTCTATAACCTGCCCTTCGGGCAAGCCCATCGCTATGTTTTAACGAGCCTAGCGATAGTGAAACCCGTTCTCGTCTAAAGACAAGTTTGTCGCTATTTAATAATTTTAACGAGTCTAACGACAAGGATAACTCGGTCCTTTTCATTTTTAGAGAGTCTGAAAAGGTACATAAAGTTAACTCCAAAATTCCTTTTTCGTCATCTAATCCCTTAAGTTCGAAAAAGTATAAAACAATACAGAAGGGATGAGTTTTCGATAACTTTAACGAGCTGAATAAAACAAGCGCTCGACCTTTTTGTGCAATAATCCCTCAGGTCCAAAAAGATTAAAATCTAGAGGAGGGATAGCTCTTCCTGTCCTTTAACGAGCTGGAAGGCCAAAACTCGGCAATCTTTTCATATTTTACAAGTCAATTGAAAAGAGCTTAAAGAAGACTCGTCTTTTGAGGAACGAGTGATAAACAGGGATAGCAACTGATTCCAGGTACAGGTTGGAATTTTCCAATCATGCAGTGTCACAAGGATGGCTAGGTGAAATCACTCTTCGCAGCTGTTCCTCAAAATGAGTAAACAATCATATGGAGGTGAACGATCGGCCAAATGAAAAGTGGAAGTGGTAGTTGCAAACACGACCAAGGCTTTAACGGCTGATAAATTTTCGATCACAGTAGTTATTTACCGGGATAGGTTCATTTTTTAGTTAAAAATGAGCTTAAACACTGGAGGAAACTCTGCTCACTACTTATATTTATTTTTTAACGAGCATGAAGACCGCGTTAAAACTGCTCGGATCTTGCGTTTATTTTTTAACGAGCATGAACTTTATGCTAAAACTGCTCGATTATATAGTCAAAACTTTGATTTTTACCATAAATAGCTTTTCTCTTTTCAAGGACAGTACTGCATTCTCAATTGCTGCATCAAACTTTGTTAGAAATGAATAATATTTGCATGAAAATGAGATTATAACCCTAATATTTCGCTTTGAACTACGTAAAAAGCCATTAAAAGGTGTTTTTACCTCTCATTTTACCATTTCATTTGAATTTGGTTTGTTGGAGCTCTGGAGGTGCCTCTTCCCCCTTGATTTTCACCAGCTGATTCCGGGAGATTCTGCGGACGATTTTCGGCGCCGTTTGGACCAGGTAGGAGCTAAACTCTAGCTCTTTCTTTTCATGGTCTCCTTTTTCTATTTTGTGCCTGTTTTCCTGCCCCCATGAGTCCCTGGGGTTTCACTAGGGCGCCCTGGCATCAGCGCAGGCATTCCATTCGAAACCTGCGCTAAATGTCAAGTTGCCTTAAGGCAGTTTGACCTTCAACGTAGGTAGGACACTTGCCAACTGTGCTGATCTCAGAAAAGCAGTTCTATGCATAGTTTTTTGATGAAATTTTGCCAGTTTCTCATCAAATTCAGGAACTTACTCTTTCTCTTGTTTGTTTTGCAGGGATCTTTGAGCAAAATGTCCCTTACATGGCGAGAACGAGAACATGAAGAGGAGGACATGATTGCCCTCCATGATCCTGTCACGGTGAACGCGCTGCGGAACTGTGGCCTGCCAAAGTTTTTCCGTATCTCTAGCATGAGAGCACAGATCTCTCTACTGCAGTATATGCTTGATGCTTGGGATCCCATTAACCAAGTATTCCAGATTAGTGGAAAATCCATCCCCTTGACCATATAGGACATTTACTTCTTGACTGGGTTGTCAAGGCGGGGTGCCCCCATTTCTTTGTCAGGTTCGGCCCGGGGGAATGACTCCGTGAGAGATTATGTCCGCCAGCATTGCAGGGAAGGTTCCCAGCCGAGCAGAGACGGCAAGGTTGTTATCCGTGAGATCACTGACAGGTCTCTCAGGTCCATTCTGTATACCATTGGTAGGATGGCCGATAGCGCATCTCTACATGTTTCCAACAGATCTTATGTGCAGCACGCCTTGGAGTGTCTCCAACCGAAAGTATTCAACTGGTGTGATGCAGTACTTGCTCAGATGAAAAGTCAATTGACCAAGGTAAAGGACGGGAAGCTGAAGAACTTTGGGTATGGTTCTATTCTGACTGCCTTTGCCTTGGAGAAAATACCACTGATGCAGCCTCAGTATATCGCACTCGACTTGCCTTCTCCTACCGAGCCACGCATGCAGAGATGGGTTGATCACATGTCTAGGCATGCTGGTCAATCTCAGATGACTTTCACTGATACCTTCTTCAGGTGGTTCGAGCGCCAGGAGATGGTCTATTCCGAGTACCTGTATGTTGGCATGGATTTCCGAGGTGATCCGGACTTGGTACTGCTGGATGGCGAACAGTGGGGCGCTATAGGTAAAATCTTTGACCATATTACTGTTTACTGTTCTTATTCATAATGTTGCTGTGCTTTATTCTATCAAGACTTATAATCAAACTCATGTGTACATGCAGATGTTGGTCCTGTTCGTCCAGCAGCTCGCCCGAAAGTGCCAGTTGCCGCCCCAGCAGGGGAGACTGCTGGGAGGGTTATTCTCCGCGACCTTGATGTGGCAGAGATTCTTACAGCTGTGCAGGAGCAGGTTGAGAGCCTTACTCTCGGCATTCCCGATGTGAGGATTGATGAGCTACCTTTACAGCTGCAGCGCCATACTACTGGTGTGCCTAGACGATGGACTCGTCTCTTGCGCATGATTGCACAGGCCGTGACGTGCTATCATGAGCATCACTAGGCTAGGGTGCCCCCTAGCATTTTTGAGTTTTGGGTCATATGACCGATTTTGTCTTGGTTACAGAACATTATGTATGAACGATAAACAACTTATATATATTTTGATTTTCGAGTTTTATTCTGGTCGAGTTATATGATCCATATGTACAATCATTGATGATGTGTCTCTTTTTATAAATGTCGCAAATGTCTATCTAACACATAATTTGTTAATGAGTCGGTTAATGTGTTTAAGTTTCTGGAAATGTGCTGGTATTGAATTGAATCAAACTGTCTTTCCAAAATCTTAACCCTTAGGAACATGCGATAAATAGCTGGACTGCGAACAGAATATATACCAGTGAGTTGTAGTATTACGAGCTATGAGTCTAGCCTGACAATTAGTCAGCGTATGCCACGGGTGATAGAATCAGAGAGTAGTTCTATCAACGCGCTATATTCAGCGATGTTATTCGTTGATTGCCCAATACACACACCTCTGAAACTTACTAACTCGCCGCTTGGATCAAAAATGGCCCAGGCTGCGGAGGATAGGTTCCGCGAACTATGACTCGCTCCGTCGGCATATCCAACACATGTCTCCAGAAGGTTTGACATCTGCAACAAATGAAAAAGGTGGATCACTCGACCAGAACAAATACTTAAGCGAAAACAAAATACAACAAAAGCATGCAGGTTACTATTTAAGCATAGTAACGCTTGAGGTACAACCCGTTGTGGGGCTGCGCCAGTGGAATTCCGTCATAACCATTAACTCGTAGGCTCCTTTTTCTAACACCCTTTTAACAATATAGGGGCCCATCCATAAGGAATTGAATTTACCTGCTCCCAATTTATCGGATTCTTGGTCATAAAGCAAGACCAAATCACCTTCTGAGAAGACACGGGGTTTGACATTTTTGTCGAACTGCGCCTTGACTCGTTTCTTATGGGCTTTGCTAGCCAAAGCGGCATCACGACGGGTTTCATCCAATTGGATTAATTCCAAGAAACGAGCCTCTTCTTCCGAAGTTCCGGGGAGGAGATCAATTGCGAGTTTAAGCGACGAAATTTCGCACTGGATTGGCAAGACTGCTTCCAGGCCATACACCAGTTGGAAAGGTGTGAACCCGGTCGCATTCTTTACCGACGTTCGGTAAGCCCACAAGGCTGAGTATAGGATTAGGTGCCACCTTCTTCTATGAACCCCGATCATCCTTTGCAACATACGCTTCAGGACCTTGTTGATTGCTTCAACTTGTCCGTTGGCTTGCGGATAATACGGGGTAGAGCTGTCGTGAGATAGCCCTAGCTTGGCAGCTAATTCGACCATCATGTGATTGCGAAAATGTGATCCATGATCCGTAACTATAGCCTGTGGAACGCCGAACGTGGCGACTACATGATTGAAAAAGAAAAGGGCTGCTGTTTCACCAGTGTTATCCAATGTAGGCATCGCCTCAGCCCATTTGGTAAAATAGTCAACAGCGACTATAATATACCCATGCCCCCCGGTCGAGGTGGGGTTACATTGCATGAAATCGATGCCCCATTTGGCGAAAGGCCCAACAACAACTATTGGCTGTAAAGGTGCGGGCGGTCTTCTAGTTTTGCTATCAAAAATTTGACAAGCATGGCAACTTCTGACTGCGATTATGCAATCTTTGAACATGGTTGGCCAGAAGTATCCTGCTCGTAAGATTTTTTGTGCTATTGCATATCCAGATTGATGCCCCCCACACGCCCCTGAATGACACTCGTTCAGGGCTTTTTCGGCCTCCTCATGGGTAAGGCACCTCCTTAGAACTGTATCGATACCACGACGGTAAAGTGTACCACCGATGATCATGTAGTCTTTTGATTGGTATCGTATACGTTTCTGTTCAGAGTGAGAGATGTTAGGCCTGAATTTTTGGGTTTGGAGATAAATTATGATATCTCCATACCACTCATTGCTTGTAGATATCACAAACAAACTTTCGTCCACGAATGACTCTTCTGATGTTTCATCATTGGACGACGATGGGAGATCGCACAATAATTCTACGAAAACTAGAGCTTTCTTTGATTTGGATTTTACAAATTCCAGATCAAACTCTTGAAGGATCGCTATCCATTTTGAATATTTGCCCCCCAGCAACTGTCGCGACAGTATATAAGTCATGGGGTTGCAATCTGACAAAATGGTAGTTTTCCGAAAGAGGACATAATGTCGAAATCTTTGAATCGCTTGAACAGCTGCAAGCGCTAGTTTTTCAACATAAGAATATTTACTTTCTATATCATTTAAGTTTTTACTTAAATAATATATAGGATGTTCAATTCCATCGACTTCTTGAACTAAAACCATCGCAATGGTCGTATCCGCTGCAGCCAGATACAGGTTAAAATCTCTTTGATAGTCCGGGGTGTACATTAATGATGCTTTTACTAGACAATCTTTAAGAGCATCAAAGGAAGCTTGCGCCACCTGGTCCCAGATGAAAGGTACACCCTTTTTCAAAAGACGAGTATAACCTTTAGCAAGTTCCGCATAATTTGGAATGAACCTCCTCAGAAAGTTTGCTTTCCCTTGGAGTTTCTGAATCTGAAGCAAATTTGAAGGTGGAGGCAAATTAATGATTGCCTTAACCTTGCAGGGGTCGAGACGAATCCCATCCTTAGAGACTACAAAGCCAAGTAAACGACCAGAACCGACGCAAAACACACATTTGTGCGGATTGAGTCTTATCTTGTAGTGTCGGAAACGTAGAAATATCGTTCTTAAATGCTGCGGATGATCAGTCCGCTTTCACGAATGAGCCGGAAGATCGTCGAGATAAGGTTGAACGATGTTCTTGATGTCATGGAAGGCATAATTCATTGCCCTCTGAAACGTTGCCCCTGCGTTCTTTAAACCAAAGGGTAATTTTCGATAAGCGAATGTGCCCCACGGACAAATAAATGCAGTCTTCGACTGGTCCTGTGGGCGGATATTTATTTGATTATACCTGGAAAATCCATCCATAAATGAAAAGATTTCACATCCGGCACATTCATCAATTATCTGGTCGATGAAGGGTGTAGGGTAGTTGTCTTTCGGACAAGCTTGATTTACATCCCTGTAATCGACACACACTCTAATTGTCCCTTGTTTCTTCATAACAGGGACAATATTCGATACCCAATCTGTTAGAGGAACCGGGTAGATGAATCCAGCATGGAGAAGTTTTTCAACTTCTGCTTTAATGGCAGCGGCTTTCTTGGGGTGCACCTGCCGAAGCCGTTGTATTACTGGTTTGACATCAGGATACATTTTAATTTCATGTTCAACGATACTCGAGTCTATGCCTGGCATTTCATCATATGACCAAGCAAAGACATCTCTGAATTCACGAAAAAGAGCGTTATATATTTCCAGTTCTGAAGGGGAACAACCTTTGCCGACATAAATATTCTCTACAACATTTGTTTTAGTCGAGATATTTATGGCTATAGTCTCTTCAATATTGGATAAGTTTCGCTCGGAATCCACCGTATTTACAGTATTTGATAGGAATTCAAAAACTGAAGGGTGGTAAAGGTCATGTTGAGTATCTTCTTCATATTCTAGAAGAAGGGAACGATGGTGGTGATCATTCCATGGTGCCCCTTCAATCAACATTGATTGTAGAATTCCTTCGTCAGTCCCATGTACTTTCGACCAAGGATCTAATGGGGTACCATATTCTCTAGACCTATCTACCCAAACGCTTGACGAGCGTTGATTTGGGTTCGCCTCCCATGCCTGAAACATTGATTGCTACAATATTTCTATAGGGCTTGGGGGTAAAACCATTGAATGATCCATGTTTTTTGCGACCTTCGTGGAAGATATCATGTTGCAGGTTGCTACAAACGGTATATTTCCTATGTAGATAGGAGGTGTTAGTGCGAAAGTTCCCATCATTGTGGGATCCTTCAGTAGACCTACTCCGATATCTTGAAGCGAATGGTTGCTCTCATGGATCATGGGAATGCTCCCTGTAACTTGTGAACCATTAGAGAGGAAGTTCTGTTGGTCGACGACCGTAATCCCTCCTTCAAATGGGAATGCGATCTTCCTAAAATAAGTCGACACAACAGCTGCCATGGCATAGATCCATGGTCTACCCAGTAGGATGTTGTAGTCAAGATTCCCATCGATGACCTCAACATCAATTTCCACTGTTTTTCCTCCCAGTTCAACCTTCAAGTTATTAAGGATACCGTACGGGGTATAAGTCCTTCCGTCGAAGGCTTTTAATGTCGTCGAAGATCGTGACAAGGTTGGAGATCCTAAAGTTTTCCAACAACTCATCGACATAATACATGTAGATGCTCCCTCATCAATAATTGTTCTGTGAACAGTTTTGTTGAGGGCTTTCACTTGAATAAGGAAAGCTAGTTGAGCTGGTAACTGAGGATCGTATCCTTTGTGATCAAAGGATACAAGATTGGAATCCTTAGGATCGACCCCACCAATAGCCGATAACAAAGCCTGCCTTTGGGATGGGAAATTTTGTAATACTTCAAGAGTCGACATAGCGGATGGCGATTGGGCCAAATCTTCCACTATGTTATAATGCTGCGCCGCTCTGGCGCGAGGATTAAATGTCGACTTGTGTACTACTCCCTTTGGCGGTTTTATTGTTAATTCAGGAATGATGGGCGGTACAACTTCTGTCGAAGTTGTTGTCGAACTACTTGGTTGATCTTTACCTTTGTCGTTCGACAGCTGCGGATTCCCATAATCTTTGTTCCTTGTCGAAATCAAAGCATCATTCTGCTGTTTTGAAACCGACAACATAAGCACCTGCGACGGGGAAGCATTTCCACTATCAACCAGATTTTGACCTGGGTTGGGAAATGGATCAGTTAACACAGCTGAGGTTTGTGAACTTTTAAAGAACCTTTTCAACTCAGCTTTGAATGGGCAATTCTTTGTGTAATGATCCTCCTCATCACATATTTGACATGGATAATTTAGTTTCCCTTTCCCAGGAGGGTTTGAAGAATTCTTTCCAGGAGATGACTCACCCTGTTTTTTCTTCTTCCCTTTGTTTTGCTTCTTCTTGCTCCTTGGTTGATTGGTTTCTTTGCCTTTATCTGCTGATACGGCATTTACTTCCGAAGAAAGAATTTCTTCTTTTGCATTTTGATCCGAATTCTTATGGGCTTTCTTAGACGAAGCCTTTATCAATTTTGTGTTTGCCGTGCTAATCACGCCATCACCGGCATGAGAGTCACTATTGGATTTAGGAGGAGGAGGAATTGAAAATTCTGGTCTAGGGGCGTCAGGTATTTTGTCGTAGAGCATGCCAGACTGAGTATAAACTAAGTCTAGATATTGTGCACGAGCAATAACTTGCTCCTCTGTTACGACTCCCCCCTTCGCCACATCTTCCGTTATAGCAGGAAGTAACGACTTTATAAACCATTCAGCTAACAGCTGATCGGGAACGTATGTTTTCACCATCCTACGACGACGACGCCACTCATGTATATGATCAGATATATGAGTGGCAGTTGTCTGCTTGAAGCTGGTTAATATTTCCATTCCCGTTTCATACCTTATCGGTAATTGAAAATGGGTTAAGAAAGTTGTGGCTAGGGAGCTAAAATTGTCGAACGAGGCTCTAGGTAATTCAATATACCATTTAGCCGCTGGACCTGTCAATGTCCTCTGAAAAAGGCGAAGCCTTATCGAATCGTCGTTCAGGGTGTTCGACGAACACCACAGATGAAAAGTCATCACGTGATTCGATGGGTCTTCGCCTGGATTTCCATTGAATTTAGGAATGTCAGATGGAAGTTTGTGAGGAATCGCTGGCCACCAAGGGGCATAAGCAATCGGATCGTTGGTTAACCGGTGTAAATCGGGAAACTCTAAAGTTGCCACAAATGGCAACTGCTGATTCAGGTTAGGCGAAGCATAACCAGGGTACGATGGAATCGCTTGAGCAGTGGGCCTTTGCATACCAGCATAATGTAATTGATGTTGGTATGACTGATACGGTTGGTGGACTTGACCACTGTAAAGCGGTTGGTTTTGATCGTTTTGAATATACGGTTGTCCACTGTTCGCAAAGATCTGCTGCTCAGAACCCTGGTACACTTGCTGGAATTGTGGTTGTTGGTATTGCACTAGCCACGATTGTGAAGCCATGTTCTGTTGTGCTATACTAACCGTTGGACCAAGGTGTGAGGTAATTGTACCCGTTTGGACCTGTGTTGCCCCACCAGTTGGCGATTGTGGTTGTGACCCATGGTCAAGGGGCTGTTGCATTACAACCTGAGAAACCTGAGGTTGACATGCAACAGGCATCGCTTGAACTTGTGACACTGTTACAATAGCCGGTGTGGTTGGGATGTTCGTCATAGGTACACACTGTTGCATAGAATATACAACCCTTGGTTGTTGAGGTAGCATAGGTACCCAACCACTTGATGTAATTCCAGTATAACCTAAATACTGTTGAGAACTGCCGTATGGATATCCTCCCGGAGGCGGTAATGAAAGGGCATACTGCCCCCCATACGGTAGCAATCCGGAACTCAAAGGGATTGTTTGCCCTTGGGGACTGGATGGCCTAAATTGACCTCCATAGGGATCAATATGTCGAGTTTCAACATAAGAGTTGCCGGATATTATTCCGGATGAACAAACTGGAACAGACCACACTGTCGAAATAGTCCCTTGGTGGACTCCTTCTAGCTGTTGTGAGCTAGTCGGGACAGATGATATGCCGGCAAACATTGTCGGAGTGATGGCAGGGGCTTCTGCTGTCGCTGTGTCGTTTGACACAGTCCTAGATGTTGACGGTTGTTCAGACATTTTAAGTCTATCCAATAGATTGCCTAGCGATTCTACAGGAACTTCCACTTGTGGTGGATTAACTTCTGATGAAGGAAATAGAGTGATCCCGACTCCAAAATAAGTTGGAGTACTTGCTTGCGGATCCTCTGCAATTTCCTCTATCGCAATCAAACCCGGTGGAAGAGGAAGACCGTCAGGTCCGTAAAATATTTCTGGTGCCGAAGAAGGGGTTGTTTCGACAGCGACAGTTGTTTGAGGAACAAAACTCTCTGGACCGGTTACAGATGGAACTGGTTCAGTTACACAAGTATTTGCCCCCAGACTAGGATAAGTATTACTGTCCCTTTGTGGCTGTTGACCTTCTTCTATAGAGGCAGGGTTTCCAGAAATGTTTGGAGTAACTGGAATCTCAGATGTAGTTGGAACACTTGTTCTAACTTTGATAGGAGATTTTGAACCGGTTAAACGAGTTCGCTTTGTCCGTACTGTTTTCGATTCCGGAGACAAAGACGGTTGACTCGTAAGCCTCCGCGAACGACGGGGTTTCAATTGAATTTCTTCCATGATTGCAGATTACTCGATCAACCAAAATACAAAAAGGGGAATTTTGTGTTTCCGAATTGAATGAATTTTATTAGACGCTTTAGACACAACTTGCTTTTTCAGTTTTAAAGAGTCGAGAAAAAGCTAAAGATGACTCTAGTCTCCTTCGATGTTTTAATGAGCCCGAAGTGACAAATGCTCGGATTGACTTTTTCTGTTATAGAGTCTGAAAAAGGCCAAAAGAAACTGCTCTGGAGATCTAGGCAGAGGGTGTGCCAAACTTTTCGCAAAACCACAGAATACTTTTTACGGTATGGGTGGTCGATCTTCGTGAATGCTGTGTTCACTGCATTGCGATCAGTAGGGCGGCCGACACGACTTCCTAAGGATAAAGGATATATGCCTATAGGGGTCTCCCAATATATACGCGACGGTACGTGGGAGCACAATCCGTATTAGCGCTACCGTCTCTCAGGAGGAATCACCCACCTTCTTCGAGATCGACAGTCACTATGTTTAACGACGCCGGAACACGTCTCTAGCCTAGACCTCTATGTTGTGCGTTATGTTACAAAGCGTTGTTAGGTTCATTCAGTTTGTTTTAGGTTGATCTTTTTAAAGTTTTCCTTTCAAGGTTCACCACGAGATGTATGATACAAATTCCTAAATGCAGTCTAAGATGATAAGCAAGCTTTATTATCTTTCAACTTTGAAAATCCTAGCTACTAAGGGAAAAGAATAACACTATCTTTTCTCAAAGAGCAATCAGCACACTCTAATGCACTTTCCCTAAATCCAACATGCAAACTATCAAATGCAAAATGCACAATGCAGGTGTTTGTTTTCCACTTTCTTAGTATAAATGCCTACAAAGAAAGCTTTTTGCACAACTTTGAATTCACTTTTACAATGATCAATACGAACAAGTTCACTTTCTTCGAAATCAACAAGGGTAGAAGATATTACAATCACTTTGCGATTTTCGAAATAAAGACTTGTTTCGACACTTTGAAAGAGACAAATTCAAACCAATAGGAAAAAGTAAAACTATAATCAATATGAAGAACAACCAATGAACTCTCTTCTAAGATCACTCTCAATCAGATCTGAATCAAAGGCTACAGAAAGACTACTTTACTCATGCGAAGGAAGATTGTAAATGACGCCACAAACACATAAAAACATTCACAATCTTTTTGTACAAAAATGAGGCAGAATTCAAGCAAAGAAAAGAGTTATCAGACTGGCACCTATGCTGGTTAAAGGCTGCAAAAACAGAGATCAAAATAGGGCAAAAGAGGACAAAGAACCCCAGCTGCACAAGGCCACACTGGTTCAGCGCAGGTATAACACTGTCAGTTTGACATTCAGCGCAGGTAGCCCCTTCAGGACCTGTGTTGAAATGCAGACTGCCTTCACAGTGCCTGCGCTGAAGAGAGAAACTCTCGTTTCCCTTGGTTTCTGGGTCACAAAATGCTCAAAAATCAACTGTTTCAGGCCAAATCAGAAACACAAGCAAGGTATAAACAGAGGGATGCTTTGATAGGGTACTAAAGACTATCACAAGGATCATCAAATCATTTGTGGATCTAGTTTAGATCATAGACAAGTCCAACAACTGGATCAAAGCAGCAAGTTTTACTTTGCATCCGGGAAAGATGCAGTTCAATAGTTGCTGTCAAGTCTATAAAGTAAACAAATGACAGAAACACAAATGAAATGAATAAACAAGTTCTTCCCCAGCGGAGTCGCCAAATTGTTGTGGGGAAAAATGCCTATGCAGGACGATCCTATCCACCTAAGGTGTGACAGCGCCTTAGCAACAAACGAATACAGCTATTATGATTTCTTCCTTTATGAAATGTGAAAGAGGGGAGATCGGCAGACTTACCGTTGTCTTCCGGTTGTCCCTCGAACTAGATCCTCTTCTCTTTGTGTGTCCACAACTACTTGCCTCCTCGCTTGATCAAGAGAACAGCTACTTGAATCCCACGAGATCACAAGAGAACAGCTACCTGTGACAAGAGAACAGCTACTTGCGACAAGAGAAGAACACAGTACAAAGGCAAATATACATATTCATAAATGATTCAGGATTAGAAATAAATCAAATATACTAATGCAATCATATAAAATACACCAGCATGTAGGAAAGAATCAAGATAGCTTTATTGAAAGTAACAGGGTTCAGGAAGAGATACAACCCATGGGGCTCCAATCCAGCATCTCCTTCCCAGCAGAATGGAATTCCTTCTTCAGCTCCCTTCAAAGCATAACACACCCAATGTTCCAGCCACAAACCAACAACAATTCTTTGCAAATACCAAATTCCAGCCTCTAGATCTCATGGAGGAGAGATTCATATATAGATGTTTGGAGAGAGGATGAGTCAGCTTGAGATCTGACTAGTGTCCTCTCCCTCTCTCAGTTCTTGAGTCCACTTGGAGGTTCTTGCTTCCACTTGGAGATTTGGAACCTCTTACTCATCACCAGTCGAATTCCTTGATGCAAGTGTCATTTTGGAAGCTTCCTGAGCATTGACACCTTGAGAAATGAGCCTGCCACTTGTCCAGTTACGCTCAGCGCAGGTAGCCTTTGTTGCAGTTGACATTCAACGTAGGTAGACAGTGGAGCAGTTGACATTCAGCGCAGATGCTCAGTGGAGCAGTTGACATGATCCAGAATTGCCTTGTTTTTGAGTGTTTTCAGGTGGAGAACTTTTGTGAATTGCTGTGGTTTGCTGGCCTTGTTCCTCTAGGGGTAAGAACAACATGTTTAGGGGCTTTGGATCCCTTGATTATTGACATTTCATGCTCAGTGATGCAAGGCACAAAAATGTCTATAACAGCTGGTCTATGGGAAGAAAGCTTTGTTGTCCATTGAGTTTGAGTACAACACTTTGAGGATGGCAGCTTAGCTAGATCTAGATCTCAGCCATGCACAACAAGAAAGGTTATTGCAGCTGAATGGACTGGATGAGCACCGGATGCAGGCCCTCCTTCACTCAGAAGTGGTTCAACTGCAGAGAAAGGTGTGGCATGACCAACATCTCCATGACAAGCAATTCCAGCCGGGAGATTGGGCCTTGTTGTATGACTCCAGATACAAAGATTTCAAGGGGAAGCTGAGAACCAGATGGCTAGGACCATATGCAGTGGAAAAATGCCATGACAATGGATCTGTTCTTATTCGAACCATTGATGAGGAAGCCATCCCCATGCTTGTCAATGGGCATCGCTTGAAGATCTACAGGAAGCCTCTCTCAAGACAAGAGTTCATCAAAACTATGGAGAAATCAGTGATGGTCATAGAGAAGGGTTCTGCCTCTGCTTTGGGCATACCCTGAAAGATTTAAAAATAATAATAATAAAGATCCTTGGGTGAAAACCTCTCTGAGGCGCCCAAGGTAGGTGGTAGGGGTGAAAACCTCTCTGAGGCACCCAAGGCAGGTGGTAGGGGTGAAAACCTCATTAAGGCGCCCCTATTGTCTTTTTAAAAAAAAAAAAAAAAAAAAAGAGATTCGAAAAGATCCTTGAGTGAAAACCTCTCTGAGGCGCTTAAGGCAGATGGCAAGGGTGAAAACCTCATTGAGGCGCCCCTGTTATCTTTCAAAAAAAAAAGAAAAAAAAAAAGAAAAAAAAGAAAAAAACAATAAGCAAAAAAGACAAGGACAGCAAGTTCATAATGTAAAATTGCATGCAGGTTGCAGGTGTTCTATGGAGGAGAGGAAGCCTCTCAACTCAGAGCCAAGGATCCTTATCATGCTGTCAGGAGACCTCACCAGCACCTCCTCCAAGAATACTCCTTTTCTCCAAGGTATGTGCACAATTTCATCAGGAAGATGCAGATTTTCTACAGGAAGATGCAGACTTTCTACAGGAAACGCAAACTTTCTACAGGAAGCTCTGTATTTCTACAGGAAACTTCCTGTAGAAGTTTGGGACGGCCCAGAATCCATTTTATGAGGAGATCTAACGACTAAGGATTGGTTTGGACGCATGCAAGCTACTGTTGTCACCCTTGCACACTGTTGTCACCTCGTTCTACCATCCTTGTCGACATGCAATGAAGTTACCTGCACCAGTAAAGCAGATCGTTGAGTTATCAAAGAGAAAGCAATTTTTAAGATAAAAATGCTGAGATGTCCTACCATATCCATTCCAGCCATCCATGAGCTCAGGGAGCGTGATCGTGAGGCCAAATCCTTCGTCGTGCAGCATGCACCCGAGGAGGAAGAACTATTACAAGACATCCTGCGGGAGTCCTGTAACAGTTAAGCCTGCTAGAGTGTACACCGTTCACAGCGCTCGCCATATGCAATGAAAATGTGGGCGCATGCAACCAAGCATCAAATCCATCGTCGGCAGCCTGTAAACATGAACCTTCGGGCCTGTGCAAATTCATCAGCGGCAAACGAATCCACTCATCATCGTCCGAAAGACGAAAAATCGTGTTGCAGCCGCACAGGTAAGTGTCTCAACCCTTTCTTCCGTCAGATTGCATGAATTTTACTTTGAAATTGTTTGCAAAGTGTGAGGTGAATGGGTTGAGCGGTTGTATGGCTATTTGACTGGCCATGTCGACCAGTTAATGGTCTAGTCGGATGTTTGGGTGGCGGCCATGACAAAAGGAATGGGCAGCACACACGTGAGAGCAATCCCGTCGGGAAAAATGAGTTTAACAGAAGAGACGGCGGCGGATCTGCGGGGGGATGATGCGACAGTAAGGGAACTCGCAGGCAAATGATGGGATCACGTTGTCCAACGGTCCGGCAGGGACAGCTCACCCCCGCGCCACGGATTCCGCCGATTCAAATCTAATCAGCTAGATTGCACCCCATGCATTTATCATTCACCGTTTGAAACTCGAGTGATCATCCGGATCCCTCTGCAGTTCGACACTCCGAGACTTGGGCCATCAGAACGCCTGTGAAGCAACACTAAGAGTGCAGACCAACTGCAGTCTTTCCCAGAAATCACGCGCTGCTCCTACAGGAACGCTGTTTCTACAGGAAGACGGGTTCCTCATGTCAAAAGGTGGCGGATTAAAAAGGTAAACCTGAACTCTCCATGCAATTGGCTTTTGAAGGTGGCAGAATCGTCGTCTACAGTCTGGTCGTAGAAAATTGTTGCAATTGTTGTCTGCTGTGCATGAACTGTCGTTCTATAGGATGTCAGTGTAGTTAAGCTGTGTTAAGGTCCTCAGAGATAAGCTTCGTGGATTATGTGCATGACAGAAGCGTAATTCTACGCTCTGTCTCAGTAGACCATATTTCTTCCGCGTCGCCACCTCTAGCTAAAGAAACAGTTTTTATCATGCCGTGTGGGTTCATTAGAAGAGAACCCACTGATTCAACAAAGTTAAGAGAAAACCAGGAGGTGGTGGAGCTCTTCACACGAGCACAATGGATATCCTTCTGTGACAAATTGCAGGGTTATGACGACGAAGTGGCAGAAGAGTTTTTGCAGGCTCTGAGGCCGAAATCCAAAACATTGGCCACCGTGAACTTTAGGGGCCTAAGCCTCGAGCTCACCCCGCAATATATCAGTCGAATTACTGAACTTCCAATGGGTTTGCCATGGGATAAGGAAGAAAGGAAGTTGAGCCAACAGGCCAAGAAAGAATTCTTTCCCCCAGAGGAGGAATTCTCGGAAGACAGGAATGGGGTGCGTAGAACCAATTTGCTGCCACCATGGAATGAAGTTAGCCTGCAGATCATGAAGTATATAACCTGTGAAGGCCGTTTTAGCATTGTGTACGGGTATCACTTTAGGTTGCTCACTGAATTGAGGCACCAGATTGATCTTCCTGTAGAAAATAAACTGAGCATCCCCTATTTCCTGCTACAGTCTCTAATTGAGTGTGCCACAAAGTTAAAAGAAGGCATACCAGACCAGGTAGCCCACCATGGATTGATCAAACTTCTCGTGGAGGATGCGCTTCATTCATACAAGGTTCCCCTCTCATGGGAAGCATTCAGAAATTTGACAAGAGATGGAGACATAAGTATGTTGACCGAAGAAAGTGGTTCCTCCAGCAGTGAGGAGAAAGAATCAGTGGCCGCGGGAAAGAAAGAAACATGCCAGAAGACCCCGACCACAGTGCAGAAGAAAGAGCAAAAGAAGAAGCATGAGAAAAAGGATGACGAGGAGAAAGATGATACACCCATCTTGACAGCAAGAGAGAAAAGGTTGCAAGGCAGAACGGACAAAGCTGAGAAGGTCCACATCAGCAAAAGTACCTCATCAGCACCCGCAACCAAACCAAAAAGCAAAACTCATGCAGCAAAGCAAGCCAAGGTGGTGACACCTGTGTCTACAGGAAAGCAGAAACAAGCTTCTACAGGAAGCCCGAAATTAACAGAAAAAGGGTCTTCTACAGGAAGCCCGAAATTGGCTAAAACAGGGTCTTCTACAGGAAGCCCTGAAAAAGTGAAACCCAAGGAGAAGAAAGCTAATATTCGTGAAAAGGAGGCAGCAGCTGTGCTGCCCAGCCTCAGCACACCTCCTAAGCCACAGGAGAAGAGAAAGAGGGAGACCCCTCTATACTTTAAAGCTCGAAGAAGTGTTAGGATAAAGACGGGCAAGCCACAGCCTCTGTCCAGCAGCCCGATTATTATTGAAGATGCCCCTACATCGCCCAAGGAAACGTCCCCCTTGAGGATATTGGTCACCTATGAGAGGGGGAGCCCAAAGAAAACTACGTGGCAAGAAAAGTTAGACTTGTTGACTGAAAAAGCTCGGCTACAGGAGGCTGAAAATGTTCTACATGAAACTCTGGCCCGACTACAGGAAACAGAGAAGATGGAGGGAGAAGGACCCTTGTTGGGTCCCTATAATACTAGTGATTACCCCATTACTATTGTAGTTATAATCCTTATTTATATTGTTGTGCCCCTATTACCCCCATATTGTTATTTATGTGCCCTATAGAATCCCTCTATTGTTATTTTTGTGGCTTTCTATTATTATTGTTAGGTCGGCTGGATTATATTGTGACTCCATAGACTCCTATATATAGAAAGGAGGTTTTGTCATTTGTATCATCCAAGAATTGTTCATTTATGTAATGTAAAGGAGGTTGCCCCCTCGAAGAGGCTGAATTCTAAGGCGTGGATCTCTCTTTTCTATCTTTTGTGAGCTGGTTTCATAACATTTGGTATCAGAGCTTTGGATTCTAGGGTTTCGCTGCTCCAAATAGGTCATCGTGGAATTTTTGCTATAAATTTTTTCTGTGATGTTTCAGAAGTCGCAAAAAAAACCCATTTGAGAAGAATTGGCGCTGAACATCGGGTCCAAATTTCAGAGCTTTTTGTGCGATATTTTCGGAGATATGATCTGAGGAAGTTGGCCTTTTTTCAGACTCCTGAATTACATTCAAAACATGTGACCTGGGGAAAATCGTCATAACTCTCTCTCTGAGGATCAGATTGAAATTTCGTAAAAAGGTACAGAAAGAGAACGGACTGTAGTTTTTTGTGTGTGTGTTTTAGAGTCAAAGGTTGAAACAGTGACTCGTGGCACGTCGTACAAGTTCACTATACTGAACCAGTCTAAAAGCAAGTCACTGTGGGATATTTCACATAACTCTTCCTTGGAGAATCCAATTTGGCTTAGACTTGTGGCATTGGAAAGAGGACGCAGAAAGCTACTACAGGTAGCAATTTTAGAACCAGATGATCTGAAATTACAGAGATACATCAGATTCAATATCAGGCTTCTATAAAGTGAAAAAAGGTGTGTAGTTTTTTTTTTAAATTTTTGTGTAAGCTTGGTTTAACGGAATTCAAAGGGCATAGTAAAGAATTATTATCGGTAAGTGATGCCCCGAGGAAAGAAAATGCAAACACCTAGTAAGGAACCTGAAAGCTCTAGCATGACTCATGAAGAAGAAGAAGAAATGCAACATGATATATCAAAATTACAAGACCAAGTGCAACAATTGTCCCTTGCACAAAAAGGAACAGAATCTAAGATGGATGGTTTAAAGAAAGATGTAGAAGCTAAGATGGATGGTTTAAAGAAAGGTGTAGAAGCTAAGATGGATTGTTTAAAGAAAGGCGTAGAAGCTAAGATGATTGACGTGGAAGCTAAGATGGATGATTTGAAGATAGATTTGAAGACAGACATGGACGAATTGAAGATAAATATGAATAAGTTGCTACAAGAAATGGTCCCTAACGGTGAAAGGGTACTAAAGGAAAATCATGATGAGAACAAAAGAAATGTTAATGATGATTCCATAGATGCTAATGTTGGATTGAAGAATCATCATATTCCAAAAATCGATATGAGGAAGTTTGATGGCAAGGATCCCGCCACATGGATATTACAGATGGAGCAATTCTTCAATCTCAATAATGTGCAAAACGCAAAAAAGGTACGTATGGAATCTGTATATTTGGAACCAAATCAGTTTGTATGGTATCAATGGCTTTGTTCCCGTAAACAATTTATCACTTGGGAAATTTTTACGGAAGAATTGATAGCACATTATGAGGATACAAAAAGCAACACTTTTTTTAGCCAATTGATAAGTCTCAAACAAAAGGGTTCAATAATGGAGCACATTGAGGAGTTCCAAAAATTGAACATAAGGGTAAAAGATATTCCAGAGGAGCATAGGATTGATGTGTTCATAGGGTCTTTAAAGGATAATATCCAACATGATGTCCGCCTTTGGGAACCTGATTCATTAGAGAAGGCATTCAGGTTAGCAAGAAAAATGGAAAGCAAAATTATGGCAACTAGGAAGCATACCACTCACAACTATAAAGACGGAAGTGTTGCTGCCCCTAGTCTTCCGCAACCTACAAGGTTGACACCACAACAATTGGAAGAAAAAAGAGCAAAAGGGCTTTGTTACAATTGTGATAGCAAATACACAAAAGGTCATAAGTGTGCTGAGAAGAAATCATTCTACATAGATTGTGAAAAGGAAGAAGAAAAGGAGCAAGAATGGTCAAAAGAAGAGAATATACTCCAAGAACAAAGCCTAGATGAAGAACAAATAAATCTGACCATATCTTGTAATGCATTGGCTGGAATTACCACTCCTCAAACCATCAAGATAGAAGGACAAATCAAGAAGAAAAAGGTAATAGTGTTGATTGATTCAGGAAGTACCCACAATTTTATTCATTGTAGGGTAGCAAAAGAATTGAATTGCTTCCTATATCCAGCACCAGAGTGTCAAGTGATGATTGCAAATGGAGGAACAATAAATTGCTCTGGAAGGTGCCATAATATCAAGCTATCCATGGGAGAATATGTATTGACTAGCCCTATGCTTTCCATTCCAATGGGAGGTGCTGATGTTGTACTAGGAGTCCAATGGCTACAATCCTTGGGTATAATAGCTTTTAATTTTCAAGAACTTTTCATCAAATTTTCTACGGAAGGAAAGGAAGTTGAATTAAGGGGTATTGCAGGGAAACCAGGAAAGATAATCCGCTCTAATGGCATGACTAAGCTTCTAAAAAGGAGCAAAGAGGTGTAATTGCACAATTATGTTCGCTAGATGTTTCCACATTGGAATCATCTATTTCTCCAGTTCTCCAAAAAGTCCTGGACAATCATGCCAAGGTATTTGAGACTCCCAAAGGTCTCCCACCTATGCGTGATCATGATCATGCTATTCATCTGATTCCAGGAAGTGTTCCTCCAAACATAAGGCCGTACAGATATCCCTATGCCCAAAAAAGTGAAATTGAACGTATGGTTGCAGAAATGCTAGAGGCTGGTATAATTCAACCGAGTCAAAGTTCTTTCTCAGCTCCAGTAGTATTGGTGCACAAGAAGGATGGATCATGGCGCATGTTTCCGGATTATAGGGAGCTCAACAAGCTCACTATTAAAGATAAGTTCCCCATTCCTGTCATTGATGAATTACTGGATGAATTGCATGGATCAATTTACTTCACCAAGTTCCATCTTCGTTCGGGATATCATCAAATCAGAATGAAGATTGAAAACATTCCGAAAACAATATTTAGAACTCATGAGGGTCATTATGAATTTTTGGTCATGCCTTTTGGCCTTACCAATGCACCTTCAACATTTCAAGGTTTGATGAATTCAATTTTCAAACCATTCCTTAGAAAATTTGTGTTAGTATTTTTCGATGATATACTAATCTACAGCAAGTCTTGGAAGGATCATGTTGAACATGTTGACAGGGTGCTACAACTATTGGAGGAGAAACAATTATATGCAAAAATATCCAAATGTTTCTTTGGAGTCCAGGAGGTGGAATATTTGGGTCATATTGTATCTCATGAAGGAGTTAAGGTAGACCCTAGCAAAATTAAAGCCATTAAGGAATGGAAAATCCCCACATCCATAAAGCATCTGCGAGGATTTCTTGGGTTGACAGGGTATTATCGCAAGTTTGTTAAGAATTATGGGAGAATAGCAGCACCTCTAACAACATTATTGAAGAAAGATTCATTTTCATGGACTCCGGAAGCAACAAAGGCCTTTGAACATCTTAAAGAGGCAATGTGCCAAGCACCGGTCTTAGCTACACCGGACTTCACAAAAACCTTTATTGTGGAATTTGATGCTTCAGGAAATGGAATTGGTGTTGTTCTAATGCAAGATGAAAGACCCATTGCTTTTGAAAGTCGTCCAATCAAGGGAAAGTTTTTAAGAAAAGCTATTTATGAAAAGGAAATGTTGGCAATACTCCATGCACTTAAGAAATGGCGACCCTACCTAATGGGAAGACACTTCAAGGTAAAAACGGATCATGATAGCCTTAAATATTTTTTAGAACAAAGATTATCCTCTGAAGAGCAACAAAAGTGGGTCACAAAGATGTTGGGTTATGACTTTGAAATCATCTACAAAAAAGGGAAGCAAAATGTGGTGGCAGATGCACTCTCAAGAAAGGATGAGGATGTGGAAGCATTGTTGTGTGCCATTTCTATTATCCAACCAGATTGGATAAACGAAGCAAGGAAGGAATGGAAGAATGACAAAGAAGTGTGGGCACTTATTCGAAAGCTACAACAAGATTCTAGTACTTCTGATACATTTAGCTGGCGAAATGATTCGTTATGGTACAAATATCGCTTATACCTCTGTAAGAATTCCCAGCTAAAACAAAAGATTCTTATGGAATTGCACACTTCTCCCTTAGGAGGGCACTCATGATTTTTAAAAACTTACCACAGGGTTAAGAAGGAATTTTTTTGGGATGGCCTTAAATCAGATATTCAAAAGTTTGTGGTGGAATGTTTGGTTTGCCAACAAAATAAAGTTGAAACAGTTAAGACACCGGGTCTATTACAACCTTTATCCATTCCAAGCCAACATTGGGAGGAGGTTTCAATGGATTTTATCACAGGTTTACCCAAGTCTGAGGGAAAGAGTGTCATCATGGTGGTAGTTGACAGACTTACCAAGTACGCACACTTTTGTGCATTATCACATCCATTTAAAGCCAGTACAGTTTCTACTGCATTTATGGAAACAGTTCAAAAGCTACATGGAAACCCAAAGATTATTGTAAGTGACAGAGATCCCATTTTCACTGGAAATTTTTGGACAAAATTATTTGCTTGTCTTGGTACTCAGTTAGCTCATAGCTCATCTTATCATCCTCAATCTGATGGGCAAACTGAGATAGTAAACAAATGTTTGGAAGGATATCTTCGTTGCTTTGTATCTGATAAACAGACACAATGGGTCAAATGGTTGCCTCTCACTGAATGGTGGTATAACACTTCCTTCCATACAGCAACAAAAATGACCCCATTTATGGCACTTTATGGGTATCAACCACCATCCATCACATCATATTTAAGAGAAAATTCTAGGGTTCAGGCAGTGGAACATCACATCGAACATCAACAACAAGTCCTCCAACTCTTAAAGGATAACCTCGTGTTGGCACAAAATAGAATGAAACAACAGGCAGATCAACATCGCAGTGAAAGAAGTTTTGATGTAGGTGATTGGGTATTCCTACGGCTACAACCATATAAGCAAATGTCCCTAAAGCAAGCTAAGAAGGATAATAAATTATGACCAAAGTATTATGGTCCGTACAAGGTGTTGCAAAAGATTGGTACTATGGCATACAAATTGGAGCTTCCTGCAGCTTCTCGATTGCACCCAGTTTTCCATGTTTCATGTTTAAAGAAGGTTATAGGCGACAAGCTCCCAATTCAAACAATATTGCCAGAACTTGACGAGGAAGGAAAAATTATATTGGAACCGGAAGCAGTCACAGAAACAAGAACTCGACAGCTACGAAATCGATCAATTTCAGAGTATCTTATCAAGTGGAAGAACTTATCCGCTGAAGATTCCACATGGGAGGATGAGAATTTTATGCAGAAGTATCCAGAACTACTCAAGCATTGAGGACAACACTTTTTTGAAGGAGAGGGGCATGTTGGGTCCCTATAATACTAGTGATTACCCCATTACTATTGTAGTTATACCCCTTATTTATATTGTTGTGCCCCTATTACCCCCATATTGTTATTTATGTGCCCTATAGAATCCCTCTATTGTTATTTTTGTGGCTTTATATTATTATTGTTAGGTCGGCTGGATTATATTGTGACTCCATAGACTCCTATATATAGAAAGGAGGTTTTGTCATTTGTATCATCCAAGAATTGTTCATTTATGTAATGTAAAGGAGGTTGCCCCCTCGAAGAGGCTGAATTCTAAGGTGTGGATCTCTCTTTTCTATCTTTTGTGAGCTGGTTTCATAACAACCCTCATCACCACCAAGGGAGGGCGAGGTAGAGCCACCTAAAGAGGCTGAAAAAGAACATATACCAGAGCCCAGCCCTCAGCCTAGTCTGAGTTCATACTACACCTTTTTAGAGGCGGGCAAAATCATATTGCAGAAATTTACTGTGCCCCTGTTTTTTGCATTAGAAGAAGAAAGAGTCCGTACACACACGTGGATGAAGATCGCCAAGTCAAAGGGTGTGGCGGACATAGGTCCTTTACAAGAGCAACTCAAGGAGGCCAGGAGTGAATTAGCCATGCTAAACATGTGGCCAATTGCCAAAGAGTGTACCTACAGGAAGAAAACCGGAAGCTAAGATTGCAGCAACAGGAGCTGAGGGCAGGGACAGGTACATCTTCCAAGGACACCACAGAAGAACAACAAGGCAAAAAGGAACTGAACACCGGTCTTGGGGAGCCAATGACACTTCTACAGGAAGCAGAACAACAAGCACAAATTGAAGTGCAAGCTCTAAAAGAACAGCTGCAGCAAAAGGAGGCACAATTGGCCTGCATGGCCAGTTGGGCCATGGAGGCAATACAGTGCAGACAACCTGCCAAGTCCTATGGTTTGTACTTGAAATACCATTGGCTGCAGTCCAAATAAATACCTTGGCACACAGAGGTATTTCTCAGATCCAAGACCCACAACAATTTTCTGAGTTGTGCAGTACTAGTTCGTCAGAGGATAAAGCCAAATTAGCGGAGTTTTACCTCCATAATTTGGCCTTGCCTAATGTAGTTTCCTGGGATCCCAATACTGCCTCGGGAGATATGAAATTAATGGCGTTCGCTTCATGGTTGAACCATGAGGACCAAAGAGCAGTAGAAGCAAAATCGGTCATGAACCGAGAATTGAACGAGCCATTGCTCATTCGGGCAGAACCAGAGGATCCAGTTGCACTCATCTCAGCACACCAACACTTGTCTGCTGATCCTACAACTTCACTAAGATATATGGATCAACAGGCCCAAGCCATAGCTCATTTTGAAGACATGGAGAGACTGTTAGGAGAAAATGTTGTCCAAGCATGCACACGCAGATGGAATACATTGGCACACAGTTTGAAAATCCGAGAGTACCATACCCCAACTCGGATGAGGGAAGCTCTGGTAAGGGTAGCCCTTTACAAGAAATCCATGCAAAACCTCCAGGCCAGCTGGATTGGCCTTAAACTCAGCCCACCACTGCTGCTAGGATTGATTGAAGGCAGCACAGAGGAGGATGACAGTGAACAATGGGAAGAGGTGAATAGGAAAGCTGGGTTTCATATCAGCAAGGAGGACACTACCACAGAGGCTTGGGATATAAGGGTAGCAGTAAAAGCAATGAAGGATGAAGAGTTGGACTAAGTTGCTCAAGGATGAGCAAATATTTTAGCTGGGGGGTGATGATGAGCCCCAATTTTTGGTAACAATTTGGGCTCATTTGGCCTACTTACCTTGCTCAACCCTTCATATTTTATCACTTATGCATCATTTCTTAGTATATTCGTGTTATTTGTAGGAAGAAGGGAAGGCATTATTCCTATGTGACTAATACATGATGATTTCAGGTTTTTTGACATTAAATGGAGCAAAGACCACGCAGGAGGAGACAAGGAGACAGCAAAGGTGGCATTGCAGGTTTTTAGGGAGGTTGTCCATAGTCTTGAATGACCTCCCTCGTGATCTCCACCCCAACTCCGAGCTCCAACAGCTATCCCCACCGAGCTAAAAGGCAGCCAACGGATTCTACAGAAATAGCAGTTTACTTTTAGTTGGACAGCCGAGCTCCACTAATTGAGGAAGCCAGCTTGATCCTCGTCATGTATAAATATTGAGGCCGTAACCTTTGATAGAAGCTTTTTGAACTACTGTTGCAATTTCTAAGCACGAGCTACAGCTCGGTTTTTGCTTTTTGTAAGCCAGTTTTGGCATATTGTTAGACACATGATTATTTAATAAAGGCAGGCAGATTTGGATTCAATCCTGAGTTCTTAAGAGGAGCTATAGCTCTCAGGTTAGGGCCCAACCTGAGAGCAATAGACCTCCTTTTCCTTGTATTGTTACTTGTCTTTCCTTTCAGCACTTCATTTCTTTGCTTTGACATGCATTTGGAAAACACAGTCTGCTGATTTAATTTCTTTAATGTGATTGAGTAGGATTAGTTTATGGTTAAAGTGCTTTCAGTAGCTTAGATTAGAGTAGGATGATTAGCATTCATTATAGCTCCAAGAAAAGGTTGACAGTGCACTCACTGCCATCTCTGTGTAGAGATTGGGGTGTAGACCGTACCAACCACAAAAAAACGCAGTCTTATACATTCATGCAAGCTGCAACACACTCATTTCAGTCATAGAACCATCCATGCATTCTGATCTTGAGTAGTACTTCTTCGTTCCAACACCATGCACGATTTCTCTCTGAAGTTTACATTGCTGTTCGTTGGTTTAATAACACAGTTAAAATAGGTTGATGGAATTCTCGGTTTTGTGCAAGACATAGAGGATTTGTTCCATTTACACTGCGCAGCATTGTTCTATTATCTTCTTCTTCTTCTCAACCGCGCCTAAGCCACCTGCTTAACCTCTGTTCAGCTCGTTTGCCTTCCAACCCTTCTACTGTTCACGTAGCTCCATCTTTTTGACTTTTCATTGCTTCCACCCTTCTATCCACCAACCAACTGCATGCACTCTCTCTCCATCCCATCTCTCTGTCCCTGAGCCATCACTAGCTCCCTTTTCATCCTACCTATCCACCCATACCGCTCCTTCACTCCTCCATCACCAAAAACTCCAACCGCAGAACATCCTGTAGAAGTTAGCAGACTTCCTGTAGAAATCCCGAGCTTCCTGTAGATCCCCTGCAGACATCCTGTAGAAGCCTGCAAACTCGGTTGCCAAGCACCTGAGCGTTGTGGACTCCTGTGGAATGATGTTAGGGATCCCCTGGAACCTCTCGTAGCCCTCCTGACCTTTTTCCAAGCCTTCCTTCCCTTCGAACTACCCCTGCACAGTCAAAACCTAATAAGAAACAAAGTCATAATAACTCCAACCACTTAAGCAAAAATATAAAAACAATGTTCTTTTCAATGGAAGTAGTTTAAATTCATGCATCTCATATCACTAGAAGTAATGGCACCATTTTTAGGAGTTACATTCCCATCGTTGCATTGTAAGGATTAAGCTAGTCAGATTAGGGTTTACTAGGGTTTCCATGTTTGGTTGGCTTTCAGTTCATTCTTGCAAAGTAGGTTAATTTCCTTTGAGATAGTCTTCGTTCATCATTTAGAAAGCTTCTTCTGAGAACATATAGAAGTTGGCTTGAGCCCTAGCGGACTTGTGCCAGCTGACCAAGTGACAGCTGCGATAAGAGCTAGTACTTGTGCATACAGCACCGTCGCTTCCAAGTTTGTTACGAACTACCGGGTTGATAAAATTAGAGATAGGAAGCTCCAGGAGTTGTAGCATTATTGCTACAATACTGGAGCCCACCAGTGTGATGCTACTATTCAATTGCTGTTGTAGATTTATAATTCACTACTAATACAAAGTATTAGTTAATTACTATTACATTTGATACAGTGTGTTATGCAGTTAATGAGTGGTTGATTTTGATTGGATTGATGGTTGTGTGTGGTTGTGATTGAATGGTTTTGTGAAATTGAGGAATTGATTTCAAGGAGTGTTATTTCCTTTCCTTGTAAGAGTGATATTAGAATAAATGAATGCCATTTTATTCTACAAGTGTTATTCCATTTCCAACATTGTGTGCAAAGTGCCATTTTCATGCAAGTGTGGGTTTGACAATGAGACTTTTGTTGAATTGATTTCCATTCTCGCAAGTGTGAAGAGTTACAAAAACCTTTGGTTTGAGTAATTTCTAAGTTCTTGTATAGGAAATCTTAGCAATAATTAGGAATTAGCCAATGCTAGTTAGCAATTTCTACGTACATATACTATGCATGATAACCTTGAAATAAGAAGACTTACCTTGGTTAATAATTTTTCTGTGAGAATTTGACTTGTTTTATTAAGACAATTAAATTTCCCAACAATGCCCATGGTTTTTATGACTAACATCTCCTTCATAATTCCCATTCTTAGTTGATCTTGTCTCTCATTGTCTGGGATAGATCTATTTAAGGCACTCTTGTATACCTCTTCGTGATGTAGAGCAAAGCATGGGAGGTGTAGCAATCCTAAGTGGTTCACAAAAAATTGAATTTGGATAGTTGTTATGGGAAATGTTGGCAGTGGAAGTTAGGTATACATATTCTACTAATATTCATCTCAATAAAAATGGATATTTCTCTTCATACCCCATAGACACTGTGTAGTTCCATTTCATTGTAATCTTCTTGCTTCTCGTGTTGGTACTAATGGACCTGACTCTAGTTAGTTGGATGATTATTGCATAATTCAATTAATATTACCAATTTGTGTGAAGAAGGTTTCTCATTATGTGTGTGTAGCTTTTTGAAGCCTAAGGAAGAGAAATAGGATTGGTGTGAGGATAATTCGTGCATCTCATCTCCAACCATTGGTTTAACCAAGTAAGTCCTCTAACTACTCGATAATAATACTTGAATTGTTGTAAGCCAATCTATGAGAAGCAGAGAGTTAACTTCATATTCCAATCTATTGTGATTTAATCCTAGTCATAGTATAGATTACATTTATCTATAATATATCGAGTGACTTCATTGAGGAGTAACTCATAGAGTTATTCTCTTTATGGTGTGTCCTATTACTTCTAGGATTTTTATTTATTTATTTATATGCTCCCTATTATTATTTTCCTAGTTGCAATATAATAGGGTCAGTGTTTAGGAGCTTTTTTGAACTTTTTTGGAATTTTTATCTACAACTGAATCCACTCATTGGTTTCCCATGGAAAAATAGTGAGTACTCACACTTTCCCTTGCAAAAGGAACGAGGCCATTATGGGAGGGAAGTTTTTTCATCTTCATCCTAGTTTCTCCTGATTTTTCTCATCTTTCTTTTTTGTTTATGGCTACTAATTGTTTGTTTACAATCATTTAACAATCTATGTCATGTTTGCTTGATTGCATCTTGCATTTATCACCATTAAATAAAAAGAACATTCTAGGTTTGTTTTATTTAAATTGCTTGTTTGGGCATTTTGAACTTTGCTCGAGTTAATTTTTCTCTAGCATAGTTGGTAGGTAGGGGTTACATCATAATATTTTGAAAGAGGAAAATAAAATCCATTTGAAGTATTTTTCATTGCATTGAAGTTGAATTTTTGAAAAGTTGTCGCATTTTTGGAAAGTTGTTCATGCTTCTAAATTGAAATCATTAAATAATTTGTGCATCTTCAATTTTCAGTGTTCTTATAAGTTTGTTCTAGCAAGATCCAATAACATTACTTGTTGCACAAGCACAACCATTGAGTAATCACCAACCCTAAAATTAATGCTTAACTTAAAAACAACCAGATTTTTCATTTCTAATAAACTAATATAGTCTAGTTTGTAGCCTTGGGCTAGGTTGGAGAGAAAATTTTCTAAGGTCACAAAACTGAAACTAGATTTGATTATAGAGTGAAAAAATATAGTAATAGCAAGGCACACTTACTAATAAATCACGTCTAATACACGTGTTAAGCACGAGGTTGCATAAGGAAAAGTGGACGTCATATCCCTCTTTTTCTTGTCTTAGTGTCCATGGATTACTTCATGTATGGAGAATTTTGGAGGTGTAATGTCCTATGTGGATAACCATTTCTTGAGGCTTTAGGCTTTTTTCCCCTACCTATATGTGTGATCCTCATCCATGACTCTTTTACCTAATCGCTAATTGTAAATTCATATACTTAGTGGCCAATCCTAGGTTGTCATAAAGGTGACTACTAGTAGAAAGTGCCTATAATACCTAAAGTAGACATTGAACCATTATCTCAGTACCCTTGGAGGGCACCCCATGTTCGTGAGGGTACTTGGACTAGGAAGGGTTGTTGCATGGGGGTTACTACAAATAGATTCCATAACTTCGTTGGTTGGACCTAGGCCCTCATCCTCCCAAGTTTAGATCTAAAAGGTCATTTAATTAGATCTTCACAATTTCAGATCTAGGTCCTAATTAACCTAGGATAAACTTTGGAAAAGTGGTTTTGTGTGTTGAGCCTAATTAGGATTTTTGTAGTTGTGTGTTATATTTTGTTTGTTTATTTCGCCTTAGGTTGCAAAAGTCTCTCCATTTTTGAATCTTTGATTCAAAGTCACTAATCATTTGTTTCATCAATCCTGAAGGACCCAAGGTCTTTCACTTGAAAATTTGGAGATTCCTCCTTAAAGGCATAGATTGAAGAAAACTTGTATGCAAAAACTAGTGGAGTAGACTCTTGTTATTGTGAACAACCCCTCAAAGGAAGAACCTGGTAATGATGAGATTTCAACTAAGGGTATTGAAGGGGATTTTAATGGTCAAGTTCCAATCCTAGCGAGGCCTTCTCCTCCACCTCAATATGATCTCAAACTGATCGATATCGATGATATCACTTATTTAGCTCCTTAGAACTTTAACCCTCCTGTTACACATTAATTTGTCACCATTGGTCACCGTCCCTGTTACCCCTGTTTCTGTACATTGGAGGACGTATTCCGGGACCTGTGAGCAGTGACATAACCTAAAAACACTTGCATTATGTTCCCCTGAGTATGTACTTCATGTTCCCTGAAGACACTTTCTGCAAAATATCCCTGAAAAGTGCCCTTTTTCCATTAGCGCGGGTCCACAATGTCTTACCCGCGCCAATAAATGAGATCCTCAAAAGAGGGTGCGACCATTGGCGCTCTGTCTTAGAACAACACTCGCGCCAACCAAATTTGGGAAAGATTTTTGACAAACGCGCGCCGGATGTTTTTTTCCTTTTATTGTCATCAGTCTTTTTGGAATAAAGCTGGCTTTAAAGATGTCGAGACTCATCATCTATCCTCATCATCTATCCACAATAGCTTTTTGGGGATAATGTCAATCCACAATGAGTGTCTGGATGCATTGTATCTTCTTCCCTTCTCCATCTATAAAAGCCCATCCTCATGCACTTGACAAGCTAGTTTCGAAGTGCTGGAGTTCTTGAGTTTTGATGTATTGGTGCTAGTATTGATTATAGTGAGGTTATGCTGCCGGAAGTCTAAACTGTGTATCCACAAGTAAAGAGAGAGAGAAGGATCTATTGCAAGGCATATGTAGCTGCTTGCCCAGCCAGAGGAGAGATTCAACGTCAGAACATTGGTTGTAATTTTCTCTGTTTGTTCATTAATAAACGACTATTATTATGGTTCCAATCTTACTATTCATGATGATGATGTTTGATTTATGTCCTTTCTGACTGATATATAGTTGTATATCGTGGATTTTATGCTTGTATTCGCTTCGTTCTTTGCATGTGCAGGTGTCCATACGCGGAGATCGCTAGGATTGTGACCTGTCGGAGCTGGAGAACGGAGATATCGACTCATCTACGACAATAACGTTGGATTCCAGGTTGGTTCTTCTTATCCACTTTCGATTTACAACTAGGAACTTGCATAATAGCGTGATTTATTGTTGCTAGACCCATTTTGGGCTAGTGGGATCACCTCTGTCCGCAGAGGGGATTTACCTCTCCAACAATTTGGCGACTCCACTGGGGAATTTTTGTTTGTCATGCACCTTGATCTCTCTTGTTTGCTTGCTTAGATGAGTTTTCTGAGCTGGATTTTTATGCTTGGTCTGCCTGTCTGTATATTTGATCTGTCTGGTTTCTGTTAGTCAAGCCGTGAACTGTTGGTTTTTATTTTTTTAGTCGGCAAATTTGATTAGCGCGTTTTTAGGCCTGACAGTCGCGCTAATTGGCACAATTTTCCAGCGTACAGCTCGCGCCAATGCTCAATTAGCGCAGTTTTCTTCCTGACAGTCGCGCCAACCCTGTGAACTTGTTAATTTTGCTTGTTTACAACCTCCCAAGCTTGGGTTTCCTATTTTGTTCAATCATCTGAATGTATCAGAGTCTTTTTTGACTGGTTTTGAGTCTTTTTCTGGCAAATGATTAATTTGATTTCCTTTGATCATTACTTGGAGGTTTGTCTTGATCTTTTCACAATTTTGCATCTTTTTGCTTTTGTTTTTGCAAAAAATTTCCCCCTCATTCGCCGGGGGGGGGGGGCTAAATTGTGTATGAGTGTTAATCGCCTTTGAGTGTTTTTAGTTTATGATCTTTGGAACTCTCACCCGTTTTTCTTGGTTTGCACTTGATTAGTTCTTAGATTACATTAGAATCATCGTGTGTTTGAGAAGTCTCTTGCATAGATCACACTTGCATAATTAGAATTCTCATTTTCAGGATATGAATGAAAAGTGTGCATAGATTACATTTGCATACTTTGGGTGTTTGCCAGTTTCTGTTTCGGTCTTCTCTTGATCCAATCAACTTTTTGGATACTCTTTTGCATCTGTTTGGTGGTTGTTGAAGCTTGTTTTTGGGTTATTTCTTTTTGCTTGATTTCCATATGGCTTCGTTTTGAGCCTAGATCACATGGCTCATTGAGATTTTGGAGTTTTTCTTGGTTTGAAGGATTGCCTTTCTTTTCAAAGACTTGATTGTGTCCATTGAGTGAAATTTGCTTTTTTGCTCTCTGTTATCGTATCTCTCAAAATTTACTTAGTGCATTATGCCATTTTAAAAGAAAAAAAAACAAATGATCTTTTTGCATTATATTAATTAGCATTTTTCATTGTTATTAGCAATTAGTTACTTTTAAAAAATAAAAATAAAAAAATTTCATTTCTTGTTATTAGTTGCATTAGGATCTTTGTTGCTTAGTGATCATTTTGTTTGTGTGAAAAGATCTCAACTCTCCTGTAGATAGCATTCATTGAACGAAATGGTTTATTTTGGCATATAGTTTGCATGCAGGAAATTTTTGAGAGATCACATACGGTAGGACCTAAAAGCTGAGACATAATTGAAGATAAACTGTAAAATGAATTCAATGAACCTAACAACGCATTGGAATTTAACGCAAACATTCTAGAGGTCTAGGCTAGAGACGTGTTCCGGCGTCGTAAAGCCTGGTAGCTTACCGTCGAGTGGTTGGGTGATTCCTCCACGGTGAAACGATAAGTGACAGTACGGATTGTGCTCCCACGTACCGTCGAGTATATATTGGGAGACCCCTATAGGCTTAAAACCTTTTATCCATAGGAAGCCGTGTCGGCCGCCCTACTGATCGCAATGCACTGAACACAACATTCGGGAAGATTGACCGCCCGTACCCTAAAAAGTATTCTGCGGTTTTGCGAAAAGTTTGGCACACCCTCTACCTACAACTCCAGAGCAGTTCCTTTTGGCCTTTTTCAGACTCTATAACGGAAAAAGTCCATCCGAGCATTTGTCACTTCGGGCTCGTTAAATATTCGAAGGGGACTAGAGTCATCTTTTTGTCCTTTTCTCGACTCTTAAAACATGAAAAGGTCAAGTTCAGTTACAGTGTCTTAAAATTTATTTGACCACGATAACATATTTACCCGGTTAGATCTTGTTTGCGTTAGCTTGAGTAGGTTTCTTTCTCGTTTTCAATGGAAACCTTCCCCGAGTCTACCGGCCAAGGTGTTCCCCCGGATGGAAACCCTAGTCCATTTCCTTCTTTTGGAAATGTCGGTGCTCCGTATATGGCAACTTTGTCTTTGCCTGGGTTAACCATCGGTTTGCTCGTATGGTTGTTTTCAACCTCGGTGGTCCCGAGTGTGATGACTCCTATTCCACCATCTCCTCCACCCGAACAACATCATGATTCCAAGGTGGACCTCTGCCCTTCTTCGCCTATTTCTGCGTCCTCATCTTCTACTTCGCCTGGTGAAAGTCTGGATTCAAGTAACCAAGTGACTAAGAAGAAGAAGAAGAAGATGATGAAGAAGAAGACTACTAAACGAGAGGTTAAAAGTACAACTCAAGTCGAGCCACCTTCTGCTCCTTCGCGGAAGGTCAAATTTCCTTGTAGATTATGCAAGGAGGACCATCTTCTTCGCGATTGTCCTGGCATTCCCAGGGTCTTAGAAGTATGGTCTCGTGATCCGGCCTGCCCCTCATCGTCCTCTGAAGCTCATGGCGATGCTACCCTAACAGCTGGAAATGGTAAGGGAAAAGGGAAGATGCGAATCCCCTGTAGACTTTGTGAAGGCAATCATCCCCTTCACCTTTGTCCGCTCATGGATAAAGCCTCTGTTGTCTTGGAAAGTCTTACCGCTCCCTCACCCCAACTTCCCGTTGGTTATCAACGTCTCTCTGCAGCCGCAGATCGTTGCCCTGTTGACAAAGAGATCGACCAAGATTCTTCTCTTGTCCAGCCCCCTCTTCCCGAACCTGGCTCTGCCAAGCCTGTTCCAGACCAACCATTGGTCGGAAAGAGTGTCGACTCGAGTTCACCACCCGACCACTCTGTTTCGGAAGAGCATCATTCCCATGTTCTTCTCGTCTCCTCAGATTCTCCTGAGTTCGGAAATGACTCTCCTATCCTAGCTGCTCCCGAGAGTCCTGCTTCGGTCCTGCAGGGGGGCAATCATACGATTCCCCCACCAAGTAGTTCAGTCGTTTCCTTTGACTGGAGTCGTTTGAATACCTCCCGCTTTCCATCCCATGTGCCTTTCTGGGTCATGGTACATGCCTATAATAAGGCGATACCTGGCACTGTTTTGGATGAGGGTGCATCTGTCAGTCTTATGCCTGCCACTACTTGGCAAGCTTTGGGTTCCCCACAGCTTGTGCTAGTCGCACCGAGTCTGATGGATTTTGATGGAGGAACTAGCCAACCATTAGGGATCCTTCCAAAGTTCCCTATTACTTTGGGAGGCAAGACCGTCTATATAGACGTATCGGTTACCCAAGGTGCTTTAGATTTCAATCTTCTCCTTGGCAGTGACTATGTTTATGCCATGGGGGCCCTGGTCTCTTCACTTTTCCGTGTGGTTTGCTTTCCACACGATGGAAGGATAGTGGCTATAGATCAATTATCGTTCGTTCGTCCCCGGGTGCCACCTGCGCAGTTGTCATCCCCTCCTGGTTTTCATCCACCAGTTGCATCTGCCCCACCACAGATCAACTACGTGGCCACTTATCCCGTGCCTGTATCCAGCGATGCCGCCGTCGTGCACAGTGTCCTGGGGGCATTGGGTCCTGACATCCGAGATGTTGTCCTTCCACCGGGAGTGGCACTCTTGGAAGCCCCGACTTCCTGTTCATTATGATGAAGTTTGGTCGGAGCATAGTTCTTTTCCTGTGTCAAGCTCCTTAAAAAATGAAACAACTCCCTTTCCAAATCGAGTCTTTTGATTAAGATCTCGTAAAATACAAGTCGAGTCTTTCATAGATCTCGAGAATGAACCTTCATTCCATCCACTTTGTTGAATGCAATGAAGCTTGGGGGGCATGTACCTCGATTTGCGTCATTACGCTGGGGGTATGCGAACTTATAACAAGCATAGTTTTTCGTTTCAAGCTTGTGTAAACATGAAACCGAATCTAAGCAGAGTTCTCCATGGTTCAATCTTGTGTAAAAATGAACCCATACCCGATTCACATCTTGTGATTTCCGTTTATCTGCTAAATTCTGCTAGATGAGCCTTGGTTGTTTCATTCCATCGCCACCATCTCTTTGGCCGATCATATGCTTTCACTTGGTTGTTTTTCCTTTCCTGAGGAACCGCAGCGATGAGTGGTTTTATTAGCCAGCCTCCTGACAATTACATGTTTTGAGCAGTTCCACCATTACCGGAACCAGTTGCTACCCGTTATACCACTCGTTCCTCTAGGACGAGTCCCCTTTAAGCTCTTTTCTGACTCGTAAAACATGAAAAGATTGTCGAGTATTTTTTCCCTTTTTGACTCGTTAAAGAAAATAAAAATGGAGGTCTGCTTTCAGCTCTTTTCTGACTCGTTAAACATGAAAAGATTTCCGAGTTACTCCTCTTGACTCGTTAAAACGTTAATAAGGGGCGGTTGTTTTAAGTTCTTTTTGTCGACCGTTAAATCATAAAAAGATTACCGGGTTTTTGTCGTTTCAAACTCGTAAATGGTTACGAAACGACGTGGTTTTGATCTCTTTTTTACTTTTTCAGATTAAAATCACTACTTATGAAAAGTACTCCTCGATCGTAATGGTCGGGCGGTTCTTTCGAGCATTGTTTTATACTTTTTCGGGCTCGAGAGACACAACTTTACGAAAAAGGACACCCTGGAGTTTCCTTTTCCGCTGTCTTTTCAAACTCTCTAAACATGAAAAGACGCCGAGTTCTTCCTTTGTCAGACTCGTTAAAACCTGATGACATCGGATTTTGTCGAAATGACGCACCAAAAGCATATGCTATCCCCATCAAGCTTGTTAAAAATAATTGGGGTACTCGCCAGAAATGGTGGGGGAAAAAGAAAATTTTTGGAACCATAACTATTGTCGTGTCGGCAGTATGTCGCTCTTGAACATGGCACTTCTCTGCTTGCGTGTCTGGGTGGGGATATCTCATCTCATTTTTCACTTGCCTCCATGGGTTTGGGTAATCTTGTTTGACCTCTCATCTGCTCATTGCCTCGTCACCATGACCTCTGATCCATTGATGTCAAATACTGCCAACTCCACTGTCGTGCCGCCGATATGTTCAAGAGAAGTTGACCTTTGCAGAAAAACAACCTCTGATAGCTCATATAATCCTGATTCATAACATTATCTCTCCGTCTCGTGTCGATGATGTGGGAAACATTATGGCCCACCTTCGATCAAGGTCACTTCCTGTCGACTTCAGCTCACTATCCAGGAAGTTGATCTAGAGACTCCCTACCGGTGCCTTGGAGCCTGCATGCCTTAATGGCAGGTTCTTCGTGTTCGACGCGAGGTTTTCATCATTGGCCTCCGATCGAATGATTCTACGGGTGTTCGACATCAGATCACTAATTCACACGCCGTAGATTGTACCTATAGTACCTTGAGGGCCATTGTCATTATTGGTGGTACCTCTCGCGTCTATTAACAATTTCCATTATTGACTGGTAATCAGAAGATGTTCATGCATGTTCGACTTCAGCTCATATATTCGCATGTTTGAACTTGTACTTTTGTTCGGGTCGAGATGGAGTGCAAGACCCTGGATTTTGCTATTGTAATCCAGGCATGATACATGACTCAATCACTGGATGGCTGCGAGCATACCTGAGTCTATTCATTGATCCTAACCAGATGGCTGCGCCCATACTATGGATCTAGATTGTTATGTACTCTCTTATGGGTGGCTGGGACCATACCACGTACATCGTGTACTTGAGCTATCAGTTGTATCTCTCAATGCAGATTCTCGGCAGCAGCTATATGTGTTCTTGTAAAGCATTTCACCCCTCTCTCTCTCTCGGGCCTCATGCTTTAGGGGGCATCTGTTACATAGTAATTTGTCACCGTCCCTGTTACCCCTGTTTCCGTACATTGGAGGACGTATTTCGGGACCTGTGAGCAGTGACATAACCTAAAAACACTTGCATTATGTTCCCCTGAGTATGTACTTCATGTTCCCTGAAGACACTTTCTGCAAAATATCCCTGAAAAGTGCCCTTTTTCCATTAGCGGGGGTCCACAATGTCTTACCCGCGCCCATAAATGAGATCCTCAAAAGAGGGTGCGACCATTGGCGCTCTGTCTTAAAACAACACCCGCGCCAACCAAATTTGGGAAAGATTTTTGACAAACGCGCGCCGGATGTTTTTTTTCCTTTTATTGTCATCAATCTTTTTGGAATAAAGCTAGCTTTAAAGATGTCGAGACTCATCATCTATCCTCATCATCTATCCACAACAGCTTTTTTGGGATAATGTCAATCCACAATGAGTGTCTGGATGCATTGTATCTTCTTCCCTTCTCCATCTATAAAAACCCATCCTCATGCACTTGACAAGCTAGTTCCGAAGTGCTGGAGTTCTTGAGTTCTGATGTATTGGTGCTAGTATTGATTATAGTGAGGTTATGTTGCTGGAAGTCTGAACTGTGTATCCACAAGTAAAGAGAGAGAGAAGGATCTATTGCAATGCATATGTAGCTGCTTGCCCAGCCAGAGGAGAGATTCAACGTTAGAACATTGGTTGTAATTTTCTCTGTTTGTTCATTAATAAACGACTATTATTATGGTTCCAATCTTACTGTTCATGATGATGATGTTTGATTTATGTCCTTTCTGACTGATATATAGTTGTATATCGTGGATTTTATGCTTGTATTCGCTTCGTTCTTTGCATGTGCAGGTGTCCATACGCGGAGATCGCTAGGATTGTGACCTGCCGGAGCTGGAGAACGGAGATATCGACTCATCTACGACAATAGCGTTGGATTCCAGGTTGGTTCTTCTTATCCACTTTCGATTTACAACTAGGAACTTGCATAATAGCGTGATTGATTGTTGCTAGACCCATTTTGGGCTAGTGGGATCGCCTCTGTCCGCAGAGGGGATTTACCTCTCCAACACCTCCCCTCACTAGTTTCTTAGTCATATTGCTAATGCATCCCTTCACTAGACTAAGATTGACAACTTTTGGAATCCTTTGAGATAAAGGGGTACTCACATCCCCACATTTGTTATATTTCTCTGAAATTTGGTAGGATGAGTTTGCAATAAATTCTTGCTCTTCTCTCCCTTGGAATGCCTTCATTATATAGAATGATGGAGGAAGTTAATTTAAGTATCTAGACATATATAACTTATTGAATATTGTCTAATATAAGTTCTCAAGATCATGGTGTAAAGTATCCAACTCATCTAACATTGCTATCTTTAGAAAATGCCAAATCTAGAGGGATATAGGAGTGGTTGCATGCTACTAGTTATGTGGCAAGTGATAGTCATTCCCTGGAAATGGTGCAAGGAGTGATTAATTACACCTTTACAATGGTGTAAGAAGTGACCACTCACAAAAATTGAGAATCCAAGGGCATAAAAGTAGTGTCTCAACATGATGATTATCATAGGTCCTCAATGAGTCTCGTGGTGGAAATAGAGATATAACAACATTAATCATCTCCAGTAGAGGGGTTAACCCTCTTATTACAAACTCTCTTATAAGCACCATCCCTACCACCTCTTATTTCCAATCATCCTATAAGCACCATCCCTACCACCTCAAGGGAATCTAGTAGAGGTATAACACCTAATGTGCTTATTTCCAATAGTGTCATGGCATCCCAACTCTCTTATTATGGTGGGGGATATTTTTATTTCAAGATGCCATCAGTTTGGATGCTTCATGTTGGATGGAAGTTATTCTACTCCCCTACATTCCTTTATGTTTGGAGGTGATATTATCCTTGCATCCCATTTTCCATTAGAAAGTAGAGCCTTTCAATATTTTGGAATGATTATATGGTGAAATCCCTTCTATGGATTTGGGATTTTTATGAGTTGAACCTTTTACTCCAAAGGATGTTGATGGGTAGTAATGATTTCCCCAATTTTGGTAATGTAATGAGAAATGTTTTTATTCCTGAGTCTATACTGATGGGAAGCAACCTTTTTCAGGGATTTTCAAAGATGAAAAGTGGATCTTTTCCTCCCTATGTCTAGGTTCCTCCTAGCTTTAGTAAAAATCCTAGATATTAGATGAATGCTTCCTATGCATCTGGAACTAGTTATGTGCTAGGTATTTCTTTCGCGAGTACCAATCAGATGCCAAGACAAAACCATAGAGGTTGTAACCTTTTTAGTCAAATGAAACTCCTCTTTTTGGTAACTTTTATTTTTTTATACCTTTTAAAGCTCACCAATGACCCAATGCTCCACAATTAAAACTAGCAGCTACTCCCCACCAAACTCCTATATTACATTTTATTTTATTTGAAGGGATAACAAGTGAAGATCCAAGAGATCATGTGATAATGTTCCATCTTTTTTTCTCACCAAACTCACGTCACAACATTCCACCTTTAGTGCTAGTCAAACTCACTAATGGATGACTCCATTAGATCAAGGTTCTTCCAATGCACCCTCACTAGGGTAGAAACAAAGTGATACATCAAGATTAGAGCATTATTTATCCCCTTTCCTCCCTGGGTTATGGTTTCCTTGAACCAATTTAATCTTTCTATTTGATATGAATTTGGGATGAAGACTTTGCCTACCTTTATGCAAGATAATGATACCTGCATATCGAACCACATGTAAGAGTGGAAAATAATAATATGAATGATCAAGGATCGCAATCCTTTGAAGTTTCTTTTGGAATGGTTCCTAAAATATTTGTTATCATACATATCAAATGATGTTTCTATCTCAAGAGTGAAAATTGTTTGCTCAAAGGTCACAATGAGATGGGGGGCAGGGGGGGTTGAATCAATGTGAGATCAATTTTACCATTTGATAACTTTTCATAATAAAACAATCATATTATAATGAATCATAATAATAATCATTATATCATCAACTAGAACAATGCATCATCAAGCTACCATCATATAATTAACATATCAAGGATCCATCACATCATAAGAGACACAATATTTTATGTGGAAACCCATACAGGAGAAAACCACAAATATTCTTCTTCTTTATCTTCAATCAATTACATAGATTTGCAGGCTACAACCTGATGGAGACAAACACCCCCAAGCTATGCAGTGTTCCACTTGCGGTAGGCTACAACCTGATTGAGGCACCAACCTTGAAAAATTGCAATCAACTGCTCATTGTAGGCTACAACCTGATTGAAACACCAACCTGCTCTAGGCTCTAACTTGATTGAGGATCCAACCTCATTAGAGGCACCCACGTCCTTCTTCAACTCCTTGTTTACCTCTATTTCATATCATTTTCAAACTGGATCCACTTTCATCATTTATAATCACTGTATTATAAGTAAAGCCAAAATATGCAACCGCAACCTTCGATCACTATCAATCTCTATCACTGCAAAATATGCCATAATATGCAATAATTTTCATTACAACACTTGCAACCACATTCACTACAATACACTTTAAATCATCACATAATAACATGTCATATAAAGCACTACTACTAGCTATCATGTTGTTGTCCACACTCTACTTCAACTAGTTCATCAATCTGGTCATTCAAACCCCTTCTCGGAACATGCTTTCATAATGTATCCAAAAATAATACAACCTACTCATAGACCTTCAAAACATACAATGGATATTTTGATCATCAAATATTTATCAACAAGACTCTCCAAGCCTCCAAAAGCATCCACTGCTAAGCCTTGATCACCATGCTTCTTTCAGATTTCAATTTGAACTAATATTTTCCCCAGAAACTCATGAGAACCATCCAAACTATATACTAAATTAATTTTCTACAATTTTCCTCTTTCTTAGAGCACTCCTACAAAATGGGCATTATCTGACACTGACGCGAAAAATGCAGACCACTAGTTGCTTAAGTATTTGATGAAACAAAATTCTTTGGTGGAAAAATGAAATAAAATACAAAATAGTCCAAACCTTTCAACCTCAAGAATTGAGCTTGCAACCTTGGCTTTATAATCATCGACAATAACCATCTCCGCTACACATTGGGACTTGTTATGTCATCCTCCCAAATTCATATTATACGTTATAACTCTAATGGAACCAAGGACGCGGATCAATCCCATGGACAATCCTTGTGCCAACCATGCAAGTCAAGTCAACGTGCTAAAAACATATTCAATTATGGCGACCCTGCCAATGTGCTACTCTCATGGCCTACAAACTTGATCAGTCAATCTAGTCTTTGTTACGAGGTTTTTTTGACTAATGACAATGAGTCACACTCGACCCAAATAATGAGTTCGTCGAATCACTAAGCTCAACCACATCCACTCAAAATTTTATTGGCTCGAAACCATGCCAATTACGCTAACTATGATAAAAATATTTAGCATCCGTCGAAAATAAACTTAGCCAAATTAATATAGGTCATGAAATAATATAGAACTTTAACTCCATGATGAGGTATCATAGGGTTTCATTGAAGTATGGTTATGACTGTCAACGAAAAAAATTGCCTCGGCCATGATTTAAACCATGGTTACATCAACGAACCATTTGAACCATATCCAATAATCCATCATTGTAAGACTTCAGGCAATCTCAAGAATCAAATATCTTCATGCTTTAGTCTCCAAACCATAACATATGAAAGAACATACCACCTCAGCATATACAAAACTTCAAACTAGAACTTGTCAATTAGTTATGTTATTGGCTTCATTGCGTTTCCTTTTGCTAGCCGACAATTAGATGCAATATATAGTCATATGATGGTCCCAGTATTTGAGAGCCGACCATAGAACCTGTGCCACAAATTTGAATTTTTGGTCCCAATCGACCATATGATCGTGCCCATATGGCCGAGATCCTAGGGTCACTAGTCATCTGTGTGATGATTTCATCATGCCACATGGAAACCCATGAAGAGTGCCACATGTCACTAATTTTTGGGATTTTCACCAATCAAAAATTTCCACTTGTCCTTACCATGTGGCACCCCTTGGAAGTGCCATGTCATCATGCTGATGTCAGCTATTGACATGTCATGGCATGTAGTTTCCACATCACAAAACCTGCCACATAATGTCTTATAAATTTCTGCCACGTGCCCAAGCTGCTACGTCACCACTAACTTTGTAAAAGAGCCATGTGCCATTCATCGAGGGGTCTATGTCATCACTTCCAACTAGTCAAAGTATGCCATGTGTCATTGTCTCAAAGGTCCATGTGGATGATTAAGATTTGTGCATTTTCTCTTCCTTCATTGTTCATTCATTTGATCATGGCTGGATCACATAGAAGATGTACATTGTTTAACAATGTTAAATAGTGCACATGTTTGTGCACTAGAGATCATTGATTTCCTAGTCAGTGGTTGATTCGCCTTAAATATTTGCACTCATTAATAAATTTGGTGTTAAGGGTTTTTTCACTATAGTTTAGGTCCTTTGTTTAATGCTGATATTCAAATAGCCATAACTTCTCATCTCGAAGGAGTTTTCCAGAGCAGGATATACCATTGGAAACTTATTGACGAGACCTGTGAAACCATACTGATTATAGGATCATTTAGGCATCATAAATACATAAAAAAAATCAAATAACTTCACGCACCTTCAACTTCACTTGATGAGAACCTGAAAGAGATCTACTTATCATATTACTTCATAAAGAGTCTTGCTGCTTCCTTAGGCATCATGAATGATATTTCTATTGTCTCATACACCACGTTTGACATCAATGACATCTTCTTGTCATTAATGAAAACATAATGTGCAATAATCTCCCCCTTTCTCAATGGCAACACCATCAGACATTGATGGTCATTGATGTCAACAAATAAAAAACTACCCTTGCGCAAAGGCCTTCCTTGGTCAATGTCAATGTATGCAATCTCTCCCTACTTAAATCCCTTCCTTGGTCAATGTCAATTTCAGCTATCTCTCCCCTTTTGACATCAATGGGAAAGGGTCATGAATATTTACTGAAATTTCCATGCTGAAGGGAGAACATGATCTTGCATAAGTGTTATAGGCTATTTTGTCTCATCTGATCAATAAACCTCCTAATGGGATCATTCACATCCTAGTCCCCCTCTACATCATCATTTCACAAAGCCCTATGCGTGACTCTCTCATTCCCTAGAGTTTCTGCCCTAAACTGCATCATCTGAGCTAGTTTTAGGGCCAACACACCCTGGCCTCTTGTTGGACAACATTCACCTACAGGTTGCTCCACTGTGGCCTACGTTGATCACCTACATGTTGTTCTCCTTGAACCTATGTTGGTCATCTGTGTTGGTTCTATAAATTCAAGAAAAATAGAGAGAATCCTGAAGCCTCCATTTCTAGAAGCTTCCAGGATCTGTTGTAACCATTTACCTCAGATAAAACACTTGAATCCTATCCTATCCTACATTGGAGTTTCAATCCCTTATCCTTAGATCTCATCATCCCATCAAGAGTTGATCTCAATCCCAAGATTGGTAAAAGGATAATAACTCCCAACTTACCCCACTCCTCTATATATTTACAACATTCCATATGCAAGAGGTTTGCTTTTGGAGAGTTATTCTACCCTTATGCTACTGTTGTGAGAGTGATTCTTTCATGCATTTAGGGTGATTGGAGGTACACTCTGTGACAAAGGAAGGACAAGCCAACAACTTTGAGGATCTCTTCTATAAGATTGACACTTATTTATGGTTGTAACTCCCTCCATTTATATCAATACAAAGAGTTATTTTGTTTTACTATATGCGATGTCGTTATTTCATATATTTCAATACCATGTCGATCTGTTGAATAAAGTAGATAGATGATGCTACATAGATCTCGTAGTTTCTTGTCTTGTGTTGTCTGGTTGTGCATATTCTAATTTTGGCAGTTGAAGCTAGGATTGGAGAATTCAAGCCAAAGAAGAAGTGAAACATATGATCATTCCAAGTAGGTTTCTTCCCCTCATCTTCTTAATTTAAGGAAAACATTGGGTCCTTTGTCATTTTGTTGTTCTAGGTATGCCACCAAACCTACGGGAGATATTTCTGTCTGCAGTCATAAATATCACATAAAATTTTGGCAACTCCACTAGGGAACTGTGTATTCCCTTGGTGTTTTCCTTTTCCATTATGTTTGATCTACCTCTATCATAGACCTTTGCTACTTTAATCAGCCAAGAACAAGCCTAGGAAGTGATTGCATTGAGTCTTGTTTGCAATTTTTGTGTCGGAATCCTTTTTCTCAGGACCAACTGTTGAGCCTTGAAAATGTCATTCATTTCCATTACACTTTCACTATTATGTCCATTATATCACCTCCACTTCACTACTATGTCACCACATTCATCCCACTTTCATTATCATTGGGCCACATTTATGTTTTTCCAATCTTTATTAATTCTAAGTCTTTTAAGTGAATTTGTGGTTAAAAATTAGAAAATAATGTGCATATGCTTATACCTAACAAATGGGTTGAGGTTGTTGACATGTGTAGGTTGAAAGGAGACTTCTAGAAGACCCTTATGTGGCACTCTAAGGCCAAATTCGAATTTGGTTGGAAAGAATCATGGGATCATGAGGATATGTGTCACATATCCTAATTGTATTGTAACTCTAAGAAGACACGTGTCTTATCAATTCCTATTTTGATTAGGACTCTAGAGGTAGAGGGAGAGATTCATGGACTATCATTAATGTGATGGCTCTCATCTTTTTGTATAAATAGGAGATCCCTCTCCTTCATTTGTTAGTCTTTAGTCCCTAGTTCTTAAGTTTGTAGTTCTTCCTTGATGGCTTTTGAAAGCTTTGGAGAACTTTGTTGTACTTTGTACTTTTGAAGAATTTGAATAAAGCTTTGATGTTCTCAACATGGAAGGAGATGTGAAGTAGATGTCATGGAGCATATTAGAATGTAAGGTAGAATAGATTTCATTTTGTAAATATTGCTTTGTAGAATGTGAGGTAGAGTAGATTTCATTTTGTAAATATTGCTTTGATTTTATTATGTTATTTAATTGCTTTCAAGTTTGATAGATTAGATTTTTCATTCATGCAATTTTAATTCATGCAAGTGGCAGAGGGCCCCTGCACACTAAAGCCTTGTATAGTTGTCATTTAATTCTGCATTTAATTTTTTTATGCTTCTGTATATTAGCTGTACATAAATTGCTTTCAAGTTTGATTGTAGATTAGTGATGCACATAGCCTTTTAATGACTAATAACATGATAGAATCATCTTGTCCTTTTGCTGAAGCAACAAGGATACTGGGTCTCATAGTCACTAGCTCATTGTTTGGTTGTTGCATTCTATTTTGATTGTAGATTAGTGATGCACATAGCCTTTTAATGACTAAAGACATGATAGAATCATCTTGTCCTTTTGCTGAAGCAGCAAGGATACTGGGTCTCATAGTCACTAGCTCATTGTTTGGTTATTTCATTTTATTTTGATTGAATTAGCTGTATATTTACACTTTTGTTTAAATACTAATTCCATCAATAACATGTTTTAAGTTCTTTTGAAGTGCTAAGTTTTGGAAGTTACCATTAGGGACATAGGCCTTGTCTTGAAATCTTTATCCATACTTGTCCTTTAAAAGTATTCTTAAGACCTTAGAATATGATTTCCATTTGCATTAAACACTTTAGAAAACCAACAAGAACAAAACCCCAAAAACAACATAAACTATAAAACAACGAAGTAAGAGAAAGGTTAACTAAGCACATATGGTGCACCACACTTCATGAGTTTACGATACCCAGATTGATAATTTATGTAGAGCAATTTAAGATATTAAATTGACTAGACACCAACATACCCTTTGGTCTACTGACAGAGTGTTGCACACCACCTGGAATTCTCTGTGCCTATTTTGCACCTCACCTGTGCGCACTTTGTGCCTACGTTGCAGAGCACTAGTGCCTTTTCTGCACTTGCGTTGATCCCTATTTTTGCACAAAATTTTCCCTGTTTGCTCAGTGTTGATTTGATCAACCTACTTTTAGCTGACCTTCCTCGAGTCTTCAGTGTCTTGTGGTCTCTCTGAAGCCTCCATTTGGTTTTCATTTGTGTTTGATTACCTTTGGTAACAATTGGTTTCAATTTTTCTTTGTTCTTATCATTAGGTCACTTGCAAACTTGTTTCATTTGATCATTGATCGCTTGCATGAATTGTTGTTCTAGTCCTCATTCTGAAAAGTGCATTTGAATCAGTGACTAGACTTTACATATTAGTTTTCCTCATTTCCGAAAATTAAGTGTGTTGAAATGAAAAAAATAATTGCATTGGCATTTAGGGTTTTGCATTCATATTGATTTAGGAATAGTTGCATGAAAATGGAATTGTATTGAGGATTTTGTTTGCTGCATTTTATATGCTGCATATTGATTGTATCTCCCCTTCCTTAGCTAGATTTTTGTTGAAGAGAAAGATTCCATTTCCTCATGCTAAATTTTCATTTTAGGGAATTTAGGTGAATTCGTTTTGAGCCATAAAAATGAAACTAAATTCAAGATAAACTTAAAATTTACTGAATCAACCTAAGGAGCATTTGTAACATTAACGCAAATACATATAGGTCTAGGCTACAGACGTGTTCCAACGTCGTGAAATGTAGGAGTTTTCATTGTTTTCGAGCGTTGTATCCCAGGGGTGAAATCTCGTTCCATGTATGTGAGTGTATAGGATCGTACTCCACGTACCTTCGGGTATATTGGTGGTGCTCCACACACATAAAGTATATGGGAACAATCTCATCGAACGGTTATGCATCAAACAACACTACTATGAACTGCACTCCCAATGTACCATCAAGTATATTTTGGGATTCCCCAATAGGTTTCTATCCATCCATAGGTAACTGAGTTTGTCACCTTGTAAACCGTGATACACTGAACACAACATTTAGGGATATTAGTTTCTGTATGTTAAGTCCTTGGTTCACCAAGGTGTATATTGCAGTTCATGGTTACTTGGTAATCCTTTATGCCTAGATTACTCTATTTTTGATTTATTTAATTTTGTGTTAATAAAATTTATCATCCAACGTGGAACAACAAGATCTCCCACTCCATCGTTAGTATATAATGCAAAATAAGCCCCCTCTCCCACTAGAGGCTACTCCTAGACGTTGTTAGAAGCATAAGAAGATGTAGATTACCAAATCAGGAACTTTAGGAACCACTTCTGGTCCTCCTCCTGAATCTGATTGACCAGAATCATCTATCCCTTTGAGTACCGAACCTGAGGTTACATCTACTCTTGTCAATGAAACTAACACAACTGATACTAAATTACCTCATACTTTGTTCCCTGAGGTTATACAAGCTGACCTTCCTGAGTCAAAAAATTTATTTCTCGAGGTCATCAAACCTAAGGAGCCTCAGCCATATTTACTTGTTACTTTAGGTATTCCATCCTCTCTTCTGTTGTCTCAGGCAGATTCGCCTACTATATATATCGACCCTGACGATGAACCACTTCCACCTAAACTTGTGAGTGTTGAGGAAATCCAACAAGAAGAGCCTCATCCTTCTACTCATTTGGAGGGACTTTTTTGTTATCCAACCCATCCTCTTCTTCCTCCTCCACCTCCTGAACAAACTCCTTTACCTGATTCTTTTGACTTACCCGCGAATTTCACTTGGAAATCCACATTGGGATTATTGACCATGACTGTAACCAATATGGCTTCCCAACCTATGTCCACCACTATGGTTGAGACATCAAATTTCACTTCCACATATATGTTTTCAACACCACTAGAGGCACATATGTATGGTGGCCTGTTCGTCCCACCAGGTTATTAGTCCTTATCTGGTACCATCTCTGGTGCATCTTCTAGTTTATGGATATCCCCCATGTCATTTACTTCAGGAATTCCATCTGTTGATGCTCTTATGAGTGCTTCTAAGCCTTCTCCTTCTCCTCCTCTTACACTGACAATTGAACAACAAGCTGACCCTTATGTTAATGGGAAAGGTCTTCTTCAACAACCTAACTATCCTTGTGTTGGATACCCTCTACAAGGGGGGTAGTTTCCTCCATCATCCCCTCCTCCTTTGGTAGGGGGGAAACTGTTGCTGGTTTACCTAAAATTGGTAACCAACCTTCTTATAGTCCTCCTTACCTTGGGATGGCTGCTAGCGTTTGGCATCCTACTTTGCTCGTTCAACTTGGTTCAATATTGGGTTCATTACTTGTTGCCCATCTTGTGTCATCTTCATCCCAAATTCCTATCCATCACTCTGTACCTCAACAAGCTCAAATTCATGTAACTCAACCTGTACAGGCTACAATCGCATCTCAACCCATTCCTTCAGTATCTGGCACCTATCAGGTCCCACTTACTCAACCTTTATAATTTCCTTTACAATATCAATTGCTTGCACAAGGTATTCCTCAAATTCCATTAGGACAAAATGTGTATGGTATGGCACAATATAAATCGAACCCTCTTTACCATGGGACAATGAAAAATCCCATTGGGTAATAGTATAGACCTTATCAAGGTATTCCTCAAGTGCCTTTTCAAGGCCAACAAATTCATGGTTATCCTGGGGCTAGTCAACAAGGTCACTTGTATTTTGGCTATCAAAATCCTCCTTATTTTGGAACCAGGTTCCTTATTATCAGAACCCTCCTTATCCAGGAATGCAAGTGCATGTTTCCAAAGATATTCCTTCATATCCAGGTCATCCTCTGCCGGAATTTAATCGACAGTTTCCTTTTGTGTCCACTCTCAAGTTTCTAGATTTAACTTGCCTCACCAATGACCCCATCACTCATTCACGTTGTGGCCAATTATTCCTACTAAATTTCCTTCCGACATCCCTAAATTAAATGGGAATCTAGGAGAAGACCCGTCGACGCATGTCATGACATATCATCTATGGTGTTCATCAAACTCCCTTAATGATGATTCTATTCGACTTAGTTTTTTCCAAAGAACACTTACATGTATCGCTGCTAAATGGTATATTGAGTTACCTAGGGCTTCATTCCATGATTTCAGTACCTTAGCCACAACCTTCCTCACACATTTCCAGTTTCCCATCAGATACAAAACTAGAATGGAACTGTTAACCAACTTCAAACAATTAGATTCCACTCACATTTCAAATCACATTCATGAGTGGAGGCGTCGTCGCTGGTTTGTCAAAAATTATGTTCCCGGTCAATTTCTCACGGAATGGTTTACCAAATATCTATTGGCACCTATAACAGAAGATGTAGCCAAAGGTGGAGTCGTGACTGGAGAGCAAGTAATTTCTCGTGCACAATATTTGGATTTGGTTTATATCCAATCTGGTACGCTCTTTGATAAGATACAAAATGCTTTGAGACCTTCAAATATTGTTCCTCCTTATTTTCCTAGTAAGGAATCTCATGTTGCTGATGGCATCATTGGTTCTACCTTCATGCAGACGGTGAGTAAACCATCTAGTGTTTCTCCATCCGCATTTGCTCAAAAACCTCAATCCCACCCTCTTGGGGCTTCTTGTTGGATTAGTCGGTCCTGACCCAAGTTTAGAGTTAGTTTTGCCAAACAAATCCCTACACTATTGGCCCTTTCGGCACTAACCCGTAGTGTGCGGACTGAAGTCTCACCCTAAGCAGTATGGGGGGATGCTGGAACCAAGTTTCTGCAACCAGAGACTAGTGTAATGTCATTTTATGCTCTAAACCTGCCTTCGCGTAGATCGATAAGCCTTTAGGGCTTATCGATATGACTTCCCTTAATCATATTCTATACCTCCGCGAATGTTCTCGACCATCCTTCTTGGAACCTAAATAGGTGAATCAACCACTTACGCACCTCTGTGATTGCCCTTAATCCCGTATTTACCCAGATGGTTTAAGTGTTCGATAACTTTAACATGCAACATGATATTCTTTGTGTAAACAATTACTATTACTTGTGTTCATATAATAATATAAATCATGTAAAGTCGTGCATCAATACAATATAATTCATAAACCCATCATTCATCATAACAGAATAGCACATTCATTCATAACAGAAGGAAATAGATAAACACAGGAATTTCTGGAATAATCTCTTTATTAATACTTTAGTTATGTTTACAGACTCAAGACTTCCCTGCGCACTCTGCTGCAGGGGTCCACGCACTTAGCTGTAGACTCTACTCTAGGCCTCTATGCACACAACTACAGAGCCTCTCTTCTACTCTAAGACTTCTTCGCTATTTTTTCTACCGACCCATTACATTCATCTTCATCAATACTTACATGCCTTAGACTCTCTAATACTCTCCTACTTATACAATCTGATGTTCCGCAGACCATGGATAGATCTATAAAAGCTGACACAAATTACATAAAAGAAGGGTAAAACCCTTTATGACACTTTACTATCTACGTGCTCCGTGACCGCAACTTACAGAGACTTTACATTCTTTACAACAAAACTTGGGCTTTTTGCCCCAAAACTGACCCTAGGGGACCCTGTCCCAATAAGCCCCCAACACAAAGATCGTGACTCACCCTCGAGTCACTCTGCTGGAATTGAGATCCTACTATTGAGACCTCCCAACTGTACTTGCGCCACTACTACCTCATCCACGCTCTGTGTGGCTACCTGTTTGATCTACTCCACCGGTTGCTCTGTTGTTGGTGCCATGCTGTCTTCCTTGATTTTCTGCTGCGTTCTCTGTAGGCTTGCCAACTTCTCCTCAATGTTGGCAAAGATACTGTAGTAATCATCCAACCAAGGCCCCAATTTGGCCTTGAGGACCGCCTCTTTCCTCTGCGCTGCGTCCACTTGTTCAAGCAATTGTTTTGCTTCATGCAGCTTGGCCAATTGTTGTGCTATAGTGATGGTGCATGTCGTCGCTCTCACTTCATCATACTGTTGCTACAATTCACGGGCCTCTGTGTTTAACCTTTACAGGTTAGGATCTTCCTGCATAGATGTGACTACCTCCATGGATTTCTCGAAGAGCGTGGGGCAATCCACCACCGCGGCATCCACTGTTGCGACTCCATCCTTCAGAGCGGCTTTGCGCTGTTCTTTGACCTCTGGCAGAGTTGAAGGCTATGATTTCAACACCAAATTTGTGATTTTTAGGTTTAGTTCAAACTGGACCTTGGTCGCTTTCGTCTTCATGTCGTGGACACCTGCAACCAACTTCTTGATCTTCGCCTCCAATGATGCTTCCTCCAGGATATGCAGTTTAGGGATTGTTCTACATGCCTCGGCTACCATGACTACAAGTTGGTCATTCTGTGCCTAAACTTTCTTCTAGGCCTCCAACTCCACTGATTTCTCCATGAACATCTATTTGTTGTTGACTTTGTACTTGCTGATCAGGCTCAACACGCTGCTCCCGGGCCTTAACTGCTGCTATCACACCTGCTTGCAATGTGTGAAGAAACTCGCTGGGGAGCGCGGCCAGGTTGAGGCCAATATTATTCAAAGTGTTGATAATAGCCTTGTCATCTCAAAGTTACATCAGATAGCGCAACTGCCCGAAGATCCAATGACCGAACCATCTCTGCTGCTTGAGTGGTCCCCGGTGCCAAAATGGTTAATGCCGCACTGCTCTGTCTTACACCTGCCTAGATTCTAGTCGTTTGGATCTGCAACTCATGTAGACCCGTTTGGATGGTGCTCAGTGCCTTCTTTTGCTACTGCTCACACTGTTGCAACAATTTTTTTGTTGTATCATGCACCTTTTCTCCAATTTCATCTAAGTCGCCATCCATCAAAGTAATCAGATCCAGCGACGACTTGGTGGCTTTCGTATTCTTTCACAGTCCTTCCTTTTCCTGCTCCCTGTACCGCTTTATTCAGAAGAGAGTGCTCTCCTGCTGCTCACCACCACTCTGCTCTGACTGTTCTTCCTCCTTCGTTTGGGGAAAATGAGACTTCTGACTTCTTTCGAAGCCACGCTATTCCTGCTCTGCCTATTCCTGCGCGACGCAATTTGCTTCTACTCGGGCCTTTTCCTCGGCCTCTTTCTTCCTCTTCTCAACCAACTACTGAACCTTCTACTGGGCCGCTTCCTTTTTCTTCTTCTCCACGGACTTACTAGTCCCCGTGGCCATGTCAGAAGGAGAATGCCACTCTGTTGGCCAACGCTTGATGACCTCTTCAATAACATCATTCGTAGCAAGGTATGGTAGGTCGAACCATTTCTGATCGAGGTCCTTTCGCACCTGGATGTCAACATGTTGGAAGTCTGCTTTTGAACTCAGCGTACCCTGAAAGTTGCTCAAACACAATTGGTGACAACCGCGGCTTCTGGTTGATGGCCATGCAAATGCTTGCGTCCATCAATACCCAAAATAATTTTCTCTCTGTGACTTGCGCAACATCTTTGGTGGCCCAGAGAGATGCAAACTTTGTGGCTTCCGGTAAATCCTTCTCCACTATAAGAAATTGGCCATCCTTCGGCAAATCCCATGAGACAAGCACTATCGAGAGAAACAACCATGAGTAGTGGAATGCCTTACTGTCATTCTTTTCCTCTCTATAGTTCGTGAGGAACTCACTGCACAGGTAGTGCACCTAGTGGAACTGCACGCCCTCCGTGCACTGAGCTGCCAACGAAACCACTAGCACCGGCACCTCGTTCGCGCAACACTTTCTCATAAATTTTCTAGCCAGAATTTGTGAGGAAATCTTGACCATGGGGTCAGTGATGGAAGTAATCAAGTATCTGTGTGACTTCTTCACAAGTTTAAACTTTCCCTTCATCTTCTTAGCGAGGTCACGCTCGCTCGTCTTTCCCCTAGATGCTTTAGCTGGATTCAATCCTGAATGGCACAATAGCGTGATTCGATGGATCAGCATATCGGTGATGGGGATCGATGCATTTAACCATAAGCACCTGTCATGCACTAGGCACAACAACTGCTTAATGGCAATCAGGTTTATATTTGACCGATCATAGTGGGGCACCCACGACAGGTTCAACAACCTTGACTTGTTGACTCCACGAATCCATTCCACCTTTTCCAATGCGGTGATAGGAGACTCTTTGTAGAACACCCTCTGCATGAAGGTGTCAGTAGCTAGGTGGGGGAACCGCTCGTGGTCTGCCAAATCCTAGTATTCGAGCTTTAAGTGTGGGATCCACGCCAAGCGCAGACCTTCAAAGGTGATGTTCTCTGACAACAGGGGTGTGTTGAGGAGGAACTGTCCTGCATCTGGGTCCTTTGGGACCTTCACCTTTCCCTTGCGTGGAGGGATGTACTCCAGTAGCTTAGAAATAGGGTCCACCATCTTAATGTTGATATCTTCCGTGCCCTCCTCAGCCTCTAGATCTACCACCTTCCCCTTCTCCTTGACGCTCAATTTTTCTTTCCTCTGGGCTTGGTAGCTGCATTTTTCCTCAGTGACTCGCGCACTGGCACCAGCTTCTTTTGCTTATCCTTATTAGGCTTGGGGACCTCCTTTACGAGTGTAGGCTTCGACCTAGGCGACCTTGGCGCCGTAGGCACTGCAGTTGGAACCTCCATACTCATCACTTCTGGAGCAACTCCCGCAGAGGCGATAACTCCCCCAGTACTAGCGGTCTCTGTTGGTGCGGACATTATGTTGTGGATAAACTGTTGGGTGTCTGCAGGTAACTTCTCAAATACAGAAGTAGCAACCAAATCCACGTAAAACTGAGGATTCATACACACTCGACAGCTCAACACAAAAATTCTCAGAATGAAAAGTGTTTTTCGTTGGACGACCACACGTAATTTATAGGCGAATTTGAATTCAAATTCGACCATTCCCCCCAAAATCTGTCCATAAATGCTAGATTGGTGGTAGATTTCCAAATATTTCACTCTTAAATTCAGCCTTAAATGCTGACCCCCGCTCCTCTTAACTGTCTCTTGGCAGTCAAATTATGAATAGTGATGTAACAATCACTTTCTGGCTGCGCTGCGTGGTCTCCCCCCCATAGTGCAGCTCACTTCAAGCTTCTTCTGGCACTATGACACCCTTTTGGTTTGCGCAGAACCCTATCGCGCAGCTCTACGAAATGGGCAGTGTAGTTTATAGTCCCCTGCCTCCTTGCACCTGCCTGGAGCACTCATACTGTGCTCCCACCACGTAGTCATTGGGCCAGATCCTCGTTGTATGGCTTCAATCGACTCCCATTTACCTTTCTCAGAAATGGATCTCCATTCAATTTCACAACTTGAACTGCTCCACCATCAGTAATCTCTTTGATGACATATGGCCCCAGCCAATGCATCTGAAATTTTCCTCGAAACTTATCAAACTTGTTGTCATATAATAAAACTAAATCATTTACCTTGAAGGTGTGTAGTTTGATGTGCCAATCATGCCATGCCTTTTCGCGTTCCTTTTGAACCTGCTGATGGAATCCAACCAAAAATCTATCTTCCTCGAGCTTTGCTATCTGCTCGAGCCACTCTTCAAGGTTCCATGGTCCGCCATTCCTGTGAATGTTGTTATGTGTAGGCTAGGCACAATTTACACCATAGGCTTCACAACCTCTACACCATAGACCAACCTAAAATGTGTCTGACCATTAAGTTTCTTATAAGTAGTTCTGTAAGTCCACAATACTACTGGTATGCACACATCCCAATCATTCCTCTGCGCATTCCAAACCTTTGTCAATGCATTCTCTAATATCTTATTAAACGCTTCAACCATCCCATTGGCCTGAGGATGATATGGTGTACTCTTTTGATGATAAACTTGGAATTCTTCTGTCAGTGCGCTGATCATTTCGTTAAGGAAATGTGTACTACAATCACTCATCAAAATCTTCGGGCAACTGAACTTGGTCAACACATATTCAAATAAAAACTTTGTTGTTGTTGCCCCTGTGCAGTCCTTCACTAGCTATGCCTCCGCCCATTTAGTCAAATACTTGGCCGCGATGATGATATACCGCGAACCCATCTTCTTTCCTCGAGGTTGAATCGGTCCTACAAAATCAATTGCCCATTTCTCAAATGGCTGCAATGATACCTGCGGATTCAAAGAAAACTCATCCCTCCACGATGGCCTGCCGGTTCTCTGACATGCAACACCCTACATTATGCTTTGGAATCCTTATGCAATGTTGTCCACCATAACCCAACGTGTAAAATCTTCTGTGCTGTTTCTTTTCCTGCATAATGGCCTCCCGCAACCCCGCAATGAGCTTTAGCTAGGATAATATTTCATTCAAAATCAGACACATAGCGTCACAGTATCTCGTCTGATCCCATCTTGTACAAGTGACCTGCTATAACAGAAAAGTCTTCCGTGTGCACCACCAATTCCTTCTTCTGTTGACTATTGTATCCTTCTGGAGCTGTTCATGTAGTCAGGAAATGGATAATGTCTGCAAAGTGATTGTCAGCTACATGCACTGCAAAGAGTTGCATGTCAGGTAGCCCTTCTTCTAAATTGGTAGGCTTCTCTCCTGTTTCAGTGCGTGAAAAATGGTCTAGCCCTACATTCAACCATCCTGTCTTCATAGTTACTTCGAAATCGTAATCCTGAAACAACAACAACCATCTGCATATTTCCCCCCCAACACATGCTCGTTGACTAGATATTTTAATGCATAATGGTCTGTATACATCTTAAAGTGTCTGCCTAGCAGGTAATGTTTGAACTTCTGGAGCGCGTACACCATAGCCAACCCTTCACGCTCTGTCATTGAATAATTATTTTCAGCCTTAGACAACTTCCTGCTTGCAAATGCTATCGAGTGATCCAATTCCCCTTCAGCGGCCTGTGTCAGCACTACTCCCAGTGCAATACATGAAGCGTCCACATGCACATGAAATTCCTTCTTCCAATCCAGGAAGACTAGGATCGACGTGGTGAACATTTTCTCCTTCAATACATCCAGACTCCACTGACATTCTTCATCCCAACAAAATGTAGCATCCTTCTTTAATAGCTTTTCTATCGACGCGGTAATCTGGGAATAACTCTCTATGAACTTACGACAGTAACTAGTATGACCCAGTGTTGCGCGCAATTGTTTAACACTTCTTGGTGCCTCCAAATTAATCATAACTGTGATATTAGCAGGGTACACAATTAATCCTTGTCTGCAGACCACATGACCCAACAAGATTTCGAAAGGGACGTAGAACAAACATTTCTTCAAGTTCAACATGATCTGATACCTTTGGCATGTATCCAACATCAAGTGCAAACTAGATACATGGCACTTTACCAGTCCAAACACAGTCCAATCATCAAAGTATACCTCCAAAAATTTGTGAATGAACTCTTTGAATGCCACGATGGCTATGCGTGAGAATATTGCCGATGCATTCTTAAGTACAAAAGGCATTACCGTATATTGAAATCATCCCCACTCAGTCACAAAGGTCGTCTTACTCCTATCTTCTGGTGTGATCTTGATCTAACGGTACCCAGAGAACCCATCAAAGAACAAATATGCTTCCTGTCCTCCCACATTGTCTAATATCTCATCAGTTAACGAAGTTGGGAAAGGATCATGAACGCAGACATCGTTGAGCTTCCTGGGATCTATGCAAATTCTGATTTCATCCTTTTGCTTCTTTTCCTGAACTACCATTGGACGCAGCCAATCAGATCCCTCCACCGGTTCAATAATACCTGCTGCAAGCATCTTGTCCAACTCTAGATGGACCTTTTCCTTGTATTTGGGATCAAGGCGATATGGTCTCTGCTTAACAGGCTTCACATACATTTTTAAAGTTATTTTCATTACTCCCAAATCGCCGATGATGCCTTTTAAGTCTGAAAATTTTGTGGGAAACAGACCCTGATATTTGTGAAGCAACTCAGTGACCTTATCCATCATAGCATTATCCCAGTAGTCCCCTATCTTCACAAACTTTGGTTCCGCCTCTGTTCCAAAGTTCACTTGTCTAGTTTTCAGTGGCACAGTGATATCTAGATTCTCTATTTGCAGCCCCTCAACTTCGTAGTGGACTTCTGCCTCTGGGATATTAATGCTCCTTGGATCCTCGTCTTCTTCTTCAACAGTCACATTACAGCACTCCAGCGCATGGCGCAGCTGGGTGGTCCAATCTGGTTGAATCAGATACAAGGGGTCCTGTGGTATTCTGAAGATCATTGCCTTGACCTCCTGTAATGCTTCGTCAATACATTCGAACCCATATTCAAAGCTGAATGTCATCAAGAATTCCTGTCTAAAAATGTCCCATTCTTCAGTGCCATTGTGGAGCTCTGTTTCCAAGTACCAATTCATTTGTATTACATCCAAAGTGTGACAGAATAAATGTACCCACTTAGGTTGTGGTTCTGCTCCATAAGCGTCAGTCCATTTTGCTAAGTAATCACGTAGATCATTCCTCCCATCATATTTCTCTGTTAGCTGCACTTTTGGGCAGCCAAACTGCAACCTCATCATTCTTCTGTATTCACGTCATCCATAAAAACTATCTTTGTGAGTACCCCACCATCTTGCGGGCGTAGCGTGTTGTGCCAAATCCAAGGCTTGGAAGTGATGCTTCTTTGGTACTTCCCTTTCAAATGAATCTGAACATTTATCTACGTCATTTAGACCATCACAATAAGGCAAATTCATTACCTCCGATGATACACAACGTAGCGATTTAGTCATCATGTTACAGTGCAACATAGATACTTCATGCAAGCTATTATACCAGTGATCCAACTCTTCATCTAAATCTGATATACATGAACTTGTTGGAAATATTGAGGAGGGGTGCGTGAATCAATATTCCTTAACAATTAGCACTTTTAAATATTTTCAGAGCATTAGTATATCTTCAATTATCATTAATGTTTATGCAGTAACAACAGTCAATAAAAGAACATAGGAGGCACAAAAAATTTAGGTGGAAAACCCTCTCCAGGTCAAAAACCACCAAATGCTTTTCTAATAATTCTTTAATCTTCAACTCCAATTGAAAAGAAAGCTCCAACTTCCTAGAATCTAGAAAAGCATTCTTCTCCAGCTCCCACTAGATGGATGCTCCAACTCCTGAGGTTCTTTAGTAGTCAACTGAACGGATGCCCCAACACCCAATGAGCTACAACTCACCCTAGCACCACCCTACCACCCTATAGAATAATAAAAGAAGAATGGACTCCCGTACCAAGGAAAATCATCCACTTTATAATGATATAGAATGATGTAGAAGAAGAAGACACACTAGACCATAACCCCAACTATGACACAACCACCTAATGATGATCCTAGACCTCCTGACACTCCCTGTTCAACTCTTGGTAGATAGACACTTGTACAACTTTTACAAAGATGCTTTTACAATGACTCTGTATAATGATACTTTTACAATGTCTATATGCAGTGCTGCCCACTTGAAGACTTCATGTGGTGAACTTCTTGCTGCTGTTCTGTACCTTGATTGCTCCTCTTTTCATGCTACCCTTTCTCATTCTTCAAAACATTAGATTATGCATTGAGTCTTCTCTTGATGAATATATAATACCTGCAAAAAGTCTTCAAGGAAATACCCATGACATGATAATAGCAAAACTTACCTCATCCACCAGAGCATATGTCAGTGCTAAACAAAAAATAAATAAATTAGAATACAAAGACCCTAATGCAATTAAAAGATGAACATGCATATACAAAATATACTTACCTATAGCTTACCTCTGCTGCACCTTGCTCTTTGCCGCCCTAGAAAGTCTAGTCCTTTGCACCCCTTGACAACACTTGATCTAGTTTTTCTTGCCTTATAGGAGCATGATATTTAATCTGATGTATCTCTGCAATTTCAGATCCCCAACATGTGATGTTATGTCCTGTATAAGCCCTCTGATTCTTATTTCCAATGCCATAGGTCTGACCCGATTTGGACTCTTCAAGGCAAAGTTATGCCCAATCTCTCACAATGACCTAATTATGGACTAGTTCAATAGAGCGAACTTGTACAACGTGCCACATGTCACTGTTTCCTCCTTCAGCTCTGAAATTGATATACAAAAAGATACAGTCTATGCACTATCTGGCACTTTTTACAGAATTCCAATCCTCTTCTCAGAGAGAGAGCTATGACGATTATCCCAAGGTCACTTATTTGAGATGAAATTCGGAAACTTGCAAAAACCCTAACTTCCACAGACCATATCTATGAAAATATAGAGAACCAAGATCTGAAATTTGATCACGATGTTCACCAGGATTGCTAATCAAATGGGTTTTAATTTCAGAATCTAAGACTTCACAGAAATGAAGTTATAGTGAAAATGCCACAATCACTACATTTGGAGGATATATGAGATTTCTTTTTATAGAGTTGAGAGAAACTTCTATAGAGAATGTTGGAGAGATTTTAGGAGCTAAAAAAATTATTAATTAATGAATATTCAATGACCAAAATCAATTATGAGTTCCATGCCACAACCCCATAGGGTTTTATCCCACTAACTGGGGTTACTAACTTCAAATATGAATATCTCTCAAACCGTGAAGAATTACTTAGTGTGCCATATATAAACGGAAACATCTCGACAAGTAGAATCTATCTAGAAGATCTTTGACTCAAGATAGAGTAAGTTTTCAAGTCAAAATTCCCTTGCAAGATCAGGGTAGCCCTTGGTGCTTCTTGGGTTGACATCAATGACAACCTCAGATCATATTTAGATCATCGAAACTTTTGCAGTCCCATGCAATGCATCCATCAGCTATTGGATTAACCCAATCTTGATCTCGCATTGTTATTTTATAGATCTGGTCCAGATCATCGTTGCTTTCCTCATAATCGTGGACTAGTTCAATATAGCGTGGTCCTTCGGCAGGGTCCAAAGGTACTACTACGCGAAGCGATTTCCTTTCAAATGAAATCGTCCGCTTCTTCAAATTGATTACCCCATTCATGTCAATGGCCCAATCAATCCCAAGGAGCGTGGGGTATGGATTGTTGTCATCCACGATCTCTATCACTTCAAAATTGGCCAATGTACTTGTGCCTTTAATATTTACTATCACTCCCTGCAATCTTCCTATGGGGATAATCTTCTGTTGATTTTCCATCCTCAATTGAATCAGAGACCACTGTAGTGCAGGACTCCCCATTCTCTCCCATGTCTGTTTAGGGAAAACCTTCGCATTCGACCCAAGATCCAGAATAACTTGGTCCATTTCACACTCTCTTATTTGCACAGTGAGCCTCATCTCACACCCTGTTCTTGTCTTATTCTTACCAATTTTTCTAACTACGTGAGGTCCTTTAGGAGTATTTTATTTACCGGCACATTTATTTATCAACTCCTGTAATACTTTCAGGCCTTGCTATCACGTAACATATTATTACATGTCTCCAAGAACGTGTTAAGCATGGAGGGGTCCATTTCTTCAGACAACTTATCCTGGCTTCCTAAGGTAGAGGCCTCAACAAAGCTTTTCTTCGCTCTCATGAACATTCCTTTCGCTCGCTCCAAGTCAAAACCAACCTCTTTTTCTGGATCCTTGCGGACCCATCCACTTTCTTCAGGTCGTTTTCCTTTATCCTCACCAATCGTCATTGCACTTCGCATCACGATATTCATGTTAGGATCTTCTTCTCAGGGTTCATCCCTCATCATCTACAGGTTCTGGGTAGGCAGCTGAGGCTTCATCCTCTTCTCTTGCATTTTAGCTATCAATACAACGCAGTCTTCTATCGTGTGATCAAACTAAGTACAATATCGGTATGATAGGTGTGTCGGGCTTGTACACTCCCATGTGTAGTGTCCTCGCACTCCACAATTGTAACAAATGACTTGTCCCTGACCTCTCCCAGGTCCTCCTCCTCCTCGGTCTCGTCTGTGCCCCTGATATCCTCTGTGCACCCCCCGAGTTCCTTGATCCGGAGGTCGATCTTCTGTTTTCATTTGATACGCGGGCGTTCTCTCCATCATCAGCTCATAGCTATGGCAGTTACACTCATCGTGGCCCACCGATTTATAGAAGTTGCAGAAGAGTTGTTGAGGTGTCTGCACAAATTTCTGCAACAAGTGACAATTATTTGTTACATGTTTTCTAGCTACCTGACAGATAGTACACCACGGCGTGGGCCCTGTACTTGGTCCTGCTTGAGCTTTCGGCCTTAGAGGCATTGGCCCTCCTCCTACAACATAATTCACGAAGACAGGGCAATGATATTTATCATGCCCCTGGCTTTTAAACTTCAGGCACCAAACTTCTTCGCGCACCTTTGGCTGAGCCGCTCTATCCTTCTTGAGGCTTTGAAATTCTAGGAAAAGTTTCTGCAACTCTGTGTGAATTTGTTGAACTCCCAAAGCAGCATCGTGAATCAGTGTCTCATGCAATCTCATCGCAATTTCGAGGGCTTCCGCCTGGATCCCAATCTTTTGATGTGATAAAGCAACCCTTAGGTGAGGCAAGAGTGAAGCTACAAACCATTCACGGTGCTACCCATTAGTGAGATTCATGTTAGCTTCACGGATCTGGAACTTTAGTTTTTGATCCAGATCCCAGGGTGTTTTGTTAGGCCTCATCATGATTTCCTTGAATCCAACATCTGATTGTGATTCAAACTTGGGCCTACTGAATTCCTTATTCAACGCAGTTTCAGTGTCCGCTAATGAAGCCATCGGTTATCAGTGTAGTACTTAATGTACCATGTTAGCACGTGATACTGTAGAGGAGTAACCAACTGCGCTTTCTTCATATGATCATATGTAATATTCTGTGTTGTCCATACGACCTTTGCGACGAACCAAAACTGGTCCAGGTCCTCATTCCCCAAGCCCTTGAAAATGGGAAACTTCACCGTATTCGACATATTAAACAATGGAAGAGGTGGTGGCGGTGTGGGCGAAGGTGTATGATGTGGAGGTGAAGGTGGAGGTGGTGTGGGTGGATGGGGTATTTGTGGGAACCCCTACCTTATTAATTGGACAATGATCTGTGGTGAAGCATGTGCTACTCCTTCATCATCACTCATAGGAGGCTCAATCAACGGGCTATATCCAGGGCCTATTCTCCCTCTATCCCTAAATAAATTTCTACTTTGCGTAACTCCAAACATCAAGGTAATGGCATAACCTGCTTTTCACACAAGAGCTTTTTAATCCAAGTATTCAAAGATCTTAAATACTTACCTCGTGGTCCCTTGAAGAAGCATCACTCTGCTTCACTGTAGCTGACTAAGGTATCGACCGTGAATTTTGTCACAAATCCTCCTATGACGTGATTAAGCCAGTGATCAAAAGCGTGTGTGATCTTGTCTTTAGAGGCTTCCAATCTCCACACTAGCTTTGAGGTCCACACTATTGGAGCGTCAAGCCTCCACCTTCCTTGGCCATCTGTAAATTTAGTGATCCACTTGTATAGTTCAATCGTGAAGGAACAAAAGAAATTTTGTGTATCTCTATGTACAGGTACCTATCCAACCACTATTCTTTTCTCAGGTGTGGATTTCTATTTTCTTGTGCCGCGAATTCGTGGATCTTTCTATCCAACCACTCTTCAATTTCTTTCTTAGTTGGATTCCAGTGATGCAACATCACACATCTCCTTATGTAGATCCCGGTCTTGGAAATGGAACCATTTGTTAGCTTAGTGGGTCCTGACCTAGGTTCAAAGTTAGTTTTTCCAAATAAATCCCTACACTACTAGCCCTTTCGGCATCAACCAGTGGTGAGTAGACTGAAGTCTCACCGAAAGAAGTATGGGTTGATGCTGGAACCAAGTTTCCGCACCTAGAGACTAGTGTAATTTCATTTTATGCCCTAAACCCGCCTTCGCGCATATCGATAAGCCATTAGGGCTTTGTTGGGAACGGGTCCCCTGGGGTCAATTTTGGGGTTAAAAGCCAGGGTTTTGGGGCAGAAAGCCCGAATTTTGTATAAGGGAATGTAAAGTCTCCTCATTTTGTGGTCACAGAGTGTGAAGATATTAAGCGTCAAAAAGGGTTTCCGCCCTCAGTTTAGATAGGTTGTGTTGGCTTGATGATATCCACCCTTGGTCCGTGGACCATGGGATTGAATAAAAAGAAGTGTTAAAAGAGTTTTCATAAGGAGAGATAGTCACAGTGGGAGTCATTTATGAGCCTATGAAGAGCTAAGAGTGAGAGTCTTAGCGTAGGAAAGAGGCTCTGTAGCTGAGTGCGCAGAGGTCTAGGGTAGAAGTCCGTAGCTGAGTGTGTGGACCCCTACAACTGTGTGCACAGGGAAATTAGAGTCTGTACTGGAAATCTGAGTCATCAATAAAGAGAAGTATTATGAAATCACTATGTATTTTAATTTTGTCAATTGCATGCGATTATGTTATGTTAAGCATTGGGTTTATGTTTTATTGCTAGGTTGATGCATGAATCTATATGTTTCCTCTGTTATATGAACGCAAGTAGAGATACATGTTTATGCAAAGATAATCTTAATTGCATGATAGAGTTGGCGAACACTTAAGATAGTTTGGGAAACTATACAACAAAGTAGTTATAGAGGTGCGTAAGTGCCTGAATCGCTTGTTAGGGTTACGTGAAGGACGATCGCAGACCTTCATGAAGGTTTTGAAAGGCTAATAAAGAAGTACTTTGATAAGCCCTAAAGGCTTATCAATCTGCACGAAGGTAGAGTTAAAGTGTAAAACCGACATCAAAACCATATCAGGGTGCAGAAACTTGGTTCATGCATCCCCCCATACTTCTTAGGGTGAGACTTCAGTCGACGCTCTGCGGGCTAATGCCGAAAGGGATAGTAGTGTAGGTATTTTCTTGGCTAACTAACGATGAACCTAGGTCAGGGCCCATCAAGCCAACAAATGGTTTTGTTGCCGAGACCGGGATCTGCATAATGAGATGTGTGATGTCACATCATTGGAATCCAACTAAGAAGGAGATTGAAGACTGGTTGGATAGAAAGATCCACGAATTCGTGGCGCAAGAAAATAGGAATCCATGATTAGCGAAAGGACAGTGGTTGGACAGAGATCTATACACAAAGATACATGAAACCTTCTTCTGTTCCTTATTGGTTAAATTATACGAGTGGATTGCGAAGTTGGTAGAGGGCCAAGGGAGATGGAGGCTTGACGGTCCGATTGTTTGGATCCAGGAGTTAGTGTGGAAATTGGAAACCTCTAAAGATAAGATCACGTGCACTGTCGATCATTGGCTCGACCGTATCATAGGAGGATTTGTGACAGAGTTTGTCGTTGATACTTTGGTCAGTTACAGCGGAGCAGAGTGTTGCTTCTTCAAGGGGCCACAAGATAAGTATATGAAATCATTAAATACTTGCATCAAGAAGATCTTATGTGAAAATTGGGTTATGTGGTTACCTTGATGTTTGGGGCTACGTGAAGTGGAAGGAATTTCAAGGATGGACGAAGAAAGGGTCCTGAATATAGCCCACTGATTGAGCTGCCTCTGAGTGATGACGAAGGAGAAACACAGGCTTCTCTGCTGAGTGCTATTCAGTTGATAATACAAGGGTTCCCGTGAATACCTACACCGCCTCCATCCTCACCTCGTCCATTGACATCATTTTCATCCTCACCTCCATCGCTTACCCCCTCACCCACATCGCCACCACCTCTGCCACCGTTCAACATGGAGAACTCCGTAAAGCTACATGTGTTCAAGGGCGTAGGAAATGAAGATCTGGACTAGTGTTGGTTCGTCACAAAGGCTGTATGGGAAGCTTAGGGTATCACGGATGATCAAATGAAGAAAGCAATGTTGGTTAGTGCTTTGCAGGATCGCACGCTAACTTGGTACATTAAGTACTGCATTGATAATCTGATGTCCACGTTGGCCGATATCCAGACTGTGCTGAATAAGGAATTTAGTAGAGTTAAGTCTGAGGCACAATCAATTGTGTGATTCAAGGAGATCATGATGAATCTTGGAGAAATGCCCTGGGATTTGAACCAAAGATTGAAGTGTACAATCTATTAAGCCAACATGAATCTGACTGATGGGCAGCACCACGAATGGTTTGTGGCCTCATTCCTGCCTCACCTAAGGGTTGCGCTATCACAATGGAAGATCGGGACCTAGGCGAAAGCTCTAGAAATCACGATGAGAGTGCACGAGACACCAATGCAGGATGCTAATCTAGGGGTTCAACATATTCATGCGCAGTTACAGAACCATTGCCTCGAAATGCAAAGTTTGAAGGAAGATAGAATAACTCAGCTAGAGGCACGCAAAGAAGTGTGGTGCCTAAAGTGTAAAAGCCAGGGGCATGACAAAGATCAGTGTCCTGTTTTCACAAATTATGTTGCATCAGGGGGACCAATGCCTCTGAGGCCAGAAGATGTAGTAGGGCCAAGTATAGGGTCTGTGCTATGGTGTGTTATCTGTAAGGTAGATGGGAAACATGCGACAGACAATTGCCATTTGCTGAAGAAATTCGTACAGACACTGCAACATCTCTTCTGCAACTTTTGTGAATCTATGGGTCATGATGAGCACAATTTCCGAAGTTATGAATTAATGATGGACAGGACACCTACATACAGGGTGCAGGAAGAAACGCAGCCTCCAGACCAAGGTGCTGGAGGAGTGCGAGGTGAGTATCAGGGGTGTGGTCGAGGCCGAGGTGGAGGAGGACTTGGTAGAGGTCGAGGGAAGATTATTTATTACAATTGTGGAGGATCAAGACACTATGTGCGAGACTTCCTGAATCCGATGCAACTGTCATGCCGCAATTGTACTCAGTTTGACCATCCGACAGAGGATTGCACTATATTGTTAGTCAAGATACGTGAGAAGGGGGCACAGCCTTAGAAACCAGCTCAGAACCTATAGATGATGAGGGTTGAGCCTCGCGAGGAAGACCCCAAGGTAAATATTGTGCTACGGAGCGGAGTAATGACTGGTGAGGATAAGGGGAAGTAGCCCGAAGAAGGCGAGTGGGTCCGCAAAGCACCAGAAAAGGAGAACGGGTTTGATCTGGAACATGCAAAAGAAACATTTACGGAAGCAAAGAAAACTTTCGCTGAGGCCTCTACCTTAGGAAGGTAGGAGAAACCGATTGAAGAAATGGACCCATCCATGATTACTATGTTCTTAGAGATCTGCATGAAACTGCTCCACGATAGTAAGGCTGTGAAGGGACTGCAGGAACTGATCAATCAGTGTGCTGGCAAGGAAAATGATATTAACGAACTACGCGTAGTCAGAAATCTTGGTAAGCATAAGGCAAGGAATGGATGTGATATGAGACTCACCGCGTAGATAGGAGAATACGAAATGGACCAAGTTATCTTGGACCTAGGGTTTGACGCGAATGGTTTGTCGAAACAAACATGGGAAAGAATGGGGAGACCTGTGCTACAATGGTCTCCGATTCAGTTAAGGATGGAAGATCAACATAAAATCATCCTAATGGGGAGGTTGTAGGGTGTAACAGTTGATATCGAAGGCGAGAGCGCACTAGTGATTTTGAAGTAATAGAGATTGTGGATGATAGAAATACCTACCCCGTTTTCCTAGGGATCGATTGGGCCACTGACATGAATGGGGTAATCAACCTGAAGAAGTGAAAGATGATATTTGAGAAGAAATTTCTCCATGTAGTGGTGCCACTGAATCCTACTGAAGGATTGCGCTATATAGAACCAGTTTGCGATTATGAAAGTGACGAGAATTTAGACCAGATTTACAAGATAACGACACATGATCAGGATTGGGTGAATCTGATAGCAAATGGACGTATCACATGGGATTGTGAGAGCTCCTGCAGATTCAGACGAAGAACTAGAGCACTGGCAGAATCGACTGCATGAAGTATCTATGCTACGCTGTAATATGATGACTAAGTCACTGCGTTGCGTATCATTAGAGGTAAGAAATCTACCTCACTATGATGGGATAACTGATGTTGATCACTTTTTGGATGCATTCGAAAGGGAAGTGCCCAAGAAGCACCGCTTACAGGCATTGGATTGGGCACTGTGCGCTACACCCACAAGATGGTGGGATATGCACAAGGACAATTTTGATGACTGGCATGAATATAGAAGGATGATGAGGATGCGCTTTGGCCACCCGAAGGTATGACTAACAGAAAAGTAAGATGGGAGAAATGATCTGCACGATCATTTGGCCAAATGGATTAAAGTGTATGGAGCGAAGCCTCAGCCAGAGTGGGTCCATCTGTTTTGTCATACCTTGGATGTTATACCAATGAATTTGTACTTGGAGACAAAACTCCATCATGGCACCGAAGAATGGAAGTTTTGCACCAAGGATTTATAATGACGCTCAATTTTGAGGATGGATTTGAATCTATCGATGAAGTGTTGTAGGAGGTTAAGACAACCATCTTTAGGATACCATAGGATCCTCTAGACCTGATTCAACCTGATTGGACTACCCAGCTGAGCCACGCGTTGGAGTGTTACAATGTAACAATAGAAGAAGAAGATGAAGACCCGAGAAAGATTAATATCCCGGAGACTGAAGGTCACCGCGGAGTTGAAGGACCACAAATAGAGAACCTCGACATAACAGAGCTGCTCAGAACTAGACAGGTGAACATTGGAACGGAGGCAGAGCCGAAGTTTGCAAACATTGGGGACTATTGGAACGACGCGACAGTAGATAAGGTCGCCGAATTGCTCTCCGAATATCAGGATTTGTACCCCACAAAGTTTTCCAATCTGAAAGGAATAATAGGAGATCTAGCTGTCATGAAGATCACCCTAAAACCGAATGCAAAACCTGTGAAACAAAGACCTTACCACCTCAATCCAAAGTATAAGGAAAAGGTCCGCGTTGAGTTAGATAAGATGCTCATGGCGGGTATCATTGAACCGGTCGAAGAATCTATTTGGGTGAGCCCAATAGTAGTTCATGAAAAGAAGTAGAAGGAAGAAATAAGGATATGCGTAGATCTCAGGAAATTGAATGATGCCTGCGTGCATGATCCCTTCCCAAATCCGTTCACCAATGATATCTTGGATAATGTTGGCGGCCAAGAAGCGTATTCATTCACTGATGGGTTCTCTGGGTACCACCAAATCAAGATCGCATTAGAGGATCGAACTAGATGACCTTTGCGACTGAATGGGGATGCTTCCAGTATTATGTGATGCCCTTTGGGCTGAAGAATGTGCCGATGATCTTTTCACACGTAGTCATCGCAGTGTTCAAAGATTTCATTCATAAATTTCTGGAAGTATACTTTAATGACTGGATAGTGTTTGGACTGGTAAAGCACCATGTGGTGATCCAGGTGGATCTTAAAATACATTGGCATGGAAAAGCTCAAAATCAAAAGTGCTCGAAATGAAGTCTACCCAAGACTGGAGTGTAGATCTTGTCATTCTGATTCCAATGGCATGAACGGTACTTCAATCCGAGTCCAGATGGTGAAATTACTGTGCAAAGAAGGTTGCTTTGTTCCTTAAGAAAATGAGGCATTTTCCTATAAAAATTGACTTTTAGGGAATCACATTGGAAATCGTGTAGAGGGTGGACCTGAAGACCCCCGATCAGTGATTATCAAAATATTGGGTTGAAGGAAGGCCATATATACATATCGGTGATATCGGAGCAGGCATGGGCCGACTTGTGATTGCGGTCGACGATATAAATGTTGGGTTGTGTTATATTCTTTGGGCGAACCTACCTATGGTTTTGTGCATGATTTTCGCACATGGTATTGGACGCGATGGTTTTTCGGTCCATGGTATTGGATGCTTCGGCATGTATAAATATGTATTGTAACATTGAAAGGAACATAATGAAAAATCAAGCTGGTAGTCCCGGTTTTGGGATCCAGGGAAAAATCTCTGTGCATATGTGTTTTATGGGTTATGCTCTCGCATTGTTTATTTTCTTTGTCTAAGAATTCGTATGCAGGTAATTTCTGTACAGGGTTAAAACCTACAATAAAGCGATCGGCGGGATCGTTATTGGCAATCGACAGACTAGGACACCGAGCCGTTATATGAGCGGGATGCCGATGCGATCGGACGATGCCGATGTCGGCGATCGGTGATCGGTGGTTAGAAATCCCTGTTAATAGGATTGTTGCACTCCCGATATTCCCATTGTGATATCGGGCTCGGACCCGATAAGGATATATGCTCAATTTAATGTTTCTTGAAGTCCGGGGCTTAAAGATTTGGTCAGATTTTAGTGTTCGATATTATCACTTGGAATGATAAAAATCTTGTATTGGGGTTTGTTGCAACCGCCGAGCCTTCTACTAAAACAACCTCTATTTTATGCCAAAACAACCCCGATTTAAGTGGGATTTGTCCAAATGATCCATTGTAAAAGCCTGATAGTTGGAAAAGCAAAGGGGGAGGAATTTCAGCACGCTGTTCGAGGGAGGAGAGCTTTCAGGTGGATGATAGTGCATTTTGTCTATTTTTGGACAAGTTTTAGATGTTTTTCAGCCCTCTCAATGCCACAGATGCATTGGTGCTGCCCACTTCTCCATCTGAATTCTTCTGTTCTCAGCCATCTTTCAGAATGGAGGTGTAACCCTCTTTTGATGTATCAGATGATTACATTCTCTTCTTTTTATGCCATTTAATATAAAGGCCTCCCCATTGATAAAGTAGGGCTCAGAGACGTAGTCCGAGTTGGACAAACTCTGTTATCAAGTCTTTGTGTCTTCCTTCATGCTTTTTATGCGTTTCTTCTTCTTTTCTTGTGTGCACATTATAATTCTGTGTTAAGCTGCAATTTTTACATGTGATTCTTTCCATACTTCTATAAGCAAAAGTATCCTGGATCAAGTGGTATCAGAGCAGGTCTTTTTAAATGTGAATTCAATGTTTGTATGCTAACAAGAGATAGACTCCGAAGAGGTGAAGGGGAATTAGAGCCTTTCGGTCCCGAAGCGAGGCATGCACATTGAAGGAGAAACATGGCAGAAGATGAAGCTGATCTTAAAGACGAGCACAATTTCTGCAAGACTTTCTATTCAATGGCAGAGAATATCAATCAGTTGGTTTTAAGGTTGGAGAAAGTAGAGGAGAGAAACCCAGAAGGACAAGGTTAAACACATGGGAATGGTGGAGAAGAACCCCCTCCTTCTCCTTCTGGGAGTGAAGGTTCTCCTTCCTCTCACCACCATAATCGTAGAAATTCAAAGGATACATCTAAGAAGCCTTTATTTATATTAGATGTTAAATTTGATCTTCCCATGTTTAATGGTGAAAGCAATGCAAAAAATCTTAGTAATTGGATTAGGCAGATTGATGTCTACTATAGGATTTAGTAGATCGTGGAGGATGAGGCAAAGATTCAGCTGGCCTTTCTACGACTGAGCAACACCGCTCTCGTTTGGTGGGAGAGAAAATTGCACACAGTAAGAATGTGGGTAACCTCTTTTCCTCATGGCCTGATTTTATTTCTGTGTTAAAGGAATAGTTTTATCCCTTAGGATACAAGCAAAAAGCATTAATGTATTGGAAATATTTAAGGTAAGGCAAAGGTCAGGATGTTCAGAGTTTTACAGAGGAATTTAGAAAGAAAGCACTGAATTTGGGTATTTCACTTGATACACTTGAAGTTGTAACTAAGTATATTGGCTCATTGCACAGTTATATTAGGCATTCATTATTGTTGTTTGAACCAAACACTATTAACTCAGCCAGTGTAAAGGCAATTCATATTGAGAATAGGGGAAAAAATGAAAGAGACGATCATTCCAGAAAACCATCGTTCAAACTTCCTAATGACAAATCTAAAGCGAAATGGAAGGGAAAGGAGAAGAAAACAACAACAGCCAAAGAGGGAGAACAACCATATTGCAATCATTGCAAAAAGGAAGGCCATGATGATGATCACTGTTGGAAGCAGCACCCAGAAAAGAGTCCAAAGAAGTATGGAGGAAAAGGGAAGCAGAAGATAGTGGCAACAACGCAACAAGACCTTGGATCGGATTCGGGAGATGAAGTGTTGATCACAACAGCAGGAACAAAAGGTACTCTTACACCTCATGTCAATTCTGAATCACATGAAGGCACCAGTTCTGTAAATGAGTCCCTTCCTAGTGACCGAAAGAGAATTGAATTGTTTCATATCAGAGTTGTTGTAAATCATACTAAAGTTGGAACGTTGTTTGATACTGGGTCTCAAGCAAACTAATTGCAGAATCCTTGGTAAAGAAACTTGGCTTAGAAACAAAACCACACCCAAAACCTTACTCTCTTGGATGGATACATGATAAAGCAAAACTGAATGTAACTAAACATTGTAAGGTCAAATTTGTAATTGCTTCTAAGCTAGTAGACAAAGTAGAATTGGATGTAATATCATTGGATATCTGTGGCATGGTGTTAGGGAGCTCATATCTGTATAATAGAAAGGCAGTCTTTTTCTGTCATGAAAACAAATACCATATCACAAAATATGGGGTAGAATATATAGTAAGGGCTCATCAAAATCAAATCAATGCCAACCTTGTAAGCGCTGTACAGATGAAAAGACTGGTGAATTCCAGTAAGGGTTGAATGCTTATGGTTGTAAGGGAGAAAGAGGCCAAATTCGCTGATGCTTTCCAGGGCTGTGATAAAAAACATAAACAGGAATTATCTGAATTAATTTCTAACTATGCTGAGCTATTTCAGGAACCGAAGGGATTACCTCCGAAGAGGGAAATCAAACACGATATCCATTTGCACCATGACGCTCTGCCAAATATTGGCATGTATAGGATGCCAACTATTGAGAAGGAGGAAATCAAGAGACAAGTGCAGGAATTGCTGGACCAAGGGGTCATCCGGGCGAGCACCTCTCCGTGTGGCTCACCGATTGTCTTAGTGACAAATAAAGACGACACATGGAGGATGTGCATGGATTACCGTGCATTCAACAAAATTACAGTGAAAAATCGCTATCCCCTTCCATGCATAGATGATTTATTAGATCAATTAAAGAATACTATTTATTTCACCAAGTTGGATTTGCGCAGTGGTTATCACCAGGTATGAATCACAGATTAGCACGTATGGAAAACCACCTTCAAGACCAAACAAGGGCTGTTCGAATGGACGGTGATGCCATTTGGACTTTGCAATGCTCCAACCACTTTTATGAGGGTCATGAATGATTTCTTTCAACCTTACATTGATGAATTTGTTCTTGTATATTTAGATGATATACTTGTCTTTAGTAAGAGTTGGGCTGAGCATGTGTGTCATGTAAAGAAAGTGCTTGATGTACTGAAAAAAGAAAAAATCTTTGTAAAATTGTCAAAGTGTGAGTTCGGGAAAACCTCTTTGGGTTACCTAGGTCATATTGTTGGTTATGGCCAGTTAAAAATTGATCCCTCTAAAGTTAAGCAATTTTAAATTGGCCTAAGCCTACTAGTGTAACCGAGGTCCGTAGCTTTTTAGGTCTAGTCCAGTATTGAAGGAGATTTATTACTAATTTCTCTGTTATTGCAGCACCTTTTCACACATTGACAAGTGTGAAACAGGTCTTCCAAAGGGGAGGAAGACAACAGAAGTCCTTTGAAACATTGAAGGAAAAGATCAGCACCGCGCCGGTCTTAGCCTTACCCAATCTCCAATAGCCATTCAATATCGAAACTGATACCAACGGTTATGCCATGGGAGCTATACTGATGTAGCAAAAGAAGCCGATTTGTTACCATTCTGAGAATTTTTCTCAAGCTGTGATAAACTATCCCACTTATGACAAGGAGATTTATGCCTTGGTGCAGAGTCTGAAAAAATGGAAACACTACCTAATCGGCAAGGAGACCATCATCCATACAGATCTTCAGCCCTTGCAGTACCTTCAGTCACAAACTAAGGTGCAACAATCTCATCATTTTAGGTGGATGGGCTTTCTTCAACAATTTCATCTGGTAATAAAGTATAAGAAGGGCACTAGTAATAAGGTGGCCAATATGCTATCTCACCCTCTTATTTCTACTTCTGTTATTTTGCACAAGGCTTCATTATATTTTGAAAGTTATGCTGAACAATATGCTAACGACGATGACTTTAAGGAGGTTTATGCAAAACTAACCCATGGTTCACAGGTGGACAACTATCACTTGCAGGGGAAACTATTGTATCACCTTGGTAAATTATGTATTCCCACAGGGGAAAGAGTACATGTAATTTGAGAGGCCCACATTTCTCTTGTGTCTAGACACTTTGGTGTCGAAAACACTTTATGTCATGTACAAAGATTTTGTTTTTGGCCTCATATGAAAAACATTGTGACTCACTATGTAAAGGGTTGTGTGATGTGTTCTGTTTCAAAGCCCTCTAATAGAAAACTCGGGCTCTACACACCACTCCCTACTCCGAGTTGTCCATGGAAAGTGTGTCAATGGACTTTGTATGAGGTTTGCCTTTGTGAAGAAAGAGTCACGACCGGGACTCTCGTTTTCTCAGAGAGTTTTGGACCATTGTCAGATCGGGACTCTCGCTTTCTCAGAGAGTTTTGGACCAGTTTGTGGAAGAGGATGGACACCAAATTGAAGGGAAGCATGGCATTTCATCTACAGGGTGACAGACAGATAGGGGTTGTAAACAGTATCGTGGTACACTTGTTACGAGGCTATTGTGGGAAACATCCAAAGTTGTGGGATGAACATCTTCCCTATGTACAACATTCCTACAACCGAGCAGTGCATTCATCTACGCAACGTTCACCATTTGAGACATGCTTTGGTTACCTACCAAAGGACCCTTTTGATATGGTCTTTGGAAGGGAAGATGGCTCCAGTGGACGTAATGATAGGGAAAAAGCTCAGCAGTTCATTCAGCGAATCCAATTGATTCACCAAGTAGTACAAGAGTAGTTGGAGAAAAGTCAAGCCTGTTACAAGGCTCGACGTGACAAACACTAAGTCGATCACCAATTCCAAGTGGGCGAAAAAGTGTGGTTCCACATCTACAAGGACAGGATGAAGGGAGAAGGGAAGAAGTTGCGACCCATCCGGTATGGTCCATTCACCATATTGGAGAAGATTGGAAACAATGCCTTTCATCTTGATTTGCCGGTGTGTATGCAGATGTACTTAGTAGTGACTGTAGAGAACATAAAGCTGTATGAACCACCATTGATCATGGACACAGATGATGTTGGTACCATCCCATGACCTCCTTTTTCCTCCTAAAACATATCATTTGCCTACCTCTTTCAATCATACATCTCTTAGATCCCTTGAAATTGATTAGTTAATAGTGCTATAGTTATTAAAATGCATTAAAATTGATTTAGGAGTTTTATGTTAAAGAATTAGGAATTTTTGGTAAAAAGACTACAGGAAGTTCCAACATCCTGTAATTGGTTTATTGTTTGACATGTGGCATGACAGCTAGGCTAGAGCGAAGGGTAGGGATGAAAAGTAGAATGTCCAAGCATGGACGAATACCTATCCTACAGTAGAACCGACCCTCCTACATGCGCGGTCAACGATGGTCAAAGTATAGCATGTTGGCGACAAAGGCAGCAACAGCATAGCATTCTAAACTGATTTAATTTTGTTCCTTTTTGAAATCAATTCAGGATAGAAACATTTTAAGAATCACGACATGATAAAAGCGGCAACAGCCGCATCATGAATGTACATTCGTTTTCGAAATGTAAGGGTTGTAAAAACATATGTAAACACAGTTCTGTGTAGTTAGTGTTGGTTATCATTGTATCGTTTTGAAAACAGAGTTTTAAACTTAATACCAAGAACACGGTTGCAGTCACGATTTTCCTTGTTGCGTTGATTTTATAATCGGTTGATCACAGTCCAGTATACCTCTTAAATGTGGACGGGCCCTGCGTTAAACTGGTATACTGTCATTTCTTTTTATTCGCAACTTAGGGTATTAAATGATATGCACAACAATTAGAATTGGTTTTTGATTTCAATAGAATGCGTATGGGTGATGTTTATGATAGTGCTTGAACAGTTCATCACTAAGATCGTGAATCGTATCCTGTAAGGGATTCGATCCTTTGTTGTCTTTTTAGAGCAATGTCATGAACTCTGTTATCATTTTAAAGTATGCATATGCTTTCAGTATGCCTTTATCTTTCATGAATATTAGTGAATGCTGAGTATTTGATGAACAGGGGTTTTATGCATAGTGTCTCCGTAAGGAGATTGAAATCTTGGTTTAAAGTGATACACAGTGTTTTAATTTGGTAAATGAATTGAATGACAGTGTTTTAATTAGGTAGATTAACTGAGTGACCTAAGTGTTTGGGTGATAGGTAACACACACCTCAATCTTCCGTAAAGAAGTCTTGTGACCTACCATCATAACCATTTAGCTAATAATCCTTTATGTCCATATACTGTAGACGCATGCCTCTAAGTCTACGCATCCTGGTTGATAATAAATATAGCCTAGTCTAGCACCCTAGATAGGATACTACATTTTGGCGCCGTTGCCGGGGAGGCGTACTTAAAGGATTTTTTTTTTTTTTTAAAGAAAAAAATTTTATAAACAAAAACGAGCAAAAACATAGATTTAGAAATCATGTTCATTTATGCATAGATTTAGAGACAGTCAAGGTAGATTCATAAAAACCCCCCACCATTCAAAAACTAACCCATCATCATCAGGAGCAGACTCTTTAGGGAATACAACACCAACTGAGGAAGTCACCATACAAGCATTAGAGGCTAAACAAAAGTCAGGAGAAAGACTTACTCTCATCGAAAGGCAAACTTTATTAGCACATAAATCGCAGAAGAAGCACTTTCCTAGACCCTCCACACAAGGAGAAAGTAGCACAGTGACCGAACAATCTTTCTTTAATCTCTTCTTTAAAACAAGTGAAACTGACACAGAGAAACCCATTAGAATGGCTGAGGAAGGAGATGGATCAATACCAAATCAAGGACAGAGAGACGAAGAAGAGTCAACTTTTAAGTTTCCTATACATGAACCACAAGAAGATGATGAGATCAAAATGAAAAACATACCTCCATCCGTGCTACCAAACTTCTATGGTATGGCTTCGGAAGATCCAGACTCATTATTGTTCGAGTTTGACATTGTATGTCGAACATATGGCTATACAGATGATGCCCATAGGCTTAGACTCTTCCCAGCGACATTAAAGGCATCAAACTTAAGATGGTTCATGAGGCTTGGTGAGCATGCTATAGTTGATTGGGATGGCATGAGAAGAATATTTCTAAGGAAATATCAACCTTACTGTAGATCCAAAGATTCCAAAGATGATATCTTTAGAATGAGCCAGCAAGAGGATGAAACCTTAGAGGAATACTTAGAACGGTTTGTCTATAACTTACAAAAATCCAAACACCGAACTATGCCTCTTGATCTGATCCGCACAATATTCTTGAAAGGCATCCGAGAGGAATACATGGATGATCTTAACTTGATGGGCAAAGGTGACATTTCTGCCTTACACTTTGAAGAAATCACTGAGTTATGCGAAAAGTATTCAAGGAGCAAAGCTAAAATGGGAGAAAGAACCCTGTCATCCAAAGTCACAAAATCTGCCTCAGCAAGTGTCACAAGGGCTGAAATAGGGAATCTGTTAGAAGAGTTTAAAACAGATCTATTAAGCACCCTAGGGAACCAAATTGACACTCTAAAAGCTAAGAAGAAACAAGAAGATGAAGATCAGATAATGGCTATCTTCTGCCCAAAATGCCGGAAGAAACATGCATTAAAAGACTGCCCACTAGAAAACATCCAAGTTTGTGCTTTCTGTACTGAACATCATGATATGTTTAATTGTCCTAAAGTTAAGGTTTTGCAGAACTGTAATATGGCAGCTAATGCAGAGATGGAAAACATGTATTTCATGGGCACAAAGAGACCATGGCAGCCAAGGCTAGCACCTCAAGGTATGTTTCCAAATCAAAATTTGCAATTTCCTGTAAATGATCAAATGTATGCACAGAATTCATGGAATGTACCCATGCCATGGCAGCACCAAAACCACCCACAGCAACAATGGAGACCGTCTCAACAGTACTCTCAATCCTATCATACATATCCTCAATCATACCCACCATATTCACAACCATATCAACAATACCATCAGCCGTATTCATCACATTCTCAACCATATCAGCAGTATCCTCAGCAAGTTGTTTATCAGCCTCAACCTACTCAACAAGCACTGCCTGCTCCTCCACCAATAAATCCACCACAACTACAATTTCCAGCTAACTCACAACCTCCCAGACCTACTCAAATTCCTGCTCAAACTGTCCCAAATCCAAATAACAGAGCAGAGAGGCCAGCCTACAATGTAGAAGAGGGAACTTCATATCCCACACTACCCTTGCAAAATATCAACTTGAGGTTTGGTAGGGTACTCCACAAAGATTCTCCAATAACAGATAAGCAAGAAGAAAACACAGAAAATGAAAATGAAATGAAAAATCAAAGAAAACCAAACGATGATACCAAAGATAAGCAGATGCAACCATTGCATCCACCTTTTCCAGACCGATTGGTCCAAATAAAACCTCCACTGTCTATACCACAGTTTGATGTCTTAGATGAACTCAAGAATGTCTACATAAAAATTCCACTGCTGCAAGCTATAAAAGACATTCCCATATATACTAAAGCCATCAAAGACATGTGCCTCAAGAATCCTTCTAGAAAAATGATTGATCCTCAAACCATTCATGTTATAGGACATTTAGCTGGCCTTATGACCAATACCATCTCCATGGAAAAGTATGTTGATCCTGGCATTCCCAAAGTGACCACCATCATTAACAACATACAAATTCCAAACAATTTGATAGATCTTGGGGCCACAATAAATGTCATGACTCTTGAAACCATGAGAACACTCCAGCTCATAAATTTGCAACATACAACGATTGTTCTAGAACTCGCTGATAGGTCTAAAGTGATTCCTGAAGGGATTTTGGAGGACATAATTGTCTCACTGGACTCTTGGGAGTATCCAGTGGATTTCTTAGTTCTTCAACCCAAATCCAATTTAGGAGGGCACCCTATCATCCTTGGTAGACCATGGTTAGCGACTGCTGATGCATTCATAGGATGTCGATCGGGCAACATGATCATTTCAAGAGGGACCGAAAGAAAACAGCTCACTCTTTATCCATCGGCACAATCACCAACAGTAACACACAATTTGTGGCTTGATGATAAATTCAATGATAAAGAAGAAGTACAATCTATTTTTAGCATTGACCAAATCTATGATTTCCAAGAACAAAACAATAATGATTTGGTAGAATTATTCCTTTCTCAACTTGATATTTCCGAAAATTTGAGAAATGACCAATATCATGCTGCAGATGTACTTTTAGCCCAAAATTTTCAGGAAACATGCACCATTCAATATTTGCAAACCACATTTCACGATATTTTTCCAGTTCAATCCATCACCAACACACAGAGTCAGATCATAGAGATTAGTCCAGGGAAAAATTTGAACATAGGCAATCACCTAGACTCATCTTAGCAAGAGAAATTGATTCGACTATTGAGAAAATACCAGAAAGCATTTGCTTGGGACTACACCGATATGCATGGGATTCACCCTGACACATGCACTCACCATATTTATACAGATAGTACTATCAAACTAGTGAGGCAACCACAGAGAAGAATGAACCCCATGCTCCAGGATATTGTCAGAGAAGAATTGCAAAAACTGTTGAGAGTTAATTTTATATATCCTATTTCTGACAGTCAGTGGGTATCCCCATTGGTTATAGTGCCCAAGAAAAATGGTAAGTGGCGCATTTGTGTTGATTACAGACAACTGAACAAAGCAATGCTCAAAGATTATTTCCCACTACCATTTATTGACCAAGTGTTAGACACCCTAGTTGGGAAATCATCATTTTCTTTTCTTGATGGTTTCAGTGGCTACAACTAGATCAGGATAGCCTCAGAA